>OZ014534.1:49930474-50280833 GCA_963966105.1 Volucella zonaria
ATGAATAATGCACATTATCCAGCGCATTGGAAAACGGCGGTGGTGCAACCTATCCCCAAAAAGGGAAAGGATATATCCAATCCGGCGAATCTCCGGTCGATAAGTCTCCTTCCGAATATCAGTAAGGTGTTTGAAAAAGTAATCAATAGAGCTCTGTCTAGTTGGGTTGAGGACAAACATATAGTTCCGGATAATCAATTCGGTTTTAAGGCGGGACATGATATCTCACATGCTGCGTCTAAACTGGTGTCCGATATCCAATGGAATAAAGGCAAAAACCAATGCACTGGTGCCTGCCTTGTTGACTTGGAGAAGGCCTTCGACACTGTATGGTTAGAGGGTCTTTTCTATAAGCTGACTAGACTGGGGATCAGTAAACCACTCTTGTACATTCTTTTTAATATGCTAACCAACAGACAGTTCATCGTGAAAAATGGCGATGTGACTTCTGTTGGAATATTTCAAATTAAAAATGGTCTTCAGCAAGGCGCGGTCAATTCGCCGATCCTATTCAATATTTATACAAGCGACTTGATAGATTCACTTCCCCATACTATTGCGTACGCAGACGATTTGATAGCGTACAGAACAGGTACAAAAATCGAGGTCATTAATACTCTCTTGCAGCGTGATTTCGATAAGATAAGACGATTTTGCGATGACTGGAAGTTGAAAATCAACTTTCGGAAGTCGGAAACCATTCTCTTTAGGACGCCGTTGTCTAGAGCCTCTAGGGATACCAGAAAAAATTGGCGAAAGTTCTCGATCATTGGACAACACGGACAGCCTCTTGCCTGTCGAAATGTAGTCAGATACCTTGGAATCTGGCTAGATCAGTTTCTGTATTTTGACAAAAATGTAGATGCTGCTCTGGCCAGAGCCAAAGGCGCTTTTGCCCTTACAAAGAGACTGTTTTATAGCAGCCAACTCGATGCGAGGGTAAAGGTAATCTGCTACATGGCCCTTATCAGGCCCATGCTGGTATTCGGGTGCCCCGTGTGGTTCAATATACGAGCAAGCTTAATGGAAAAGATTCGGGTGTTTGAGAGGGCTTGCCTTAGGGCTTGCCTTCGCTTGTACAGAACACCAGAGTCGGAGTACAAAAAATTTTATCGTAATGAGGTCCTTTACAACAGGGCGAACCTAATGCGAGTGGACAACTTCGTAATTAAGCTGACTCGAAGGCACATTGCAAGAGCAATGAACTCGACGAATAACCTGATATCTGGGGCTTACTACCCCAATTACCTTTACCACGAGAGTGTGCGCTCTGATGGCTTCGTTCCACCGGAAGCATTCCTCTACCTAGATCAGATAGGGTTGATCCAGGATAGATCAGCGGTCCCGTTAATCTTCCATGTCGCTCGGAAAGCTGGGGACAGGCGACTCAACTACGACAGAGACGTCGCACACGGCAGTGTGGATCGTCTCAGGTTCAGTAGGGCGGTGGGGAATCGCGATAAGAGGGATGTCGTTCGGCAGCACCAGCATTTCTGGTGGTTGAATGATGGAGAAGATGTTTCGTCGTCGTCGTTTCCGTCAATTACTGACCAGCCTCACTAATGGGGCAGAGCTGACAGATCTATTTGCTCTGTGAATAGCGATGGCCAGCTTACATAGGTTTAGGTTAGCATTTAAGAAATATATACATATATTAGTATATACAAAGGTATATACTAATATATGTATATAATTGTGTATTATATATATGTGTGTATATTGTGTATGTAGGTTAGGTAGACTAAGGTATATTTTAAGTTAGATATTAAGTTTTATAGAAAATTAAGTCCATATGCTAAGTTTTTGTTAAAAATTTTTTTTCTTAGCCTTAAGTATACAAGATATATATGTAAAAAAATAAATGTAAATAAAGTCGAAAGACATAAATACAAGAATTTAGAGTAGCTTAGAGTGCCTGTGTGGGGCCAGTAAGTTAGTATAAGATTGTTAAGTAATTTTAAGCTAGCATTTAAGCATTTTTTGTTAGTATGTAAGGGTTAATGATTAAGATAATAAAATGCATTTAAAACTAACTAAACTAAGCGATCTGTGTTACGATTTCATCTTACAAACACAATACATTACATTACGTTACCTAATTGACATTTCAAGAAATTTAAATAAAAAAAGAAAACGTATGATAAAACACGCAACTGAAGCGAAACTTCGCCGAACTCACAGACATGCTAGGCAAGAGGTTAGAAAATTTGATTCAGGATATTACTTGCACACTATCAATTGTAATATTTTAATTTTTTATCATTCTACAAGTATACCAGGAAAGGGTTAGGAAATTTGTTAAGTGATATTATTTATACACTATGAATTGAAATTTTATAAATTTTTTTTCAATTTATTATCATTCTCCAAGCATGAAACAATACGCTTATGATAACTAAGATATGAAATATAAATTTTCGATCGTAATTTATCTAAATATCTAACAAACACTGCATCAATTGTACTACCAGATTTCGTAGTGGATGTACGAGTATTACGATCATTATTCATTTTTAGATTAAATTCGCGATCTAAAAAGTCTATCCATGGTTCTGCCTCCTCTAAAGCGAAATTGATATTAAAATCTCCACTTAAAATAATGGGTAGTTGAGAAATATCTGTATTTATATACTCGCTATCGCGAACTTTATTACTATGAAGTACGAGTAGAAGAGATTGGAAAATAAACTCCATTATTTTTTTGAATGTATAATAGGTAGAGATATATATAGCTATCAGTACAATTTGCTGGCCATTATCTAGAGTTAACATATTTCTCCCACTGCCAAATCAGAATTTACAGAAATTGTATTAACATGACCCGCGATAATGCTACGTACAAAAGTTGCTGGGATTGGCATCGATCATATTGATAAATGATTTCATCAAACGTTCCTCCTTGCGATTTTAGAATGGTGATTGCACAAGCTGAGATGTTAGGGAAATGATTTCTTTTTGCTGGTCTTGTTGTTATTTAAAGCGGTGCTTGCAGTCCGTCGTGCGATGGGTACAGCAAAGCGACTAATGTTATTGGCTTCAATGTAAGCGGCAACTTTCATTCGTATTTTTGCTCCTATTTTCCGAGAATCTGTGAATTCTAACCACACTCTAGTCACTTCATTCTTCTCATCACCCTCAATGTGGATTAATTTATCCACAGCGCCGTGGGTCAATAGTCAATATAGATGTCCGTCGCTATTGATACAATTTTGTCAGGGTCTGAGTTTAAAATTGCTTGGTTTTAATGATTCACTGATTGATTTGTATGAAAAAGTCGTATACCGTTTAGACAGATCTGATCAATTTCTTCTTTCAAGAAAAATCGATATTCTATTAATAATAATTCATTCTCGTCCAACTCATCGCCATTGCAAATTTTTGTCAACATGGAACAAAATACAGTGTCAGTTTGTCGCATGATTTCATTTAATTTATAAAATTTGAGTCCACGCCAAAGAGTAGGTCCTGCGATTCGTGTTTTTACTTGCCTGTAAATTGGCGTGGCTCGAACTGCAGGTAGTTGCCGCAAATCACCAATAAGTATTATACATATCTATTCCGTCAAAGTTAATGTCATATTGCCCAGTTATTTGTTTGAGTCTGCTATCAATTTGAGCCAATAATTCTGCTCCTATTATGCTGATTTCGTTGATAATGAGAGCTTGATCATATTTGAAGAGTGCACGATATTGCTGAGCTATCTCTCCAGAAAGTTGAAGCAGTTTTGATAATGTAATTTTTAACGCTGTTGTGAACTGTAGTACCATCAATGGATACTGCTGCTTTTCCAGTGGATGCACATGTTATGTATGCGTTACAATGAACATCTCTATTTGTGAATCGATTGTAAATGTCCATGAGTAATGGAATCACAAAAGTCTTACCACATCTAGCTGGACCAGTGAAGAAAATTTGAAAAGGTTGTCGGTCTTGTGATAAGAGATTCTTTATCACATGTATCAGTAAGTTACGCTGTTGATGGTTTGCTTGGCGCATTAATTGGTAAAATTGATCATTCGGCATTAAATTTTCACGTTTTTTTGCTATCGCACCAAGCTTGTTGAGTATTGCCAGCCTCAGGTCGTCGTTCATATCAGAGTTTTCACTTTGATACAGTTGTTGAAAGGGATCAGCTTCTGGTACTCTATTTGCCACAGTTTGCTCTTCTTCCTCGTTGTCATCTATCTCATCTTCGGATCACAGTTCCTTACAAATTTCAATTGTTTTACGGATATCCAAATCTGACTCGAATTCCTTACGACGTTGTAAAATCACTTCCACATTTTGATCATATGTACGAGTATATGCCAATAAACTTAATCTCAGACTGTAACATATATCCAATTCTTTATTCCGGAATGGCAAATGTAATGTCACCATTTCGTGTTTGTAATCGTTAAGATTCTCAGTCATTTCATAGTTTCGATAACGTATGATCCGCGAATTGCGTCTACGCGCATAAGCATTTTGCGAATTCAAGGTATAATGTGCAACGAATTGGGCCAAAGTAACGTTTTCCAAATCCTCTGGTCTTTTTCCATATTTGTCAAATCAATTTTCTTTCCATATATCCATACAGTCATCGTCGGCATCCATTTGATTGAGTTCTTTCAATGTTTTTCGAATTCGCTAACATTCGACAGGCCATAAAGTCGGAATATACATATACTATGACTGTTGAACTTTTAGACATCGCTTCACGCAATAAACCAACCAAGCAGCTTCTTGGCTTGAAATTTCGACAGAATTTAACATGTCAACACTTATCTTCCTGGTAAATTCAACTATGTCAAATTCAGGATGTTTGTTCATGATTGTTACTATTTGTCGTTGTAAATTGCTGACTCCTCTATTGGTTTTATTGATATACTCTACGACATAAGCTGCGCAGGAATATTCTTCTGCAATGAACTGGATATCAGTATTGGACATCAAAGTATTAAAAATAAACGGATTAAATGGATTATGCAATTTCTCAGAAGGCGTTCGCTTGAGAAAGACTTTAGGACGAGTAATCGTTCTCCTCCAAATCAAGCCTCATATCTTTATACCGCTCTGCATATTTCACGAATTCAGGTTCTGTCTTTGGCATCGGTGTGAGTATCATTGTAGCACGAGAAGGTAAGAACAGAGCTTCAAAACGACACTTCAATTGTTTATTTGGCAGGATTTTTTTGTAAAAATGTTAAAAACGCAGAAAATGTTAAAAAACGAAACGAAAAACGACACGAAAAAACGAAACGAAAAAAACGTTTTTTTCATTTTTAACATTTTCTGCGTTTTTTCGTTTCTTGTTTGTTTGCACTACAAGATATGAAAACGCTTTTTCGTTCGTTTCGTGAATGTATGTAGTTACTGTCAGCCAGAGCCACTATGTAACATATCAGGGTGGAATCATGTTAATCGTTTTTCTCCTTCATGCGTTTTTCATATTTGCGGAACAGAATGATCCGTTCGCATACCAGAGTTGATTTTTGTGTATGCAAATAGATAAATGCGTGAGATGCCTGTAACGAAACGTTGCATTGAAGCACTCACAGCTCTAGCGATCCCCACTACCAATTCGACTGCGTAACGGTAGAGGGGATTGCGTTGCACGTTTTCGTTACATAGCCATTCCCATGAAATGAATTTACTCTACCGAGCGCAAAGAAGTTTCACTTCAAAAACAGTGAGTCTGCTGTCTGCTTTCAACCCCAAAGGACGTGTTTTTACTTAGTTCGCGTTCGCAGAGTTTCTTTTCGCCATTTTCAGCGCGACTTTTAATTCTCTCATTCCTTTCAATACTTTTCGCCATTCGGCGCGAACAATCTGATGTCGGCTATCGTTATCTGTTCGAATCCGATGTGCTATCTGATTGCTTCACAGACTTCCGCCTTTGAGGTAATTTCATCCATGACTTTGCATTCAATAGTAATGTGTTGTGTAAGGGCTCGGACCTCGGCCTTTTGTCCTAAAGCTTCGTTATAACAGGTGCTAAAACTGCCCGTTTTTGGATTTCAATGCGAATGTTTATTGATGCTAACTGCTGCCTCACTTTCGATGACGCTTCTCTTGTAACTCACTTGAAGTTACTATTTCGGTTGAATAAACAAGTTCTTTCATTCTTCCCCATACAAAAATATTCCAACACTGTAAGGTCAGGAGATCTTGCAGGCCAATGAACTGATCCATTCTGAAAATCTGGCATGCCTTTCTTGGCCAGTTTGGAACTCAGCCAAACTCATATTTCTGCCGCAGACGATGCTTTAGAAGGAAATCAACCATACCCAGGAAGTTTTCAAACTCAATTTAGGACATGGATGAATGACGAATATACAACTTCATAAGGAAGACTGATTTTCGTAATTTCTTCCTTCTCCTTAAGTCCCACCTTAGTTTTGAACTGATTGACCCCATTCCTGCTACAGGAGTTATCACATTAAGTGTTTTATGAGCTTTCAGCAAAAAAGTAGCTGGATATAATCCTATAGACAGGTTACCAACCTCATCTGCAAATGCCTAAACGCAGACTTAAGATCAGTTAAAAATCTTTACCAGCAGGCGATAGCGTTCAAAACTTGGGTTAATCCCTTTGTGTAATATTGTAAACGTCAACATGAGTCAGTGGTGTTCAGTAAGCTAAAGTCGAACGACGTATCTGTTCTTTAGTGACGCTAACTATCTATATCAGCACAACAATGGTGTCATTATGCAAGAACGAAGGGGCATCAAGTGCTTCAACTGCAATCAAATTGCAACAAACCAGGACATGAAGCAAACGATTGTCGGGCAAAGAAGTCGACAACAGCCAAGGTCGAAGTAAGCCGAGATGTAGCAAAAGTTATTCCACCAGTGATGAAAGAAGTCAGCATAGGCGGATGCACGTACTCAGCACTCATCGACACAGGAAGCGATCATTCTTTGATCAGTGAGTCTATAACGCCCAAGGATGCTCAACGCCAAACATCTGTGAAACAATTCAAGGGATTTGGTGGGTCAGTCGTTAGGTCAACGGAAGGGATTGTCGTGCGTATGCAGATGGATCAGAACGAAATGGATGTATCGTTCCAAATTGTGCCAGACGATATTTTACGCAACGCAATACTACTTGGACGAGACGCTCTATGCCGACGAAATCAACGGATTGTGATTGAATCTGGAGTGTGGCAAGTTCAGTCAAGCAAGGAACAACCATTTCAAATTGGTAACGATATCGACGAGAAACACGGCTCTCTAGTGAAGGATCTCCGTAGGATATCACGATTGTTTTACAGAAGACATCTCCCATTTAGGTCTGTGCAACACGACGTCAATGAAAATAGAGCTAACAACAGATAAGCCGATACTGGGAAAACGCTATCGGGTATCTACCCTTTGCTTAGAGGAAGCCGTTGACGACGATCATTGAGAGCAGGTTATTACCCGATTCCATTGGCCGAGGATTGTAAGGCACTCACAGCCTTTTTAACACCAGATGGATTATTTGAGCATAACGTGATGCCGTTTGGTTTAGTTAACGCACCCATGGTCTTTCAGGAAATGATAACGCACATCATCAGATGCTTGAAACATCGAAGCAATATAATTAATTATGTCGATAAAGTTATCATTGCCACAGATACCGTCGAGGAAGGAATCAACGTTTTAGAGGAATTCTTAGAGGCAGTGAGGAAGGCAGATCTAACGCTGAGACCTTAAAAATGCGTTTCCATAACAACAAGTGTAAGTTTCCTGGGTCATGTAATAAGCTCAAATGGAATACAACCAGGCAATGAGAAAACGAACTGTATTAGCGAGTTCCCTAAGTCGACCGAGGTCAGAAGATTCTTAGGATACCGTTGTGCTGCGCAGCCCTTAACCAACTTACTAAAGAAAGATGTCACCTTCAGGTGGAACGAGGAACAGGAGAACGCTTTGACTGACTTAAAAGCTGCTATAATGAAACAACCAGTACTTGTATTGTTCGACTCAGCAAAAGAACATGAGGCCCATACCGATGCTAGTTCTGTCGGTCCGATGGGGGTTGGAAACCAGTTTTCTATTTTAGTCGGCAATGTACAGAAACTGAAAGGAAGTATGCCAGTCACGAGTTAGAGGTTTTGGCTGTTGTTGAGACCCTGAGCAGATTTCGAATCTATTTGCTGGGTACACGGTTTCGCCTCATCAACTCTATTGCAACAACAAAGGCAACGTCGTCATTACTACCACGGATAGCGTGATGGTGGCTCAAGCTTCAGGAGTTCGACTTTGAATGCATTCATCGACCAGGGATTAAAATGAGTCACGTTAATGGAATGAGTCGTACCCCAACGTTACCACCGGAGGAACCAACAACTGTTGCTGAAAATATTTTGGAAGATGAAGACTGGATTTTCACTATGCAGATGCAAGACGGCAAGCTGAAGAACACCGTAAGCGCTCTTCAACAAAATAGTGCCGAGAATTCAACGCTGGTGAAACAGATAAAAACCGATTATGAGATATCGGCTGGACGGTTACATCGCAAAGTAGAGGGTATTTGCAGGTTGGTTATCCCACAGATGGTAAGGTGGCGAATCGCAATAGCTTGCCACGATGATGTGGGCCATTTCAGCCTGGAAAAGACTTTAGAGCGTATCAAAAGAGATTTTTGGTTTCCCCGAATGAGACGGTATGTGAAGCCATACATTGCTGCGTGTCCCGAGTGTTGCCTTAATAAAATCAAGGGTGGCTAAGTCGGAAAGTCAGCTTCATGTGATGGATGTTCTCCCGAATACTTTTCGATGCATCAACATCGACCATTTGGGATCCTTCCCTAAAAGTAAGAAAGGTAATTTATTCATAATTGTGTTAGTCTGTTCTTCCAGTAAATACACCGTACTAAGAGCGGTTAAAACAACTAAGACTACACAAGTCATCATGATGGCGGTTACGAGTCAGCTCTGATAGAGGCACAACCTTCATGTTCAAGAAGTTCGAGAGTTTTCCTACCAAGTATGGAATACAACACGTTAAAACAGCAGTAATGACACCGAGAGCTAGCGGTCAGGCAGAACGGATTAACAAGGTGGTGCTCAATGCGATCAAATGTTCAACCCGGGTCAACAAGGAAAGGGACCTTACACTGCCGAACGTTCAATGGACTATCAATTTTCAAGTCAATGCAACGACCCGGTACTCAACAAACGAACTGGTATTCAACTTCAGGGTGAAGGATGTGAGTCAAAATTGATTGATACAGGCTTTGGATAATGAATCCGAAATTGGTAACGATATCATGGAGAGAAGAGAACAAGCTGCAGAACAAGATTCGTTACGACAAAAGACATAAAACTCCTCACCAGTACGAGGAGGGTGATCTAATTGTGATGGATGTTGTCCCGAAACCAACCGGAGAATCTCATAAACTCGATCCCGCATTTAAGGGACCATACGTTATCACACAGGTTTTAGCCCATGACCGGTATCTTGTAGAAATCAGATCAAAACTTAATCAAGCTATGACAACCTTTGACTATCGAACTCGGACAAAAAAAAGGAAAAAAAGGCTTCTGGAATTTTAAGATACTTCTCAGCCTAGGTAGTGAAGGGTGAGGTAATTTCGAATACTACAAACGGGAACGTATGTACTCGTAGTATAAATAAGATATATTGGAAGTCTACCAACAAATAGTAGCACTGTCGTACTCAGTACCGAAAAGCCCCACGTCAGTATCCGCTAGCATGGAGTAGGCTTAATGCTGTCAAAAAAGGTCCCCAGTAGTTTATTCTCTTTGAAGCAAAACGGTCACCGAATGAAAATTGCCAACTGATGACGAAAGGATGACCTTCACAGTAGATATATTGTGAGATGTAAATACCGGGTTGGCACCGATAATCAAGAACTCAGGAAGGTAATGGACACTTAATACGACATGCTACAACGATGTATCTTCCTTTCCCCAATATTTTTTTATTTTTTGAATTCTGACATTTAAACTGCAACACCTTGATAACGTAGTTTGCCCTCCCATGACAATTGACATGAAAAGAGAAACTGGCTTTTTGGTTGAAGATTTATCAAAACTTAAATCATCAGCTTTTCTGGCCAAACCGCATTTCCAACACAGAACTCTATGAAAGAATTTGTCAGAGTTTAGACGTTTGGAAAAAGGCAATACTCGTACTTCCATTGCTTGTCATGCTATGCAATGGAATCCCCTGGACAGATGCCAGGTGCAGAATACTGGAAGAAGAAGCACGCCAACTAGGGAAAACTTGAAGCTTGTTTATCAAAACTGAAATGACAGCGAGTAAGTGTAGTAGAAGTTCAAAGTTCCATAGCGCATATAGAACATACATAAGTAAGGACTATACGAGGGTTGGCTGAAAAGTTTCCGACCGAACAATGATACAAGACATTTTTTCTCAAATTTTTTTTTTATTTTTCTACTCCTTGTAACTCGACACACTTCTCCCAGCGATGCTCCCATCTCTCTAACCTGTCCAAATAGTACTTGGCATTTTTCTCTACAAAATACTTGTTCACGAAGGTGATTGCCTCCTCATTTGACGAAAATCTCTGTCCTCCGAGCGCAGTTTTTAGATGAGGGAAGAAAAAGAAGTCGCTTGGTCCTAGATCTGGTGAATAAGGCGGATGGCCAAGTAGTTCAAACCGTAATTCATGGATTTTCGCCATGGCAACCCCTGAGGTGTGAAACGGCCCGTTGTCTTTGTGAAACAGGATTTTATTTTTCTGCAAATGTGGCCGTTTTTCTGCAATTTCTGCCTTCAGCTTGGCAAGTAATGATGCGTAGTATGCTCCTGTAATGGTTTTTCCTTTTTGAAGATAATAGATTAAGAAAACTCCTTTACTATCCCAAAAAACGGTCGCCATCACTTTCCCAACCGAAAAAACAGTTTTCGCTTTTTTTGGAGCCGGCTCGCCTTTTGCAGTCCACTGTTTTGACAGAATTTTTGTTTCGGGCGTATAATGTTGTATCCAAGTTTCATCTACAGTAATTAATCGGCGCTAAAACTCGGATTTATTGCGCCTAAACTGCGCCAACAGAGCGTTGGAAATGTTAATTCGAACACATTTTTGGTCTAATGTAAGCAAACGCGCACCCAACGCGCGGACAGCTTTCTCATACCTAAATCTTGATTTAATATGTAAGAAACACGTTCTTAGACATTTTCCTAACCTCTACTATCACTCTCACTTTAATTCGGCGGTCGTCTAACACCATTTTGTGAACTTTAGCAATGTTATCGTCAGTGGTTGCAGTTATTGGACGTCCCGGACGTTCATCACCTCCCAAGCTCTAACGGCTACGTTTAAATTCAGCTGCCCAAAATTTCACTGTGGTAATTGATGGTGAGTCCCATACACAGAGTCCAACTCAATTTTGATTTGCGTAGGCGTACTGCCTTTTAAAATCAAGAATTTAGTAATAGCTCGATACTCAATTTTTTCCATTTTCACAAAAAACACTTACATCGACTCACTCAAACGACTGTCAACTAAAAACTGCGCGTCCAAAATGACTGAAACTTCAGTAAGTAACTATCAAAAGACACACATTGAAGAGTGCCGCTATCTTCACGTTACTGAAACTTTTCAGACAACCCTCGTACAAGGTCAATGTGCTATCCTCTCTAGGCTCGTCGGACCATTGTGTCATATCAGCTAATTTCTCGTACACCCACAACACAGTTAGAGAAAAGGTCCCTAAGAGAAACGTATGGCAATACGAGAAAGCCAATTGGACCGGCTTAACAACTTCTTTAGGGATTTTAACTGGTCATTATGTTTCCTCGATAACGACGTGGATGCCGCTGCTGATATGATCACAGGCACCATTCTCTTTGGAATGAGAAACTTAATCCCTCATCGGATGAAGAGTATCAAACCAAAAGAAAAGGCATGGTACGACTTGAGCTGTAAAGAGGCTGTCAGGGTTAGAGAAATCTTTTTTCGGTCCTTCAAGACCAAACCAACAGAGGAAAACCGAAAAAAATTTAAGCGAGCAGAAATGACTGCAATGTCTTTCTCAAGCATGTAAAATTCCAATACGACCAAAAACTGAGCCAAAAAATACTACAATGTCAAAAAGGTAGTAAACATTTTTGGTCGTTCGTCAAAAATATTAGAAATTCTGCCTCATCCTCCATCCCAACGCTCATTTACAGTGACATTCCAGCTGTCAGCTCTTTGGATGAGACCAATCTGCTTGCTGCACACTTTGCGGCCAGCTCAACACTCCCAGATTGTGCTTTGCCTTTGCCTACACTTGAGTGTGTCGAATCTTCAATGGGACAAATCCACTTTCATACTCGTGTAGTAGCAAGAGTACTTAAAGATCTCAATATACATAAATCCGCTGATCCAGATGGTATATCTCCCCTTCTTCTGAAGAGATGTTCTTCCACGCTGGCAAAACCACAGCGTAAGCTTTTTCATCAATCCTACTCTTTAGGACTCTTTCCGAGAAGATGGAAAATAGCGTTTGTCCAGGCGAATCTTCTTCTCTCTCCTCCTACAGACCCATTGCGCTTACGTCCCTTCTCACCAAGGTCATGGAAACGCTGATAAACCGTCAGCTCATGAAATACAGGTAGACCTCACTTAACACGTACTTCTTACAGCACGGCCTCGTTCTAACACGCTCACATTTTGCGGCATATTTTTGTTTAACACGAAAAAAGCCTCGCTGTAGCACGGTGTGCGAGACACAATTTTTTTAGCATGCTATCTGGTTTGCACACATGCCACACGTATACATATTTTTCTGGCCAGTAGACGCGTACCAGCTGTTTTTATAGGAACATACGTCTAAAAAGGGACTTCCACATTTTACATGCAGAAAGCGGATAGTGGTGTGGAAACCGGTTTCAGCCCAATTTACTCAGTTCCTTTTTTGTGTACTTTTATGATAACATAGGTGAATTGTAATCGCGTAAAAGGTATGTTTTAGAACTCACTGTTCAATTTTCAAGCCTTTATATATATAAATTGGTTTTGAAATGTCAGCGAAGAAAGAAAAACAACCACTTAAGAGAAATGTTAGATAAGCATTTTAGATCGCCTAGCCAAAGGTGAAAATGCAACTGCAATTGCGAAGAGCTTAAAGTTGAATGAAGCTTCGATACGGACCATAAAGAAAAATGTATCGGCAATAAGAAAAGCTGTAGCTGACGGTTCGTCAACATCACTTAAATATTTACGCCGACTCCGTCCGATAATTATGGAGAAAATGGAAAAAGCACTCAACATATGGATAGAAGATAATTGCGAAAAAAGAATTCCTTTAAGCAAACAGCTTATTAAGGAAAAAGCCCTGATAGTCTATGAACACCTCAGAAAAAATGGAGAGTCTTCTGTAAGCGCCGATTTTACCGCAAGTAATGGCTGGTTTGAGCTCTTAAAAAAACGGTTTGCTATTAACAGCCTAAAAAATCAAGGGGATTCAACATCAGCTGATGTAGAAGCTGCTAGCACGTACCCACAAGAAATTCAAGAATTTATTCAACAACAAGAATACGCAACCAGTCAAATCTTTAATGCCGATGAAACTGGACTTTGGTGGAAAAAATGCCGGACAGAACTTTTATTTCAAAAGCAGAAAAGACTGCACCTGGATATAAGGTATCCAAAGACCGAATAACACTGCTCTTATGCGGAAATGCATCCGGCGACTTTCTGGTAAAACCAATGCTGGTTTACAGATCGCTTAGTCCTCGTGCGCTCAAAGTCGTAGATAAAAGCACATAAATCTTGGGTAACCGGAGCGATATTCAGAGACTGGTTTTATAATTGTTTTGTGCCAGAAGTAGAAAAATATCTAAAAAAAAAAATTCGACTTCAAGGCTCTATTGTTGCTGGATAATGTTCCAGGACACCCACAAGATTTGGCTTATCCTAATGTCAAAATCATGTTCTTACCACCTGATACCACGTCACTGCTGCAGCCAATGGATCAGGGCATAATTTACACATTTAAAACTTATTACATCAGGAGTTCTTTGCGGTGGATTTTAAATTTAACAGAATCTAAGTCTATTGATGTAACCAGTGCATGGAAACAGTTTACAATCAAGGAATGCATCAAAATAATATCACTTTCTATAAAAGAGCTAAAAAAGTCAACCTCGAATGGAAGTTGGAAAAAGCTTTGGCCATCAGCAGTTGAAAGGGAGCAAGAGGTCGACGTGTCAGAAGCTGAATTTGCAGAAATTTTAACGATTGCTCATTTCATCGAAGGCGAAGGTTTCGAGGATATGGAAGCCGAAGATATTCAAGGCTTATTGCAACATACAGAACTAACAGAAGCGGACTTAATTGAAATCTTAGCAGAGAATCCTAACTAACCGAACTTCAGTTGCAGCGGAACTGACGACGAGAACGAGGGAGAAGCTGACGAGTTCACAGCAAAAGACTTGGCAAAGGGAATGAGCCTAGCTAAAAACTTAGAATCGTTTTTTTTTAAATGCCGATCCATCTGTCGATGCATCACAAAAACGGCCACATATGGAAATTTTAAGCAGTGACGAAGAATGAACTTCCACCATTTGAAATTTTATTTTTTTATGTCAATGAAGTCTGAAATTGTTTTTGGTTAGTTTTTTCTTTGTTTTTTTTTTTGTTAAGTTATGCAGGAAAAATACAACTTCGAATAAAACATATTTAAAAAAGTTAAAACTATGAGGGTTTTCTGAAATCATGTAACGTAACCACTCTTTTTGCACTAGTTTCTTGTATCGTTTAACACGATTTCGTTTAACACGCCATTTTTCAGGAACGTAACCCCCGTGTTAAGTGAGGTTTACCTGTATCTCGAAACACGAAAACTTCTCAATGGCCGGCATTTTGGTCTTTCGTAGCAACAGGTCCACTGGTGATTTGATGGCATGTCTCGCGAAAAGTCGAACCAAAGTCTACATCAAACTGGCGAAAGCAAGATCGTTGCACTTGATATTTCTAACGTATTTGACAGAGTTTGGCATCAGGCTCTTTTGTCGAAAATGCGTGCTTTTGGGATCGATGACTTTGTTCTTCAATGGATTAGAAATCACCTTTCGGAACGTTCAATTCCAGTTGTCGTGGATGGTTTCAAGCCTGATATTCACAAAATAAATGCTGGTATGCCTCAGGGCTCTGTTCTGTCTCCGACACTCTCTTGTCTGCTACTTTTAATCCAATATACGAGTATTCCTTTGCTGATGACGGTACTCTCTGCTTTTAATACTCGTTCCCGGACTCACGTCTCTGCCCTTCGGCTGTTGAGCGGGAACGGCATTGTATGTTAAGGTCATTAAATTCTGATATTAACAGCATAACTAATTGGGGAAACACTAATAGACTAGAATTTAATGCTTCCAAAACACAATGCTGTCTGCTGTCATTAAAGCGAAATTTAAACACCCAGCCGTTATCCGTGAATGGCACTTGCATCGTCGAAACCGATAAACTTTCCATTCTCGGTATGTGTGTCAATGAAAACTTATGTTGGAATGGTCATCTATTCGGTGTCGTCGAAAACGTTGCGAAATGTCTAGGTTTCCTCAAGCGATGTAAGAAATATTTCATCCCCTCTGATCTGGCCTCAATATATAAGGCGTTTATCCGCTCGAAATTGGAGTACAATGCCCACATCTGTTCGGGTGCACCCAAAGCATCTCTGCACCTGCTAGATAGGATTCAAAACCGTGCGATAAAACTCATTGGTGATACTAATATCACTCATACAATGGACACCCTAGAGCACCGACGTAAGGTCTCGTGTCTCACTCTCGCTATTTCCACCACCAGTGCTCCATAGAAATCGCCAGTAGCATTCCGCACCTTCAAACCTTTAATCGCTATGAAAGCTCTTCAGTATACCCTCAAGCCCACTTTCGGACGTACTTTAAAATATCGTGATTCGTTCTTAAGCCGTACAACTCGCTTATGGAATGCTCTTCCTAGCTCTTTATTTCCTAGTCATTATAACCTTCAAACATTTAAAACCAACGTTCACCGGTGTCTCTCTTTCTATCCTCCCTGAATTTCCTTCGCCCGCGCTATGTGCAAACATCTTAAGGGTACTTACACCCCTTGAGCGCGCGCAAATTATAAAAAAAAAAAACCAGAAAACCGACAGCTGCTCGGAAGTCTTCGACGTAACATATTGTCTTCTTTGGCATTGTCACTCTCGCTTAGATACTAAATAGCAACAATTTGCATCTCTTGTCCTTACCTGTCACTAAAAAGATGTTTCTTTGGAATATTTTCATACCTCTGCATAAATTGATGGCACCTTACTGCCTAAGACCACCAAAATGTTACTAACCTTACCGCAGCGATTTTCAAATTCAAGATTTCATCCTAAAATATCCAACTAACACCCGTCTGCGTTATCCAATCTTGAAATCGAAGCTATCGAAATTGAAAACTCGTTTAACTGATTTTTTGTTTTTTTTTTTTTTACTTTTAGAACACTCACCGATGTTTGCCGATATAACTTCATCAATATCCCCATCAACAAGTTCAAGCTCGCCAACATTCAATCGCCTCTTCAGCCTCAGTCCATCATCGATGAGAAGCTATGCACTCGACAATGTAAGTAAATACCTATCATAGTCCTAATGATCCGAAGCTCTTGGGCCACACCAATCAACTTCACCTCAAAGATTTACAATTTAAATTCACTCCATCACCTGTTAGGCGGGCAGCACCTCTTGCCAACTGGTTTAGAGAACATACGAATAGTTCGCATATTGACAGCACAAATGGCAAGCTTTAGCGAATAAATAATAATCAATAAAATACCGTAAATTCGAATGGGACCCAATCAGGGTCTATAAAAATTCAAATAACGCCATGTTCGGCAGAGATACGAGTACAAGCCTCAAAGATCCATGAGTTTTCCATTCAGAAATGCTCCGAAATTATGTGTGCCGAACCGTGCAAGATCATGGTGAACAACATCAAGCTTCGATCCATTGTAAGTGTATGGAGTATTCGTATCTTTGAATGTGTCCCCTGACTTCTGTTGGAACGTCAATAGTTCTCTGAATTCCATTGGCATTCAGTCAGTCAAAGCTGTTGGAATACTTGTCCTATCATAAACACTTAAGTGATTAGATACATCTTGAAATAGCAAAAAGAGCAAAAAGAAACTACAAGCCACGAACTTTACTAAGAGGGGGGTTCACTTTTCGTCCCCAGTGCCAGTGTCTGTCAATTCCTTCGCATTACAGCGCGAAGTTCTAAAGTTTATTTTCGTACGAAATTCTAGCGGATAAATCAATTTTTGTTCTGTTGTCTTCGAACATAATCGAGCCAGAGCCAGAGCCAGAGGCAGAGACACAAAGCAAACTAAAAGACAAAGTATTTGTGGCATTCAAGTCAGTATCTGTTGGGTGTTTGACGGCGTTCGGGGGCAGAGACAGTGATTTTCCATCGAATTCGGGTTATTTCGTCTAAGTTTAGGCTAACGACTTAAGCTAAGGTTGAACTGGCTGTACGCTGTTTGATTTTGTAATTCGATTAGTATCTAATAAATGGTTTTGCGATTCGTGCGTTCGGTATCCGGATTAATCGTATAAGTGAACTGCGCTTGCATGATGACATCAAGCTTTCGGATCGCGTCGACACTGTGGTACTACTCGTAGTGTGAATAATTTTGTTTTGATTTCGTCTCACCAGACATTAGCTCAGTATCTAAGGTTAAGTGTTAGAGATAGAGGGAGTACGTCATTTAAGTGGTGGTACTACGTAGTACCCTTGAGCATGGGTAATATGCACGGTTTCTGGTGTAAGAGAACTTTATACATAAATAAAGAAAAAGCGATCGATTCGGCAGATTGCAGTAGTGGGAGTACGAGTACAGAAGTTATTCGATCAACATCTGAGACTAATGAGCATTTCACGTCCAAGGTGAGAAATTTAGTTTTATCCGTAATTGGTTATCATGTGTACGTGTTTGGGCCGAATTTGAGTTGGTTTTTGATGAAATTAAGATTGGGTTTGTATTGAATTTGAATCATTTATCACCGGATAATTGTGGTGACGCGCGCTTCTTTAGATGACAAATACAATGGGGACTTGAATCAGATTTTCAGGTGAACCTTGAGTGGTGGTCGTTAAATTGTATGTTGTACACGTTGTAGCTTCCAATGACCTTGTTTCGTTGTAGACTGTCAAGTTCACATGATAGCATTGAAATTTCAGAAATCAGTTATTGATTAGAGTCCATACATCAAAATCAACTTAAAGGCAGGCATTTTAGTTTCTAGCGTAGGTCTAATTTGCGTTTTTTGTTAAGTTGGGTTTGATTGGCTGTTTCCACTGACAGATAACGTTCTTAATCTCTATCCTAGTGACCTAGATTTCTCTTTGGCTGTTTTGGTTAAAATTTTTTTTTTTTTCCCGAAGCAGGTTACGCTTCTGCTGCATTGTCTATACGGGTTCGACTGCACCGCATATTTTTCATAGAAAATGACTTCTCACCTTTAGATAACATTCCCATGGGCTTATAGTGCCTCGGCGCGAGTATCCTTGATTCCTTTTATTCCTGCATTTTATTCTCTATTCACACGAACTCATTTACCTCATACAAACAAGTATACACATATGTCAAGACAAGAAGTCCCGTAAAGAGCATGTAGAGATGAAACAGGAAACCTTGTAGTGGAGTCACAGTCGGTGCTGAGAATATGGAAAAACTTTTTCTGCAGACTATGTAACGGCGAAGAAATCCCATTCAACTTAGACGATGATAGCCAAACCTTCAGTCCACTTGACCAAAATGAAGTAAGGACAGCAATATCTAAACTGAAATCCAACAAAGCAGGTGGACCTGACGTCTTATCGGCCGAGGTATTCAAAGCTGCTGGAAATGACTTTGTGGAGAGCATAGACCTCAGATCTAGTCAGAATATTGTATGTCTGATGATTTTTTTTTTTTTTTTTTTTTATAATTTGCGCGCGCTCAAGCCATTTAAGTACCCTTAAGATGTTTGCACACAGCGCGGGCGAAGGAAAGTCAGGGAGGATAGAAAGAAAGATATCGGTGAACGTTGGTTTTAAATGTTTGAAGGATATAATGACTAGGAAATAAGGAGCTAGGCAAGACATTCCATAAGCGAGTTGTACGGCTTAAGAACGAATCACGATATTTAAAAGTACGTCCGAAAGTGGGCTTGAGGGTATACTGAAGAGCTTTCATAGCGATTAAAGGTTTGAAGGTGCGGAATGCTACTGGCGATTTCTATGGAGCACTGGTGGTGGAAATAGCGAGAGTGAGACACGAGACCTTACGTCGGCGTTCTAGGGTGTCCATTGTTTGAGTAATACTAGTATCACCAATGAGTTTTATCGCACGGTTTTGAATCCTATCTAGCAGGTGCGGAGATACTTTGGGTGCACCCGACTAGATGTGGGCATTGTACTCCAATTTCGAGCGGATAAACGCCTTATATATTGAGGCCAGATCAGAGGGGATGAAATATTTCTTACATCGCTTGAGGAAACCTAGACATTTCGCAACGTTTTCGACGACACCGAATAGATGACCATTCCAACATAAGTTTTCATTGACACATATACCGAGAATGGAAAGTTTATCGGTTTCGACGATGCAAGTGCCATTCACGGATAACGGCTGGGTGTTTAAATTTCGTTTTGGAAGCATTAAATTCTAGTCTATTAGTGTTTCCCCAATTAGTTATGCTGTTAATATCAGAATTTAATGAGCTTAACATACAATGCCGTTCCCGTTCAACAGCCGAAGGGCAGAGACGTGAGTCCGGGAACGAGTATTAAAAGCAGAGAGTACCGTCGTCAGCAAAGGAATATATTGGATTAAAAGTAGCAGACAAGAGAGTGTCGGAGACAGAACAGAGCCCTGGGGCACACCAGCATTTATTTTGTGAATATCAGGCTTGAAACCATCCAAGACAACTGGTGGAATTGAACGTTCCGAAAGGTGATTTCTAATCCATTGAAGAACAAAGTCATCGATCCCAAAAGCACGCATTTTCGACAAAAGAGCCTGATGCCAAACTCTGTCAAATACGTTAGAAATATCAAGTGCAACGATCTTGCTTTCGCCAGTTTGATGTAGACTTTGGTTCGACTTTTCGCGAGACATGCCATCAAATCACCAGTGGACCATAATGCCGGCCATTGAGAAGTTTTCGTGTTTCGAGGTATTTCATGAGCTGATGGTTTATCAGCGTTTCCATGACCTTGGAGAGAAGGGCGCAATGGGTCTGTAGGAGGAGAGAGAAGAAGATTCGCCTGGACAAATGCTATTTTCCATCTTCGCGGAAAGAGTCCTAAAGAGTAGGATTGATGAAAAAGCTTACGCAGTGGTTTTGCCAGCGTAAAAAAACACCTCTTCAGAAGAAGGGGAGATATCTGGACCAGCGGATTTATTCATGTTGAGATCTTTAAGTACTCTTGCTACTACACGAGTGCGAAAGTGGATTCGTCCATTGATGATTCGACGCACTCAAGTGTAGGTGGGGACAAAGCACAATCTGGAAATGCTGAGGTAGCCGCAAAGTATGGAGCTAGCAGATTGATCTTGCTTAAAAAGCCGCCATCTGGATGGAAGATGAGGCAGAATTTCTGATATTTTTGACAAACGACCAACAATTTTTACTGGCTTTGGCACATTGTAGTATTTGTTGCCTCAGTTTTTGGTCGTATTGGAATTTCATACGCTTAAGAGAGACGTTTCAGTCATTCCTGGCTCATTTAATCTTTTTACGGTTTTCCTCTGTCAGGTTGGTCTTGTAGGACCGAAAAACCAATTCTCTAACCCTGACAGCCTCTTTACAGCTCGAGTTTCTACCTTTTGTTTTGGTTTGATATTCTTCATTCAATGAGGGATAGAGCGTCTCATTGAATGGTGTCTGTGATCATGTCAGCAGCGGCATCCACGTCGTTATTGAGGAAGAAACGACCAGTTAAAGTTCCTAAAGATATTTTTAAGTCCGCTCCAATTGGCTTTCTCGTATAGCCATATGGTTCCTTTGGGAATCTTTTCTTTAATTGTGGGGTGGGTGTACGGGAAATTAGCTGATATAACACAATGGTCCGACGAGCCTAGAGGGGGAGCACATCAACGCAGTACTAGTCAGGGTGAAAAGTTAAAAACAAGTCCAGGGTGTTGGCGGTATGGCTATCAACGTCTGTTATTCGCGTGGGCTCATTTAAAAGCTGCGTTACGTTGTTTTCCGCCCGTAATAACGATTCCAGTATGAGATACAGGGATACAATTCGTTGAATGGAGTCAGACAGCGCATCGAATTCGTTAAAAGTCGAGTTGCTGTCCAGTTTGGGGCTTCTGTAAATAAAGCAGTAGTGGATAATTGGCTTACGGAGATGGAATTTTAACCACATGAAATTGAATTCCGGATTGGAACAGGGACTACATTGTGGTGGAGTTTGGTAAGCTACATCACTACGCACATAAATGGCGAGACCGCGGTGAGAGAAGAATAATGGCATTAGTTCGTAGCCAGATAGCTTCAGATCAGAGTGATCTGAAAGATGTGGGAGGGGATCTACCTGTGTTTCACTAAGTGCGAAAACAGCTGGTCTATATTTACAGGCGTGGACGTACGCGGAAAAGTGATTACTTTTTAGCCCGCGTATATCCGCAATATCCAGTCTGAATTCCCGAGTCATTATAAAGAAAGACAAACACAAAAATTTAATCTCACTATCGTGTGCCGGATCCACAAAAAAATGAGACGCCCTCAACTGCGCCAACTGTAGAGGCATAAGTCTCCTCAATATTGCATACCAGTTCTTATCTGCCATATTGTCTGAGCATCTGAAACGCTTCGCCAACAACCTGATTGCGACCTATCAGTGCGGTTTCAGACAAGGAAAGTCCATAATTGATCAAATCTTCACACTCTGGCAGATCCTGGAAAAACTCAACAAATCCAAATCGATACCCACCATCCTTAGGGTGGTGGTGACATAAGCTGTCAGCATTTATAAAGACCAGCTATATAGAGCCATGTCAAGTTTTGGCATCCCTGCCAAACTCGTCCATTTGGACAGAATGAGGATATAGAACGCTTGTTGCGCCATCAAGGTCGGTAGCGACTTAACCAAAACATTTGATGTCAGCATATTTAACATCAAACTTAAAAGAATTGTGCCGAACTTACAAGCGAAAACTGGAAGTCTTTCAAAGATCTGTCCAACTACTAGCGTATCCCGATGATATCGACTTAATCGGGCTGTCACCGATGCATCACAGAAGCTGCCAAAATGGGTTTAGAGGTAAACGAGACCAAAACCAAGTATATGCCGTCAGCAAGAAGGGACACAACACCTTGACGAGTTGGGCAGAACGTCACAGGCGGCAGCTATAATTTCGAGGTATTAGGGGGCTTTGTGTATATTGGCTCTGCTATAAATTCTACCAACAACTGTTCCGCAGAAATAAAACGAAGAATCACTCACTCCCAATCGCTGCATTTTTGGGCTAAGCAGGCAATTGAGTAGTAAGGAGACTCTATGTAAGACCTTGATCATCTTTATGGTGCAGAAGCATTTACCTTATCGAAAGCAGATAAAGATATCCTCAAAAGAAAAATCCTTCGAAAACTATTCGGCCCCGTTTGCATTGACGGGCTTTGGACGAGAAGATTCAACGACGAACTATATGAGCCTTAGACCTATAGACCTCACTTTAGGTGGCGCACACAATTAGACCTCAACCGACTGGAAGCGTTAAGCTAAAAACCGAGCTAACTAGAGAGGCTTGTGAGTTAAGGCCTAGCTTCACCCTGAAATATAGCGCCACCTAAGTAAGTAAGTAGATCCTGGAATTCGATGATTATCGTTGTATTTATACTTTTGCAAGGATTCGTTCTTTTGTATGTTCTTCTAAAATTTTCCCGTTTGATCGGCGACTTTATTTCCGGCGATTCCATTACGACCTGGAGCTTAGATACGAGTAAAGACCTAGTGAATTCGAAATTCTACTGCCTTCTATTCTCAAACTAGCTCGGAAGTAATGAGAGAGTTCAGCAAGACCGTATGGGCAACCGTGCATCTATTCGTACAATGCTTTTGCAAAGCAATTTCGAGCACATTCATTCCATGTTCTTAAACTGACATAAAACTAATTGGTCTGAAGCTCTTGAAGAGTGTGGAGTCAGCTTTTTCGATTTTCGGCTACTCTCACTGTTCGCCAGGGGTTCGGAATGTACGCTAGTGCCATGCTAGCAATCGAGATTCCCTTAGCAGTTGCCAGTAAATGATCCATACGTTTTTGCAGTATGACTGGATATATTCCAAGGTATTCAGTCCCCTCATCCGCCAGCACAACCGGTTGTATATACCATATACGGTGGGTTGTAGCTTCACTGAGCTAGTTCTGTTCAGGTTACCTGGAAAGTGAGTTCTATACTTCTATCAGATCTTCTGAGTGTGTCCCGACTTTTCCCTTTTGAAAACTATGAATTGCTTTCACCGAGTGTTTGGATTTATTCGCAAAAGTCTCATAAGAAGTGCTCTTCGAAGTACGAATTGGCTTCTTATATTCTGTTTGCTTCGATCCATAAGATCCAGATACAGTCTCTCTTCAAACTTGTCATAAATGAGCCATTTAGAGATCTTTCTATTCGATCGTCAGATATCCGAAACCAAAGATGAATTTTTTCCACGCTCATGGTTCTTCATTTTGGAATAGTTAGACAAAACGCAATGAGCTGCATGTATAAGCATCACTGGCACCTTAAGAACCTCTCAAACAGTGAGACTCCAAACGTTGCTTCATTTGTTACATAAAAACTTTCACGGCAGGCAGGTGGGAATTAAGTCCGCCGTTAGGCTGAGAGATAGTCAGCAATTTAAAAAAGCTTATTGTAGAGCATGCCTGACTTGCTCACACTTCATCCCGGCCTCCCCTCACCAATTGCATGTTGACTTCACTCAGCTGATTCCTGAGAATGGAGACAATGGAAAACCTTTCTCATTCAGTCCATATCCATCTTCACAGACGGCTCTTAAAGAGACGAAGGCATTTCTTCAAAATTTTCCTTTGAGGACCTATACATGGATAAATCCTTCAATATACTATATGCATGAGTACTATACCGCCGTTCAATCTGTTCATTAGTTTTCTACGTAACTTAATTTAACCTCACTACCAGCGTCGGATATTGCAATTGTAGTCAAGCAGCGATCAGATGGCTTAATTTCGAAAACTATCAACTCGGGAGAGGTTATATGCCGGGCATCCCTCAATGAACAGGCTGAATAGCAGATTTTAGGAGTACCTGGGGGAGGACCATGGATTTGCAACTGTTTAAAGTGTACCTTATCGAGAACCACTCTAAATTAACAATTGTTTCCTCTAACTGGTTTTCTCGTCATGAGGATTTCAACAGGCCTACTTGGTGCCAAAAGTATTTCCTTGAGCTTAAAGTAAATAAAGTTTTAAGCAATACACGTAAGCGCCTTTCAATTTGTACCCTTGATTATTGGATCTTTAATCAGCTCTGAGTAACTGAAATATGGGCTCTAGGTGTTATCTGCGATGGAGAATTCAATTTGCAATCTTTGCTCGGTCTCTTCTTGAATTTGGTAGCCAAGTTTGGTCAGCTTACATCACCAATATTCTCCGAATAGAAGTCGTACAATGCAGATTTCTTCGATTTGCTTTATGGAGCGTTTAATGGACTGTTAGTCGGATTGGAGTCCGTCGAAATGTTGCCGATATGCACTTCGTGCATTACATTTTAGCTGCTCATAGTGATATCCCTTCTTTACTTCAACTTATTGCTGCTAACACTAATGCCCTTTCGACTCAATCCTCACCGGACAAATTACGAATATCTTGAACTAAAGTCTAGAATGTCACGGGAAGTCAACAATATTTCTTCTACTACCATCTCAACAATCTCTCCCATAAGAATGTCCGTTATGGCTCTCGACCTACTGCTACGACCTTTTAGTTTTATTTATGGTTTTAAGAACTTGTGTTAGCTTGTAAGTTAAGTTAATTTAAGTTAAATTTGCACAGAGTCGACCCGGGCTTCAAGTTGAAACTGAGTTTTGAGTCACTGATTCGAAAGTTAGGACCTTGCTGTGTATGCACACATATTGATATCTATAAAAGCTCATTCCTATTAAAAAGTAGTACACTCTCATTCTGCAAAACAAGTCTACGATTTACAACAATTCAAGTTATGTTTCACGATAATTGCAAATTGGAAAAACAAAATAATCATGCGACTACGATCAGTAACTCTAGTCTGTAAATACGAGTATGTTGTGGGCTTTACATTGAAAAACAATATTTTTCCTCAACCTAGCTTATTGTTTCTAGAGAGACCTTGCCACCCGCCATTTGGGGTTAACTTTTATGGGTTTCCAGTTGACTTACTGACCCTGATCAAGAGCAAATTGTTGTTTCTCGCACTGACATTTTGCACAAGGTAAAAATCGACTGAAATAAATTGTATCTCATAAATTTTCCTCCCTTTTTATGATTTATCTACGTCACGATTGAATGCTCATTTTACATTTTTTATTACCTTGTTTCACATTTCAGGATTTACTTACACGAGTATTTATGTGTGGTTTATTTGTAGTCGTATTTTTGCATGTTATATTTGATACTGAAATGTTGGTCGTCTTCGTCGTTTAACAGACTATAGAAGATGTCCTTCCAAATTTTCAGCATTGCCTGTGATTACTATTACGTTCCCATTCTTATATCTGGACGCTTCTGTTCAGTATCTGTGTCCTCTGAAAGTTCTTTTCAGATTTTGGAAAAACTTCCGAATACTATTTCTGTCTAAACACCTTTCCATGGTCTCAATTGGATGCTTCTGTGCTTCTTTCTTTTTCTTTCTAAGAACCCGGTTTTCTTCCCATCTCCTTTGCTTGATCATAGAGTTCGTGAGCACCTCTTGTCCTTCTTTGCAGTGCCGCTTTGCCACATTAGATGCTACGGGTTTCATGGTCTACTGACAGTATCGCCACCGGTCTTTTACACTTACTCGTAATTAATTTGGAACACTCTATCAGGAAAAGCTCATGCAATTTCTTATGCTTGTAGTCGTTCGACGTCGAATTTTTTTTCAGAACTTCTTCGGTGTTCTGTCGTCCGGGATATTTGAATTCGCACTTTAGCTACAACAAAATAATGGTCGATCCTGGTTGCTCGAAGTGAGCAGATATTCAGAATACAAGTATGTCTAGCGTCGATAGCAATCTGATCTATCTAGTGTGGGATAGCTAGCAACGATGAAATTTCCTCCCGGCGCAAAGTCGAGGAGCCCGAGTCCCATTGATCATGTTTAGGACATTGCTCGTTAGTCTGGTTGAAAAGCTTGCAGGAGCACTCTTTGTCAAATTCGTACTTTTCCTTTGCCATTTCCGAATGGAATTGCTGTCAGATGCAAGGATTTTCTGACGCGAGAAGAGTTAGATGAATCTTATGAAAACTCTATCTATGACCTCATGCATGTCTTGCCTCATGACTGTAAGGAGAAAAAAACTGAAAGGCTCCTTACAACTCGTAAGAATTGTAAAAGATGCATAGTAGGGGCCTTCACAGACTATTGTTTGATAGAAAGACATGCAAGGGGAATGGCAGTCCTCTATGGAGGACTATGAGACATGTCGACCACCTATAAAGTTAGTGGCTAGCCCTGTTAACTTTTGGTATAAAACCCTAGATGACTATTTCTTTAATGGGAGGAGCAGGTTATCGAGAAAAGGTATTCCTGAAAGTCAGTTCATTCAGGGATCAAATTAGTTTTCCACCCTACAAAACAGAACCAACGTGTGTAGCTGCTCGTACTCGTATTATCAGCAATGCGGTATTATGTTGTGCGATATCTCTAGCCTAAGCGTATCCTTGTTTTCGGAGTCACTACCACTGCAAGCTGATCTACCTCTCAGAATAGAACCTTATATACGAGCATACTGTGGCTTTTTTAGGTTACTCGTATAAAGTCCTGAATCTTAAGATTTGCTGATGATAGCTCTATCTCAGTTGTTACTCGTAAATACTTCGTTTCTGAAGTATCATATGATTTAGGGTAAAAGAGGGAACACAATGAGATATTTGAAACAGTATCGGAGATAGAGTGAGCCTTGAGGCGTTGTTCGATTAGGATTTATGTACTCTTGGCAGTTTAGAATTCGAGTCTGTCCAAATCGGAAGGAAAAGCTGATGCATGTTCATCTAAGCACCAACGGCATGTAGGTTGGTGTCTTAGATGAACATACCGGAATAAGATTGATGTCGCTCTATAGGTCGTTCTTGATTATCATCTTCTTCACGATTTAGCGCTTTAGTGTCGAGTGCCGTTTCTAGAAGCAATAGGGGGGTGCTTAGAAAGACAGCCCTTTATTACCTCAAAGTTCTAGGTTCTTAATCCATCGATGCTAAGTAGGTAGAAGTGGTTGTCTAGTAATGTCCTGCCAGAAACACAAGTAGCGCGGATACGCTGTTTTGATACCAAAACTCACGTGACTGGGATGTTGAAGGGTGTATCTAAGAGCGTAGTTTTTAGGTCCACCCTGTGGAGTTCAGAAAATTAATTGAAGAATTTTATGCCGAAAATCTCTGATAATTCCTTGAAAAATTGTCTGCGAAGTGTGCGATGCCTGGTTCTAGCTAGTGCCAGGCAGTCACAGAGAACATGGAATTGGGTTTTCTTTTATTACAACTTCGGCAGTGGACGTCAAAAGGAATGCCTAACTTAGAAGCGTCTGAGCCAATTGGACAGTGACCCGTGCTAATTTTTGCTGTCTCAGTACGAGTTCTGTTGATTAAGTTATTCGTCCTATTTTTATGGTAGGCGGGCCATATCTATCTGGATATGGTACAGGTTTCTACATTGTTCCACCTAGAGTTGGCAATAGGAAGAAAGTGTTGGAGAATTCTACGCTTGATGAGTCCCATCGGGCAGCAGACTCCGCAAGACAGGCATCGAAGGTTGAGCTACATCTGGCTAGCGCATCGGCTCTGTACGTTAATGTGGCCGGGAACGCAGAGGAGAATGATATTAAACCGAGCACTTACATGCGTGATTATTTCCTTTCATTGTGAGTGGAGCACTTTGATGGCAGTCTGAATGTCAATAGAGCGTTCTATGTTGTCTACGATAATGAAGCCGAGGCTATCGAATCGCTAGTAGTACCTCCGCCTGGAAGGTACTCGAATAGTTTGAAAGGCGGTACGATTTCTTTAGTTCGCATTCCATCTTGCAGCAGTCGGTGAAGATCGATACTTGGTATTTCGTCAGGGGTAGATTATTGTTTCATTCCGTCCTTTCCGGAATGTGAACTTGG
The DNA here is from genome assembly GCA_963966105.1 of Volucella zonaria. Taxonomy (NCBI): domain Eukaryota; kingdom Metazoa; phylum Arthropoda; class Insecta; order Diptera; family Syrphidae; genus Volucella; species Volucella zonaria. The sequence continues at coordinate 49,958,745 of OZ014534.1, forward strand.
ATATTATAGAAGACCAAGAGCTTTACTATGACCATAGGGTTTGGCAAACGATATATTTGATGTGCAAGTCCAGGGGCACTATATGGAGTAGCACATTCCGAGCTTCTGTCGCACTCGATTTTAGCACCCCTGTGGTCCCAATACCAGCTGTTCGTTGTACTCTGCTAATTTTTGTGATGTTGTAGGCTTTGCTTAAGAGGACCACCCCACAGCGATCCATAAGTAACCTTCTCTAAATTCTTTTAGAGCATAATCGGTAAAATCCCGTCAGGGCGTGGTGACTTATAGGGGAAGAAACTCTCCCTGGAAAACGTTTCCTTTATTATTAATGAGTTGATTTCATTCCTGCATTCCAGCGCCGCTATTTTTGTATCCCGTGAAATGGGTGTTTATTTTCGGTGGAATCTGTTCATGTTCCATCAAGTCGTTCGATGAACTAGAGTGTTCTTTGGACAGGATTTTATTTAGTCTAGCTGAATCCTTGAGAGTTTTAATAGAGTGGCAGTACTCTGCCCAAGCCTGTCACTTATCTTGTTGGTTATTTTCATATCTTAAGACTGTCCTTGTAAGGTTTCCAGAATTTGTGTTTACTGCTTATATTGAAGATGTACCTAGTCAGCATAGTTAGATCGGAGAGATCTTTATTCCACCACGGTGGGAGAGTTTTCTAGCTAAATTTGACGGGATACGAGGTCTTGAAGGCTATTACCATAGCTTTTTCAAGGGCGCTCACCTTTTCTTCCAGTGCTTTCACAGATTCAATACTAGAAACGGGGATGCTCCCAAGTTTGAGGTTTAAATTCTGGTTGAATCACTTGCGGTCAGTTCGTCTGGGGTGTCTAAAAGGGGTAGGGGTTTCTACCGAGACACTCGCACACAGTATCCTTCTACAATTTGCAAAAAATTGATACTCTCCAATTATCTAGCCTGTATTCGGAGTTATTAGTTGCTAGTGTAATGCCGAGTACTTCCCCCAACCTGCAGAAAGTTGCCGAACTTGGAAACACGAAGGTTGAAATGTTGCCCACATTACACACATTAAGATTAGAGGTCATAAGGTAATGCCAACGCTCATTATGGCGTTGGCATCACATTTCAAAAGCAGGAATGTCTTCTTAGCGTGAAGGTCCAACACCATGTGCTGGGGTTCGTCTGGCGGTGATGGTTTGTACTGGGCCATGTATGCAGAGGCTATGTAGAGCTCTTATTTGCCTATACACATCGCTTGAATGACTACTTATGCTGAGATGAGGACATAATAAGGCTTTGATATGTTTCTTGATTAGTAAACAGTTTCTATGTTCACCAGTATCCTTTTTGTAGAAAATGTTTTAATTGTTGTTGCAGAGTCCTAGGTCGATCCAATGGCCCAGGGCTCCTGGAAGACTAGCAAATTCTTTGATGCCCGCTTCGAGTGTTGAAGATTGATCTGTATGACAATGAGCATACTATTGTTGTTATTTTCGCCGAATGTGGTCAACCGGATCCACTTCCAGTTTGTCGTAGTCGCTGATAATGCCGAGATCGTCACCGTCATCCTCAGGGCTCGTTGGCCAGAAGATCTTCAGCTTGGAGAACTATACGCCAAACCTGAGGCTGAAAGCGGTTTTCTTCAGCTGCGTGACGTACTCCTATTTACTGACAGCAGAAGAGTTTGGCTATATTTTGAGACTCCTCAACCTTGATGACGACCCAATTGTCCAGATGCTTTAGAGATTGGAGAGCCGTTCTGTTGTCTATCTTTGTCTTAGCAAATCAGATGCGGTCTAGGTTTCCTAGGGATTTCCTTAGCAGGGATGAACTTAAGGCCCTTCCAGGCATCACTAACCTTAGCAATGCAAGATATAAGGAAACTTGAAAAACTGATCCACGCACTTGATTACCCGGCAACCTCTGACGTCCTCCTCAGAGTCATATCTGGGCATAGGTCCAGTCTGGTGGTTCAGGATATGGTTCAACGTTAACTAGGTGAGCCTATATTCGATGGTAGGTCACTTAGGCAGCACTACTTTGCCGTCAGATTAAGAGTTCATCCATCAGTGCGACCTGAAGCTGGTCTCTCGCTACGTCTGCGATGGACGAGGGTTTGCTGTGGTTTTTGTGCTTTGGGACAATGGAGTGACTTGTTACTGAGGCTGTGACAACCTTGCATCTTTTAGAAGCATGTATGATCTTATCTGGGGAACGGTTTCTCTTACCTCTCTTCCGTTTAGGTTGTTTTTTGGTGTTCAACTTATGCTTGGTATATTCATCAACCAGGACTTGGTATTTGACGTGGTCCTCAGAACCTCTCTCAGACACAATACCCACTGCTACATTCTTAACAAGATTGCGGAGTATGAAAACGGCTTTAATTGCTCTTCAAGGTGGTACCAGAGAACTTGTCCTTTTTTAATGGCTTGTGGCCACGGTTGACCTTGTCCCCCTGGTCGCTGGTAGCAGAATTGTTATCCGTTTGTTGATATGAGGTACTGCGGCTGGTGCCTTAGGCTTCCGAGAGATCGACTATCGTTGCTTGACTCGAAGCTAGCAGCTCGTCCTCGGATAATGTACCAGACCTCGTCACTCCCATTGCTATTCTCGATGCAGCTACCTCTGTACTATTTGTGCTATTTGTTTTTTCATTATTAATTTTTGTTTGCAAGTTGGTGCTACATTAATGGGTCAGTCCCAGCAGAGACGGCATGCTGGGATAAGGAACTTATACACCCAACCTTGCCCAGGCATCGGAACGGGATGCCTGGAGATTTTGGTTTGGTTCCCACTTCTTTCTTAATGGATCAACTCGCCGGATTGGAGCATGAGTGTAACTCCTTTGCTGAAACTAATTTAAATCATTACTAGCAGGCGCCCATATGGAGCACAAAAGAAGAGGATTTCCGCCCGCTTATCGGTGCTGAGTGCCGCTGTTAACGTAGTGCACTTTATTCATATCAATCAACGTAATTGTCAGTTATTTATAAACCTTATAAAGCGATGATGGTACAAATTTGGTAGACTTTTCTGCCAAAGAATCGCACTAGAAAAGACCGATCAATTTTCTTTTTCTTAGACCCTGTCACATTTCGAGATATGAGTATGCCTTTGACGATCCATTTCTCTGCCAGATTGGAGAAGTTTTCCGGCATGTTTTACAGCGGAATCTTCGTCATGCCGTAAGGTGCCACTTCCTTCGCCTATTTCCATGACTATTGGTTCCAGAGGCGTTCATTTGAGAACAGTTCGGCTAGAAAATCCGCCACAAAATACACAAACCATCTACCGAATGCAGCTTTTCCAAGTCAGAAACTTTTAGCTTGATATATCGAGTCCTACTTTGTTTTGCTAGCTTTACAGTTTGTGAACGATTTGGTTTAGCCCCGTAATAACAAAGAGTTATCATCAGCGCAGTCAAGACGTTTTCGACATGATGGCATATTTCATTGAATTGCTTGACTATCTTCTATCAAAACTGCACATATAACCCCACTAATGACCACAAGAAGTAGTAGGATTGAGAGTACTCATCCTTTGACTGGCTATGAACTTCGAGTTCTTCTAACAAGCTTCCATAGGGCATGACTTCCCAACTATATTTCACTTTCAGTTTTTCTGGAATGAGCCTCTTATGCAAGATCGACCAAATAAAATCTCAAACGAGAAATTCTATTACGATTCGCAAGATATTTATAAATTAATGGGGAGATCTGGAGCAAAAGTCCGGAAATGAGTTCTAGTGCTGCCCAGAATAGTCTTCGGCGTTAATTTTGCTGCAATCTATCAAGTAGTTCTTTACTGGAACCCTCATGATCATCTTCTTATTAAATCAATCTTGGAAACATTCATTTACCCATTAATTCCTTACGATTAGGTAGGACATCACAGCGAATTGGTTTGTAACGCCTCGGAAGGTATTTCATTAATGCCTGCCATATTGTTATTCTTGAAGATATTGATGGGGGCAACAATCTCCGTGATGCTAGGAGATTCTTCTTCGGCTCTTATAAGTTGGAGGTCACTAACATCTACATGTACTCGTATTACCGGCAGTATCAACTACTCTCTACATTAGATCTTCGTCAGAATTTAGAACAGAGCCATTTTAACTTTTCATAGCAACGGCTATCAGGTAGCTCCGTGATAATGAGCCAACACCCACGTTGTCAGAGCAAGATATACCCTTAATTATTGGATAGCCTGCATTATAGCTGGATCTTATTATGTGCGCAACTAGTTATGAAAATGCAACTTTATTGTGAAAAAACGGTTACAAATGAATCATTCAAAGTATTGCCCATTGCTAGCTACAACTTTTTCCCATCTTTCTGGCAGAGCTCGAATACCGTTTCGGTAAAAGTATTCATCTTTTGAGGCGATCCACAAATCAAGCCATTTTTTGGTGTCTGCATATGAGCGGAATTGCTGATCAACCAGACTATGTGCCATCGAACGGAACAAGTAATAATCGGACGGCGCAATATCTGGAGGATATTGCGGATGGGGTAGGACTTCCAGATAGATTTTAACAGGTTTGTCAACGTGAGGCCGATCGCTGAAATGCTGTAGAATCACTTTTTCGTGCCTATGCCCGTATTATGGCCGTTTTTCGCATGCAATCGCTTGGAAATGGCTTGGTAGGTAACTCCTAATGCTGAACCAAGCTTTGGTATGGATCCTCATCGAGAAATGCCTCCAATTCTGCGTTTTCGAAAGATTTTGGCCCTCCTTCACTCGGACGGTCGTCAACATCAAAATCGCCGCCTTTCAAGCGACGGAACCAATCACGGCACGTTGTAAACTGTTTGGAGCCCTGGGTGCGCTTCAGACTCCGTTTTCTTCGAATGAAAGAAGGAAATCAACACTTGCCCCAAATGACGATTATTTTGCACAAAATCAGACATTTTCACAAAAAGTATATGACACCAAAACAAAATCACTAATGTGTCAAAACGGTTTGTTTACAATATGTCTAAGCTTGGTTCATGACGTTTTAGATATGTTAAAATCGAGCACTTACTGCTGGAGCCATCTAGCGACAGAGCTTAGTTGCGCAGCTTAGTACAAGTGCAGTTAGGTGCTGCCATTCTAAAGAAAGCTAGCTGTCATCGTAGCAGGTATTTTATTCAAACACCGTGCTTCCGATAACTAGGTGGTTGGTATAACAGAATCCCATACACAGTTTCTTATTGTCATTTCGGTATCTGATGAATAATAGTGATCTTCCTTATTTTGTTCTGGAATTTACGGTCAATACCCTATTGTCCTGCATTTTTCAGGAGAGAATACTGCTCTGCGATTTTCAAATAACACGGACTCACGTGGACTACAGGTATTTATGATTTTGCTCATATCCGGAATCTTCAATTCGCTCTGTGTAAATTAACGTTCCAGCTTAAGAAATCTGACGTCGTAGAGAAGCACTTCCCGCGAATCAAGAGGGGTATAATCACAAAATATCAATCACTACCGGAAACCGTTGTTCACGCTTCTGAGCGACAAGTCTTATTTCGGTGGCGTAAAAGTCTCAGTTTTACCTTCTCCAGCTTCGTTTTTCGCCAAAAAATGACTCCACGGAGAGGTGTGGACTTACCACCAGAATTTTAGCTACAGATACAATCTATACAGCCTGTTTAGTAAAACCAGCATCTATCGAAAGCTGCTGCTTCTATGAGGACTGATACTAGACATTTCTCATAGAATTCCTCCGACAGGATGTTGGGCGCTCTGATATCACGATTGCGTTGAGAAATTTCGTTGAGTGTTTGTTGATCTGGAGACCATCATGTCTCTTTATGATATAAAAAGGGTGCATGCTTCTCGAGGTTATTGTTCTGCTTTCGCAAAATCCATAAGCCTGTCTGCGCTGGGGGCAAAGTGTCAACTATTTTCCGACGTTAGGAGATTGTTCTATCTAAGTTCATGATTTGTTATATTGTTAAGAAATTGTCTTGAGTAGCGTACTCTAAGTGGAAGAAATTGAATCTGCACCACTGAAATACTAACTCTCCCAGGCATTGATAAAGACACAAAACAACTTAGGAGCCTACCTAATGCCTACAGCTCTGAAGTTACATCAAAAATTTTAATATTGGCTTTTGCTCGTATTAACAAAGAAAATAAAGTGCTACGACGTTTACCCAAGGATGATATAGACGCACAACACGGATTCAACTAAATTTTGTGAGCCTTTCTCGTACTATGATCCAGCTCTTACTATTCATTCCCTCGTTTGTATGCAGGTACCTATGTATGTATACACCACCCCAGTATTATGAAATCAAGGCCTAAATCCCATAGTCCACATTGCTTGTAAAAGATACTCGCACTTCCTTTGCGTCGATTAGAAATTAAAAATCCCCTGCAACTGGTCTCGGTCTCGAATTTTAATTGGCCGTACCAGCTGTCACAGTAGTAAAAAAAATTATCTCTATGGCAGTGCATGTTGGACATTTTTAGGTCGTGAGAACATGATACAAATTAATTTTACGATACCGAATCTCCCGCTAACTGCAGATACGTATCGAAACGAAATATGACGACTTTATCTGGATTCGGATTCGAATTTAAATTCAAATTGCTCATAGCCGTAGTCTTATCCCAAGACTAGTGTGCGCGTGCAATTAGATAAAGTAAATTGCAATAAAAGTTGATTCACATAATTAATATTTATCAAACGCCTTAACGTCTTAACGGTTACCGCAGTTAGATAAAATATTTGCGAGCTTACTTGTCAGCAGCGACGGTGTCTGTCTCGTATGCCCAATTATGGCAAAATTAGTGAATCGAGGTGTCAGTCTGAAGAGATTTGAAAACGAAATGTAATACATTTTACGAGTTGAAATTTGTATTTTTTTGGTGTTGAGATACAGTTTGATATCCTGATATCTCTGAGTGAATGACTCGTCGAGTTTTGTGAAATAAAAAGTTTAACAAATAAATCTTAGTGACCTCATAGTCGGGAATTGGATTTCATTGAAACAACCACGTGAGTGGGAGGAATATGGTCTTGACTTAAAACCAGTGCGTATGGTAATGATGTTAAATCAAATCAACGCTCGTAGGTTGCAACTTAATTAAACAGCATCCGGTGTCAGTTGTGGAGAAATTCAGTATTTCACAATATCATTTATCTGATTCCCAATGACATCTAAGTATAGATTAGATCATCAAGAAGATTGAGTTTTTTTTTTCAGAAACATTAGCACAGTCGACGAACAATAAAATTCAATCTAATATCTTAGGTCTTATTAAAATAAGGTAAATTCAAACTCTATTTTGTTTTGGAATACCGTGCAGGAACACTCGTAAAATCGGGTTGATGTAATAGCCAATAGATATTGCATGATTGGTCGTCTGGGGGAAATTGGTATGGTCGTGGCGGCACCTATACGTCCATGTACTCGAAGTAGACCGGCGGCATCATCCTTATACGGAGTCAACTAGTGTATCTGGCTACCTTTCCCCACTGGAACATTTCGGGATAACTGAGCAATCTCACTCGCAAAGGCATCGTTTCACATTGACGGTGTAGCATTTGTTCGGCTGCATCGAACTCCCTGGCTGACAAGTCGCTCCCTTCTGTACGTTTTTCTCGGCAGGTGTCGACACGCAGCATTTCTCCGGAGCTTCAAAAACTTCCCAAACCTTAAGACATCAATTATTGGGATACTCACTGCGCTTCGAGCGCAGTTTGTCGGTACTTGTTTGGGAATTGAGTGGGCCAAGCTCCTTTCGATGACCCGAGAAGCGCAGGACCATCTATCCATTTGATTTCGAACTTAGGAGGATACTTTGTCGAATTTAGATTTGACGGGACCCAGGGCCATTGGTTGATATGGCTGTTTTCCAGAAGCCAGTTGCGCACTGTCTTCGAATCACTCCAGAAGATACGTTGTCTGAGCGACAGTTTATGGCACTCCACTAGTGAGTGAGTTGCATAGTCTAATCCCAAAAACAACAGCGGATAACTCCAGGCGTGGAATTGACATCAATTTCTTGGGATCACACTTGGTTTTTCAACAGATGAATGACACACAAACCCACGGTCGTCAACGCCACCATCAACAGGCAGAAATCGTGGCAACTGGTCTTGTTAAATTGCGTTATCATTGAGTATAACTTCTTCGACATTACCTATCGCCCGAAAATGTCTTGGGGAATTGGCTCGTCCCATCCGATTCTACGTCTCCATACCGACTGCAACAATAGCTTGACATGAATGGTGAAATTGGCGATAGCACCATACGGGTCGAATACAGACATGAACATGCTGACATCTGTCACCTTCTATGATGTCCCGCCTTATTCGAGCAAATCTGTATTTGAATGAAAAGACGTCTTCGTTCGGCGCTCAACAGAGATCAAGGCTTTTCTCCGAAGTAGATTCGATGTTCAAGCCCAATATTCTCTCCTGCTCAGTGTCTCCTTTGAAGTCCGATATGTTCCTCAGTACTTCCGCCGAGTTCAACGTGAAATCACCATCCATATGAATATTAGTGACGTTGTTCCTAACTTCGAAAGCTTCGGCAACATTTGTAAAGCTGTCGACATAATCATCGACATAGTGATGATCGATTATAGCTTTCCCAGCCCTGGGATGGGTATTCGGGAATCCCCTGGTATTGAGATTCTTTACGAATCTCAGCAGGCGAACAGCTGGCTATAAATGTCATCATTTGCTGCTCTGCGAGTCTCGATCACGATCTCATAAGATGGTGAAACCTGGTGAAACATTCCACGAATGTCACCGGACACAGCCACGGATCAAGGCCGGAAATTGAAGGCGAACGTCGTTATCGGCTTAAGATCATCAGATTCTTTGAGGAGGAGTGAGTTAAAGGGAACTGCTTCCATCGGTGCTGCAGAATCAAAAACTAGGGAAACCTTTAATGGTTTATTGGGGCTACGCACTCCAGAAGGGAGAAGATACCAGATTCTTTCGTAAGCTTCCTGACGTACCTTTTTGCGACGTAGTTGGTGATTATATTTGTTGTACATGCTAGCGAATTTCGAATCCCTTGCCATCTTGTCCTCCCATTGCTTTCTCTTCGCAATATTGCAGCTGTCTGGGATATCGGTGACTTCTCCTACTAAAGTAGACCCGCTCTTACTTTCCTATCTGCGGCGGAGATAAACTTCTCTTTAAGTGTCTTGTCCCTAAAATTCTCCAGGCTGAAGAACTCTTCAATAACTTGGTTGAGATGATTATCCTATTCTGCCCTCTTGGGCCCCCGCCCAATTATCAAAGCTTCGTCCATTAATTACGTTGTTTAATAAAAAGCTGGGACAGAGCAAAAATGACGCCACCGAGGGTTGCTACGATTTGACCAGTCATAGGTCTTGTTGGCGGCAAGACCATCAATAGTTCCTACCAGGACTTAAATCACGGTACCATTTGAGTCAAAAGCCCCCGGATCTCGGTCCGGGCCTGACTTGTTGAGGTAGGCTCCCATGTGAGAGCGTCATGGCGGCTGTGGTTTAAACCCAAAGTCGCGGGAAGGGTCTTCCTATTGGTTTGACCCAATTGTAGAGTTGCAATAAGTGTTGGTGCTGTGGGCCTAAGAACAGTATGAGGTTTTAGATCGGCCTCGACCCATACCAAAAGTGGAACAGAACACAAGTTCTGCTTTCGTATCTCAGGAAGGCTGCAGAGCGATGGCAAGGCATATCCTTGCTCCCATGGATGTATGGGCATCCGTAAACTTAAGTCGACACGACAGAGACTAGATACTATGTTTTGCCTTCTTTTGGTTGCTGTGTAGAACGAAGTCATCATTGGGTTGTGTTTCTACTTCAGTTAAAGTCCTTCCATACGCAACCTATCCCAGCCCTGTGTCTGCCAAGATCGGTCTGACTTCTTCTGATTCGAGAGTACGGATAGGGGCACCCAGCAAGCTGTTATCTTGCCGAATGAGGATCTTTGGTTTCGTGTTTCCGTAGTCGACAGATGGAGGTAGTCTAAATGGCGACACTATATTTCCCACTCAAGCGACGATACTGATTGAGTCGACAAGTTCAATTCGTTGACTATTCGCACACCTTTAATCTCGTACTTATTCGCATCTTCCTTTTTTGCACTTATTCCAAAATCGGAACCAAAGGATTTTTCACATTGCGTCTGCTTACCGAACCATTGCAACCTCAAGTCCTTGTCGCGTTCTCTCAACCGCAGGTGATTTGTCACATCCGTGCTCAGGATCGTCACAGAGGAACCCTCGCCGAGGAGCGTATATGTCCTGACAACATCGTCATTAGCAAAAAATCTTACTGGTAATACACGAAAAAAAAACTCGGGTCAGCGTGATCGTTGCAACTGAGAACCGGTCTGACGACTCCTCTGTCCGTGCTGTCATCCACTGACCCCGAGGGTGCCATTAACTCTGCACGTTCAAGTGTTGTGTCCGAACTTAAGGCAGAAAAAACAAAGTCGATTTCTCTTCACGAGGTCCGATCTTCTTAGTATAGCTTGGTATAGACACTGTATTCGGCTAGTACGCGTTGCCTCCTTTTACAGTAGCGTGAAGAACATTCCTTATCCTTGGCTTCAACTCTTGTTGGGCGTTGTTCAAGAAGTCGGTGTGACCAAACACACTAGTAGGGCGATCTTAGTCACCCATTCTGCAAAGTATTTCACAGTGGGGTACGCTTGAATGGTGAGGCCACGTTGTGCGCATTCCAGTTGCTTATTCATTGGCAACTTTGCCACCAATTCATCGATGGTTGTGGGATAACTTAAATGTTGGTGCAGACCACTTGGTTTGAAAAACCAAAACGATCTTCTGTGACTGACTTCTTAACAAACAGTCTGGGCATCCGAAGCGAAACGCCAACGTGGCCATGACCTGTTGGACATTGTAGGTGTGAATGAGCAGCGACTCCACCACTTCTGGCGCTTCTCTTTTGATGAATTTCAGCATACGGAGGTTGTTTTCGATTCTTGATACGTACCTCGCTGATGGCTCGCGAAACGCGACGGCGAACATTGGCCGTTCTTCTGGTCTACCAGTAAACTCTGGTAAATCTTGTAGCTTTCGTACATTCAAAAAAGAACCCGAATGACTTGGCGAATGGGCTGATGACAGGAACGACGGAGAAACTTACGCTTGGTTTTGGATCTGTGGTGGTAAAAACGCTGATACTCCTGGTGCACAAGAGGAGCTAATTGACATTGTGGTCATATAACCTGTTTGCCGGGGCTGCCACGTGTTCTGGATACGTTGTGTCGATTCGGCACTTGCATAGATGGCGGTGATACTGCCATTCGAAATTACATTTGAATAGGCCAAGGAGCTCCTAGCAAAGGGATTTGAAGTTGGCGCATTGGTTGTGGCTGAAACGATGGGAACATTAGTGGCGGCGACTACTGAAGTTGTTGGTGCGGATTTATCCTCTTGCAGAAATAGATCTTGTAACATAAGTGAATGCGTTTCCGTCTTTAATGGGCGGCATTGGAAGTTGCTACTTCCAGTTGGGATCGCAATTCACTGACTTGTTGTAAATTGTCTTCCGCCGTTATAATGTCAGCCGGCAGCTTGTGGCTGGATCCCTCCACTATCGTTCTCTCGACGTCACTCCCGGAATCGCTCTCAGACTGCTCTGAGGAAGTTTGGAATTCTGACTACGACGCTTTCGCTAAGCGAAAACTTTTCCTCGCTTTCTTTTTGGACATGCGTTTTGTTGTAGGATTTTGCTGTGGCGACAAATCCATTCCTGTCGATAGACGATTCTTCCTAATCTTGGCACCACGTGCGGCTGAAAACATTTGAAAGGAATGTTGCGAATTTCACTTTCTAAAGTTCAGTTTGTCTTTGAGTCGGAACCAGGGAGGTTACATTTGCAGTTAAATTAACAAATATTTCACAATTAATAAATGTGAATCACTGGTGATTGTTCTTAACCTCAGCGGTTAGGTTACCGCCTTTGACTGTGATTTTAAAACGAGAAAACGCTTTGTGATGTTAAATCACCACGGTGTTATTCGACGTAAACGAGCATCGAAGCTTGCTTAAATTTAATTAGAAAACTCTCCAGTTAAAGGGTTGTGCGTGCGACTAACTACTCTGCTATATGATAGCTTTACTGTTGCCAAAAAGCCAATAATCTCAGATAAGGGTGGATTTACTATTGACGAAAAAAGGATAATGACATTCGAATCTACACATAAAATGTTCAGAGCTTGAGGAGGCTACATAAAGCCGCACAACAAGGAGAAATCCTATTCAGGCAAAAACCCCGTCTATTGGATTGCGAATTTGTTGTAAGTGGCAAACTAAGGCACGTCAATGAGAGCATTATAACAGTGCGTATCAGTAATAGCACCCTGGTATGCGATTGCGCTATTCAGACATGTTTCTACGAGCTCCTCGATAAAAGCTATAAGCCAATTCCTAAGTATGACGCTAATTTCGTTTTAGCTGATTTGAACACCAAATTAGGAGAAGAGGTCAACTTTGCCAGCACAATCGAAAAGCAGAATGTACACTAGAGCTCGTCTGGAGCCAGGCTAATCGACTACGGTTTTCGCTCCTGAATTTTCACAAGCGAACACGGTGGTCATCTTATCATAGAACAGTCAATCAATGCACTGCTTAAGGATATACGAGCATGCAGATGTCAAATCATTTCCTGGGGCCAATATAAACTCTAACGTATATCTGCGGATATCTCAGAAGCAATGAAGAAGTACTGCGAGGAATTTAGAGTTGAACGACTACAAGTGCAACAAACACAAGCCCCTTTAATCTAAAGCCGGCTTTTTAAACTTAATCATAAGAAGGCTGCTAGACTGGGCGGACTATCTGCCTACTATATGACTCGGGAGAAAGCATACCTGAAATGTCTTTTAGTCGGAGGAAATTATGCCTAATAAATGGACCACCAGGATCGTTTGCCCGATCTACAAGAAACAAAACCCTGTTAACTCCGCCAGCTATAGAAACATAATTCTTTTTATCGCCTCATACACGATCTTGTCTGCCATAATGGATTTAAGCCTGACAACGTTTTTCAATGATCTGATTGGCACCTGTCAGACCGCATTTCATTGAATTTTATTTATTTATTGAACATTAAAGCTTACAAAAGGACAATTTAACAATCTTATAAGAATATTTGCTAGTCCTTACATATCAACGTTCCCCTCAGATCTGAAGGAAAAAAGTTCCACAGTCGGGCCGTTTGGACAAAAAACTGACGCTCGGAAGAAAGGCATGGTAATCTGGGTTGGACAAGAAGTAGTCTGCCTTACGAGTTTGCATTATGTTTCTTAGAAAGTAAAGAGATCTGAATGTCAAAAGGTTTGCAAAAGAGAACCCGGTTGCTGAAAGAAGTAGGAGATATGATCTCGTTGCCTTATGTTAAAAACGTATCTAGCAACTCGTATATTGTTGAAGGCGAAATTCAGTTTATTGCAGTCGGATTTGCTGAAAATTTCACATCCGCTTAGTAAAAGGCGTTGTGTGACCTATAGAGTACGAAGTCCACCATAAACCTTGATAATGTGTGCCTCCCAGCTAAGTGTGGAATTAAAAGTCACACCAAGGTTTTTAGTTGAGGCAGCCCACTCTATGGGTAATTGATTTTTGTATGTCAACAAATTGAAGGCCTCAATCCCCAAATAACACCATAGATTTGTCAGCGTTAAGTCGAAGGTTGTGCTTTATTGACCAGTGATAGATACGAGCAAGATCTTCATCTAAGAGCTCAATTACATGGTTCATCTCATTTAGGGGACAACTCATTAGAACTTGCACATTATCTGCGTAGATGTGCACTTTGCAATGCTTTACAACGTTATGTAGGTCATTGACGCACAGAGAGAAAAGAGAAGGTCTGAGAATGGATCCTTGTGGTACGCCACTTTGCATATTAAAGTTAGCATGGGACTGAAAAGTCCGCACAGTATTTTGAAAGAGGAAAACGCGTCTTAGACTTGAAGGTTATCTATGAAGAGAGTCGTGCGCTCGGTTTCAACATACGCATCGCAGTATTCGATGTTGTACGAAAAGTAAAAGGTAACAATTCCTGTGTTATCATACTGTAAACTGGGAAAAATGAAAGAGGGCAGATCATGCACTGCATTGTATGCAGGAACTCCAGGCACCATGCCAATTTCAGAGGTTGTCCTTGGTTCCAGAGACTAATAAAGAAAGTTCAGGCTGTAAAACGGTTCATCGAAGAAGAGAAACGTCAAAAGAGTAGTGAATTCTCTAATTTTATGACAACCCAGTGTATCCTTTTTCCAAATGGTATATCGATCGGGTAAGCCCACATATGCAGCCGAAAAAGTGTCGGAAGCGTATCCGGATTTAAAAGCGAACCTTCTGTTCCAAACTTTTGCAATGATGCAATACTATAGCAAGCACAAGGTTTCCTCACCTCAATATATACAAGGGGACATGACGGTCTCCGGATCATCAAACGCTTAATCAAATTGAAAATTTTGCGATAAACGTAAAGCATGCCTCCATTATTCTGGACGTCCGAACGTTACGGATAGCCAACATTAACTCGGATTATTACCTTCTTGCAGCCCAGGTGTAAATGGAGATTTCCGCAGCTTTTATCGTGGTGCTGCGTGAGAAGATACAACGTTGAAAATTTGGGGTCGCAAGAGACTGATAGAATCTTCGCCAAAATTTCTCAACAACTGCTAGGGCGTCAGAATCAAGTACCGAAGGCTAGTGGTAACGCAACCAACGTACCATCAGAGACGTTGTAACTGATGTGCTGGGTTTCATCCGACCACCACCAAGATGAAGTTTAATGAAGAATGCCGGTAATCACATACAGCTAAACAAGAAGCCTACAAAGCGGCGTTGCAACGAAGAACGAGAGCTGCTCGTGAGCCCTACGAACAGAAGAGAGGGGAAGAACATCGCCTTCTCCAGAAGAGGAAAAACCAGCACGTAAAGCTCGCTATCGAAGATATTGAGAGGTTGTACACCAGGAATAAGGTACGGAAGTTTTACCAAGAGGTAAAAAGAACATGTCAAGGCAAGAAGACCGTACAGAAGCCTGTAGAGGAGCAAAAATAGAAAAAAAAGAAAAATTGTTTCTGCAGTCTGTTAAACGGGCCAACATCCCGCCGTCATGCAGAATAGACCATTCAACTTAGACGATGTTAGCCAAAACTTCCGTCTACCTGAAATCCAACAAATCAGCTGAACTTGACGGCTTACCGGCTGGAAAAGTTGTGAAGAGCATGCATTAACTCATTTCTCAGATCTGGTCAGAATAGTGTATGCATGATGAATGGAACCTCAGCACCGTATGCCATATTTACAAAAGAGGAGACCCTCTCAAGTGAGGTATGATATAAGTCTCCTCAACATTGCAGATAAGATCTTATCCGCCATATTGTGGGAACGTCTGAAACCCTTCGCCAACAACCTGATTGGTCCCTATCAGTGCGGTTTTGGGCCGCGCTCTGAAAACTCAAGAATTTCAAATCGATACCCACCATTTTTTGATGGAGTTTAAGGCTGCATATGACAGCATTTATAGAGACAAGCTCTAAGGGCCATATCTAGTTTCGGGATCCCTGCCAAACTCGTCGGTCTATGCAGTATGGCGATTAGGAACGCTGCGTCAAGGTCGGTAACGATTTGATGTCAAAAAAGGTTTTAGACAAGGTGACGCGTCGAAATAATTGTGCGGAACTTACAAAGAGGCAGAATCTTGCAAAAGTCTGTGCAAATACTAGCGTACGCCGATGATATCGACATAATTGGGAAAACTCAACGGGCTGCTAAAAGGAGTTTAGCGGTGAATGGGGGCAAAACCAAGTACATATATGCTGTCAACAAGAAGGGAAACCCAACATCGGCGAATTGGAAAGAACATCACAATCGACAGACTTAATTTCGAGGTAATAAAGGACTTTGTCTACCTTGACTCTGCTATCAAAAACACCTCAGCAGAAATAAAGCAAAGAATCACTCTGTCAATGCAATTGCTTAGAAGGCGATTAAGTAGTGAGGCCATATCCCGAAAAACTAAGGAGACTCTATATTAGACCTTGATCATCCCAGTTCTACTTCATCGGGCAGAAGCATGGACCTTATCGAAAATGATTGAAGGTATCCTCAGTAGTTTCGAGCGAAATAGCTTTCGAAAAATACTCGGTCCCGTTTGCCTTGACGGGCTTTGGAGGAGAGATTCAGTCAGAAAACTTTGCATTAGTCGCATAAAATGCCTTGGATATGTAGAGGGAATGGGACAACAATGCTCCGGTCCGCAGAGTCTGCGAAATCTTACTCGGAGGGATAACGCAAGTAAAGGAAGACTTCACCTTAGGTGGCGCGTACACTCAACGGGCTTGGAGTGCGGAACTATGGCACTTAGCTAAGGACCCAGTTTCACCTCGAACTGTAGGTAGCGCCACCTAAGAAAGTAAGTAAGAGTGGTCTTTCGAAAATAATGGAGATTATCTTGATATAGAACTCGATAGCTGCACCTAAGGTACATCCGGAAGCCTGGAAATAAAGGGTCTTTCATTAAGCGCTTACTATTTTTAAATTTAAATAAAACAAAGTGTGTGTGAGATATCTTCGATATTTTTTATTCGTTTGAAAGGCCTATCGATGCCATTATGGATGGAATATAACATCGTCAAAACGTCCGCCGCGGCTTTTCTGGGCGGCGCGCATCCGAAATGTCCAATTTTCTATGACTCTGGCGTATAAATCAGGCTGAATTTGACCGATGGCATGGGTTATGTTAGCTTTGAGGACCGCTGTGGTTCGTGGCTTATTCGCATAGACCTGCGACTTCAGAAAACCCCACAAGAAAAATTCTAACAGGGTCACATCGTACGATCTTGGTGGCCAGTTCACATCACCTCCACGTGAGGTGAGGTGAATTTCCAATATGGCGTGAGCTGCCACACAGCGCCGTCCTGTTGAAACCACATGTCGTTGGTGTCTATGTCATCCAATACAGGCCAAAAGATGTTGGTAATCATCGACCTATAGCGGTCGCCGTTGACGGTGATAGCCTGGCCAACGTCATTCTCAAAGAGATATGGACTGATGACACCGCCAGCCCAAAATACACACCAAACAGTGACTTTTTCGGGATGCATTGGACGCTCTTGGATCTCATGTGGATTGGTATGGTCCCAAATTCGACAAATTTGTTTGTTGACGTACCCATTCATCCAGAAATGGGCCTCATCGCTGCAGATAATTTTTCGATGAAAATTTGGGTCAGTTTCCAACTGCGCCAGAGCCCATTCAGCACGTTAGACACGTCGTTGTCTATGGTCATTTACCTTCAGCTCCTGGGTCAATTGAATTTGGTACGGATGCAGACCGAAGTCACGATGCAAAATTCGCCAAGTTGTGGTCCGCGAAAGGCCGAGTCCTTCTGAGCGACGCGGAATCGGCTGCCTTGGATTCTCCTTCGCATTCTCACGGACAGCGGCGATGTTTTCAGCAGATCTTGCGTTTCGTCGACATATGGGTGTTGGTTTATCGTTTACTGAACCAGTGGACTCGGTAGGATGATTATGGCGACCGTAAAATGGGCGAAGGGCGCGGAACGTTGCCCGAACAGGGCATCCATTTTGATAAAACAATTTTATCATTTGCACGTGTTGTTAAACGCTATGTTCTTCCATAGTGATTTGGATAAACAGACTGAATAAATGACAGCCAATTTGACAGATGTAGCTTCAACAATATGGCCACTATCAACTGCCAAAATTCGGAAGTCCCTATTGGAAGACTCTGTATAATGAGAAATACTCAAAAACTTGACATAACGAAAGTTGTACCTATCTAGACCTCCTCCAAAGATGAAATTTCTCCGATCCTGTCGTATTACACTGCATAACAAATTTTGTTAACTATATTCCCCCTGTTTAGGATGATGAACACTTCTCAAATTCTATGATTTTCCTTAGAAGTTATCATGCATAGATACCTACATACTCGCATGTTTGTACCTACGGTCCCTGCCAACTTGATCACTCACTTAATTTATTCGGCGCCTTGTTAAAACCACTGAAATTGTATTCGCACTTCTCTATGGGTTTCACACTTCTTGGCCATCGATTATGCAAATCTCTTGCTGAGAAAAATACATACTCGTACGTCCGTTGTATTCGCATCTAATTTGCCTCAGCGCTTCCTGTTTTTAAGCTGGCCACTCATTAATTTCAATTAAATTCCAAAATTCTTCACAACCATCCGAATGGCCAATCAAATCCATATTTCTCTCACTTCTTCGTGTGAGATCCGGACGAATACGACGACCGACAAGTTGAGTCATCATCATTTGCCCCCAAGTAAAAGTTTCAACTGCGAGGAAACCATGCACACACTAGTCGGCGTGTTCCTCAATTCTTGCTGTCAGATTTCATAATTATCTCTGCCATGAGGCAGCAATTGATCGTGATTCCATGGAAATGTCCATTAATATGGAACGAACCTTCCCTTCGTTGAACAATGTTTACACAAAGTGCTCACCTTCAATGTCATGTAGACATCCCCGATCACCTGCTCTTGATTCTTCAACATGATCATGGGAAAGTCTTGGCGAGATTCCATCCGATGAATCATCATCACTATACACGGATCCGGTAACATTAATCCGTGTCGCCGTTGGGATCATTGTCGTCTACAACCCGAAAGTGACCCCATCTGCCCAAAAAGTCGTCATGTAAGTAGAAAGTTGCCTTGGCACGATCGGCAGTTGAGTGTTGATAAGCGAAGACATTGTCATGTCGGCATGGCGCGTCGTAGATTGTCAGTGGAAAGGCATCATTAGCCAGACAGACAGACACAGAGTAAGCGTCGTGGAATGCTCCAGCGGGCAGATGACTAAACCCACTTGTTATCGGATGGAACGAATAAACGTACCTCCACACGGGCGTGAGAAATGTTGGAAAATTACTCGTAAGCGAAACGGCTTTGCGCTGTGAATTCGAATTCGAATTTCAAATAGCTTTTAACGACATCACCATCACACCGGTCGCTCGTCCGTCGTTTTGTATCGTCTTGGGGATGACTAAGTGCTATTATGACCAATTTAGAAATAATCTAATATAGTCCGTCGAGCACAGGGACTGAGGTTAGATGTTAGAGCGTAGTAGTTTGCGTGCGTCACAGTTACGGATCGTTAGATTCCCCGAAATCGAGATGGCGGATTATTAATTTCAGATACTCATGGACAATTGGTGTTAATCTCATCCCAAATTGACGGCAATGGATCGATAATAGGTCCTAATATGGAAGCCGATGGAAGGCGGTACAGATATGATCTCATCTCTTAATAGTATTGATCGTCGAGTGATTTATTTGTTTATTGAGCACATTAGCGTACTCATGCGATTGCTAAAGATTTTTCGGCACTGCAAAAAGACAAGGTTGATTATTACAAACTATCAAGTCTGCAAGAACTAGTAGGTACATGTTAATAATGAATAAATCTGATTCGTGTGGTTAGTTAGAATGTTCAACCTAAACAAAATAAAAACCTTTTCAACCAAACAAATGATTGAGGTAAGATTGTTTGACCTACTTGTTGCCACCGCCTTTGCAAACCACAGCCGAAGGTTTTGAATTGATTTTGAGTGGGAACAGTAGACCTATAATTACAACGGCATACAAGGTCTCTCCGCAGTAGTCTCACCAGAAGCGATGTCCAACAAATTATTCCACATTCGTTAATCAGTTGACATTTGATGATAATTTGCCCATTGATTGAAGAACCGGAAGGTCTAATTTTTGTATGATTTAGAAATTGCTCTTAGCAGAAAGTTTATTTCGAAAACCAGATTGACAAATTTTTTTTCTAGTTTGGCAAGGCGAAATTGTAGGCTCCAGTAGCTTGCTTTACTCGTAAGAAAACTTTCTTTTACAATAAAACGAAACTACACATGGGATTGAGAGGCCAATGCTGGCTTTTTGCTTTTGTACTCAGATTGAGCTTGGCTTCTGCAACTAACGACTTTTACGCTAAAGAAGCCAAACAGAGTGAATAGTAAGATTCTTGCGCAATAAAATAGGCACGCGTTAAATCCTCAGTCAGCCATCTATCAGAACCGGAATAATATATTAATATGTCGACAACCTTAAGTATGAGTATATCACCAGCAACGATAAGGAGAATTCTTAAATCGTCATCACAGAAATAGTTTGTACGGTTGAGGTGCCGCCAGATAGATCATCGTTTTGCCAAACCCCACTCTGCGACGGCAATTTAAGGAACACCCTTCGGGAGAAAACTCTTTAATTTTGGTAAAGACGATTTCCGCAACTGGAGCAGCTATGAGATAAGAAAACAGAGAGACTCACCCTAGGTTATTTGCAAAAATATGGGTGTAGAGCCATGTGTATTGCATTAGGATCAGACCGCAGTAATCCAGACAAACGGTTCCGATATCATTATTATGCTAAACAGCACGATAATCAATTCCAAACTGGGTGAGGCTTCTGATAAAAGATGTGTCAGCAGACGTACACGCCGCAAGGCGGTGTCCTTTCTTCCCTTCCTTGGAACTTAGTGGTTAATGAACTGCTGATATACCTGCCTATGCGAATGACGTTGCTATAGCCGTCTCAGGTAAGCATCTTAATACCATTAAAGAACTCCGTCAACTAAATCTCGACAGATTAACCCGTTGGGCAGATCGCTGTAGATTGGGAGTAAACCTCCATAAAACTGATCTTGTCCTCTTTTCCAGGAAATACAAAATTCCAGTTTAACCTTTCCCGATACAGCAAAGTATTTGGGTCTAATTTTTGACAGGAAACTAAACTGGAAACCTAACATTGAAAAAAGAGTCAATAAAGCCATTGGGAATAAATTGGGCCTTCAACCCCGCATAAACCACTGGCTGTTCATCTCGGTCATAAGACCGATACTAACTTACGGGGCTGCCGTCTTGTGGACGGCCTTAGACAATACAGTCAACTGCAGTAAACTAAGCAGAGTCCAAAGAACAGCATTTATATTGCATAAGTAGGACCTTACGGTCTACCCCCTCTGCGGCATTAGACATTCTGCAGCTATTCACCTTAAAGCGACTTCACAATGGACAAATAATTCATTTGGCCACGCTAACATTTTTAATACATTAGGAACCCTTACAGGCAACATCGATTACACCATACATGAACTTTGGTTTGACAAAGACTTCCATGTAAGCTTCCCCTCTACATCCTTCTGAGAGGAAAATGCTTTCATGGAGAACAAGTCAATCCATTTCTGCACAGATGGATCTAAAACTGATAGCGAGGTTGGTGGTGGTATTTTCTCAGATACGCTAAATCTAGGCCGCTCTTTCCGTCTTCCAAATCACTGGCGGTTAAAGAAGTTCTGTCCTGGCTAAAGAAAAACGTGATATCTTCATCCTTTCGGATAGTCAGGCAGCTATCAAGTCCCTGGAGTCAGTCTCATTAAATTCGAAAACCGCCCTTGAATGCCGATCATCTTTAATGGAGATGGCAGAGCAGTTCAACCTTCACCTTTGCTGTGCGCCGGGCCACAAAGAAATTCCTGGGAACTGTAGAGCCAATGAAATAACCAAGATTGGAACCACGCTGCCTATTCTACCGGAAAAGGGTATGATGCCAATAAAAGAGCAGACCTTAAGTGGACTGTTGAACCAACATGTCTAGCGACTAAACAGATCTAGCCAAAGCTAGATCATCGCCATCATAGGTGTCATCACTGGACACTGCCTCATAGGCAAGCACACAAGAAGTCTTGGCGCTTTTACAAACGATTTCTATAGAAGCTGCATGGAGGAGGAGAAGGACGAAACAATCCTCCACCTTCTCTGTACATGTCCAACTCTCTCCCAGAGAAGAAAACTTGACTTTGAAGCTTTTTTCCACAATGATCTAAACGATCTAAGCTCAACCTGGTACCATAAGTAAGAGGATCATAGATCCACGTGGCATCACAATAGGCCAACAAGC
Organism: Volucella zonaria; assembly: GCA_963966105.1. Lineage (NCBI taxonomy): Eukaryota > Metazoa > Arthropoda > Insecta > Diptera > Syrphidae > Volucella > Volucella zonaria. Next base: position 49,980,653 of record OZ014534.1, read on the forward strand.
CTGGTGAGATACCGATGTGCGTTGGTTTTAAATGTTTGCAAGTTATAGTCGCGCATTCCATACGCGAGTTGTATGGCTTAGGAACGAATCACGGTTTTTCAGAGTATGTCCGAAAGTGGGCTGGAGGGTATACTGATGAGCATTCATAGCGAGACGGGTGTTTCGGTTAAAAGTTAGAAGAGGTGGAATGCTACTGGCAATTTCGGAGGAGCACTGGTGGTGAAAATAGCGATACAACAAGGTGAGACAGGAGACTTTACGTCTGTGTTCGAGGGTGTTGACTGTGTGATATTCTCATTACCTATGAGTTATACCGCACGGTTTGGATCCTATCTAGCAAGCGCAAAGCGGTTTCAGGAGCACCTGACCAGATGTGAGCATAGTACTCCAATTTCGGGCATATAAACGCCTTATATATCGCGGCTAGATCAGAGGGGGTGAAATATTGCTTACATCGCTTGAGGAAACCTAGACATTTCACAGAATTTTTGGCGACTTCGAATATGTGGTCATTCCAAGGTAAGTTTTCATTGACACACATACCGAAAATGAAAGGTTTTTCGGTTTCAACGATGAAAGTGCCATTCATGGATAATGGATAATTTCGTTTTAATGACAGCAGACAGCATTGAGTTTTGGCAGCATTAAATTCCATTCTGTTGATAGTTCCCCAATTGGCTCTGATGTTAATATCGGAATTTAATGAGCATGACATACGCTGCCGTTCCCGTTCTACAGCAGAAGAGCAGGGACGTGAGTCCGGGAACGAATAAGAAAAACAGTGAGTACTGTTGTCAGCAAAGGAATATATTGGATTAGAAGTAGCAGACAAGAGATCGTTGTTGAAAATTAAAAAGAGTGTAGGAGACAGAACGGAGCCTAGGGGTACATCAGTATTAATTTTGTGAATATCAGGTTTGAAACCATCCAAAACAACTTAAAAGGTAATCTAATCCATTGAAGAAGAGAATCATCGATCCCAAAAGCACGCATTTTCGACAAAAGAGCCTGATGCCAGACTCTGTCAAATGCCTTAGAAATATCAAGTGCAACTATCTTGCTTTCGCCAGATTGATATGCTTTGGTTCCACTTTTCGGTGAGACATGCCATCAGATCACCAGTAGACCTGTTTCTACGAAAACCGTACTGCCGGTCATTGAGAAGTTTTCGTGTTGCGAGATATTTCATGAGCTGACGGTTTATCAGCGTTTCCATGACCTTGGAAAGAGGAGAGAAAAGGATATTCACCTTTTTTAGGGACGGGCTGGACAAATGCTGTTTTCCTTCTGCTCAAAGAGTCCTAAAGCGTAGGATTGATGAAAAAGGTTACGCAGTGGTTTTGCCAGCGAGGAAGAACACCTCTTCAGAAGAAGGAGAGATATGCAATCTGGACCTGCGGATTCGTTAAGACCTTTGAGTACTCTTGCTACTACACGAGTGCGTCCCATTGAAAATTCGACGCACTCAATTGTACACGGAGATAAAGCACAATCTGGAAATGTTGAACTGGCCGCAAAGGGTGTAGCAAGCAGATTGGCTTTTTCCAAAGGGTTGACAACTGGATTGTCATTGTAAATAAGCGTTGGGATGGAGGATGAGGCAGAATTTCTATTGTTTTTGATGATAACCAAAAACTTTGGGGCATTGTAGTATTTTTTGCTTCAGTTTTTGGTCGTATAGAAATTTCACGCGTTTGAGAAAAATGTTGCAATCCTTCCTGGTTCGTTTGAACTTTTTTTGGTTCTCCTCTGTCGGGTTGGTTTTATAGGACCGAAAAAAGCATTTCTCTAACCCTGACAGCCTCTTTATAGCTAGAGTCATACCATGCCTTTTCTTTTGGTCTGATACTCTTAATCCGGTAAGGGATAAAGGATCTCATTCCAAGGAGAATAGTGTCAGTGATCATATCAACAGCGGCCACGTCGTTATCGAGGAATCATAACTACCAGTTAAAATTCCCAAAGAAGGTGTTAAGTCCGCTCCAATTGGCTTTCTCGTATTGCCATACGGTTCTTTTGGTACTCTTCGACTGTGTGCTTATCAGGGTGAGAAGGTAAAAACAAGTCCAGGGTGTTGGCGGAATAACTATCAACGTCTGATATCCGCGTTGACTCATTTACAAGCTGCGTTAAGTTTTTCTCCTCAGCGAAGACCTCAGCACACCGTCCTTCGGGTGTAAACAAATTATATAATGTAGGTCCAAGCACGGAACCTTGGCCCACACCGCATTTGACATTTAACAAGGCAGAACCAGAATTATTAACATGTACTTGAAAGAAGCGGTCGGAAAGGAAGCTTTGGACAGTTTTAAGTAAATGTATTTGAAGAGGGTTATAATTCAGTAATTTATATAATAATCCATTGTGCCATATGGTATCATAAGGTTTTTCAATGTCCAAGAGAATCTTATCTGTTGATCTTCCTTGTTCACGATTTAATTTAATAATTTTGCATACCCAGAAAACTTGGTGAACTGTGTTATGGTTCTCCCTGAAGCCAAATTGCTCGTTAGGTAAAATATTGTGCTCAGAGATGAAGTCCATCAGCTTCTTTAATAATTTTTTTTTGAATATTCCTATAGCTTTCAGCGTTTTCTGGAGGCTTGCCAGATTTAAGTATGGGTATTACTTTGGCCTCTTTCCAAGTATCCGAGAAATATTGCAACTTAAGGCAAGAGTTGAAAATGAACGTTATATACTCTATACCAGCCTTCGCAAGATACTCGTACTTGAGATAGATATTTTTGATTTCATCAAGACCTTGAGCTTTTCTTGATTTTAGTCTTTTTGTCAAAGTAGCAACCGTGCTAGTTGAAGCGTTTAAGTCTCCAATTGCACGGTCCACACTTGCAGTAAATAAGTGATCGCCCAAGTTAGATGCCATGGAATAATTTCTCATGAAAGTGTCCGCTAAGGCGTGAACTTTATCCTTATCAGTATAGTAAATAGATGAAGGGCTTATTTTTCAACACTCGCATTATATTCCAGAAGGGTTTTCTACATTTTTCTAGAGTACTGAGTTTGTAGTTCCAATCATTGTTGCGTTGATTTGCAATAAGCTTCGAAATTAATTAGCATAGAATACGAACATTTAATTTTATAATTCAAAAATTAAATAAAATGAATCTTGATGCCACCAAAAACTTTCTTCCTCCAAGCTGCCCTACGTCACGCAAGCCCGTCCTGGATCAAAGACCTTTTTAGGAAGAAATTTGGTATACAAAACGTCAAATGTAAACAAGTTGGCAAAGTCAAGAGCAAAAACGGCCAGTGTTTTGAAATACGTATACCCACTAAGTACGATTGGATGTTTAAGTCATCGGACGGCATACCAATCTCGGAAAAGATGGTCATCACCCAACGGAAGGATATGGTAGATGATAAGTTTACTAAGAAAAGAAAAGATAGAACCCACAATTCTGCCGTATCCCATCAATATCCCATCAATATCCCTCACTCCTTCCCCCCTTTGCTAACACCAGAGTCACGACACCAAATCCTCTTCCGTCCCTTACCAAATCATTAAAGCCGCTTCAAAACCGAGTTTCATTTAACCTTGCTCCTGCGCCTTCTACCTAAGTTCCAACTAACTTTGCCCCATCTGACAAATATCCTAATTTTATTTGTTCCCATATACTAAACCCAACCACCCCTTCCTCATCTTCATCTACCAATCCCCCTGATCCAACCCCCCTCACTAGTCAAGATTCTAGGTCCGGGGTACTTCTCTTAATTCGCCTGCCCCCGGTTCTCACCCGAAATACCTTGACTCACTCCTTCCACCAACTGTCAAACTCACTAAAAAACTTTCTGATATGAATGATGACAGTCGTTATGTAGTATCTCGTTTGAGAGACCGCCGCATTTATTAAAATGTTCGGCTCTACCTTGCCTACTTGCACGACAAACCCAACTTCGTTGGCATTGCTGGCATAACCAAAACCAACATTATGGTTTCGATTCAACGAGAAGTTCTTCCCATTAAGCCAGTGGAATTGATGCAAATTGGGATGGAGGATGAGAGTTTCGACATCTATTCCGACGAAGTTCATAATGATCTTTCTACGCTGTCTTCGCATGTCAGCTCTAAACGTCTTTCCCACTAACAGTTCCTAACAAACTGAATTCTGTATCCTCCAGTCTACAATGCCTGTCCATTTACTACCAAAATGTAAGATGTTTACGCTCTAAAATCTCCGCCGTATATCTCAATTCTCAAAAGTTTCCCTATGACCTAATTGTTCTTATTGAAACAAATCTAATTCCTGACATTAAAAACCATGAGCTGTTTCCTCCAAATTTCAACGTTTTTCGAAAAGATGGATTTGAAAGAGCTGATAATCCCTATGGCCGAGGTGTTTTATTAGCAATTCGGAACAGTTTTCACGCAACTCCTCTTGATATTTCCCACACTGACAACTTTGAATTAGTATGTGTCAACATTACTCAAACGCTGTCTTTACGTACTTTGCTGTTGCATTCACCTATCTCAATCAATTGAGGCTTATCGACCTGTAGTTCACGCAGTGGATTTTTTGCCTGATGATGCAGAACTTGAAGATTGTACTGTTCTAGTTGTTGTTCTCCATCACCTTAAATGGGAGCTCCTGTTTTACCCAATCGGTTCCATATACCTTTCAAAGGACTGCATGTCAGCTCCTATCTAGTACAACAAGGGGTTGCGCTCTCTCCATAATAACAAGTTGTGGCACAAATTTTTAAGAACTCGATCTGATTCCGACTACATGTTAATTATCGATTGTTTTTCTGAACTTTGTGAGTATCTTTACCTTGAGTACCTCTACCGCATTAAATTTAGCTTAGTCTCGGACCCTAAACGCTTCTACCAGTTTGTTAATACCAAAAGAAACTCAGACGGCTACCCATCTATGTACTCTCAAATTTCTTAGTGACTCTTCTGCCGGCCCAAAAACCATTGCAAATTTCTTTGCCTGTCATTTTAACAAATCCTTTGCTAAGAAAACAGCTAAACCCGATCCTAGTTACTTTAACTATATGAGACGTCATCCATCTCGCTATATACTATATAACAACACCTTTGGTATCTGAAAACATTACCACACTTAAAGACGATTTTTCGTCCGGCCCTGACGGCCTTCCGGCTATTGTAAGAAGTGTGTGTTATCCATCTCGGTCCTCCCCTTGCTGCCCTATTTGACTCGTCTGTCTCAACGGGTACTTTCCCTCTCCTATGGAAGGAATCTTACATCATCCCTATTCATAAAAAAGGAAGTAAGGCCGAAGTCGATAATTATAGGCCCATAGCAAAACTCTCTTGCGTACCCAAACTTTATTGAAGCATAGTCTATCAACAAATGCTTGCGTACTGTAGGCCAACTATCTGTACAAATCGGCATGAAACTACCACTAACTTAACAGAGTTTGTCTCTAGGACGCTTCATGCATTAGAACACGAAGTCGATTCAATTTCCACTGATTTCAGCAAGGCATTCGATAAAATTTCTCATCAACTTATCATTTTTAAACTACAAAAACTTGGCTTTTCCCCTCACTTTGTGGCATGGACCAAATCCTATATAGAAGACCGAGAATACTGGGTCATCTTCAGATCTTCAATATCCGACCCCATTAAAGCAATATCTGGTGTTGCTCAGGGTAGTCACTTTGGACTAATCATCTTTATCCTAACAATTAACGATATTAATCTCATATTGACGAATTCTAATCTTTCTATTTTCGCTGATGACATGAGAATTTCCAAAGTCCCATTGCCTGCAAGATGACTTGAATAAGTTTTCGGTATGGTGCAAACAAAACTTTTTGGAGCTTAATGTCAGCAAATGCCAAGCGCTAACCTATTCCCGCAAACGTCTACCTCCCCCTCCAAGAAACTACTTCATCTGCGATGAGTCTATTCCTTCCACTACCCAAGTACTGGATCTGAGAATAATTTGTGATAGAGAATTGAATTTCGACTCACATATTGACAGCATTATAAATAAAGCTAACTCTGCACTTGGCTTTATCAAACGCTGGTCAAAAGAATTTTCCAACCCCTACGTTACAAAGTCCCTGTACATTACTTTTGTATGGTCTCTTCTCGAATATTGCAGCCAAGTTTGGTCACCCTATAAACTAATCCACATTCAAAGAATTAAAGCAGTCCAACGCAGGTTTCGCACTTCATGGTCTATCTTGGGCCGATCCATATGGATTACCCCCCTATGAAAATAGGCTAAAACTAATTACCATGCATACCCTAAAAAAAACGTCGCCAAGTGGCTGATGTACTTTTTATCCACCAGTTACTGACTGGAAACGCAAAATATTTCATTCACTCCCAATCCTCGTAATCTAAGATCTGTCCCACTCTTCCTGATCCGAACTCACCGCACCAACTACGGTCGCTTTGAACCCATATCTAGAATGTTGCGTATAACAAACAACTACTCCGAAGTCTGTGACCTAAATAGCAGCAAACACAAAATAAAAACAGCACTGTTCAATATGCCACTCCCTTAACATCTCCCTCGTCCACCTTTTCTCATCGCCCCATTAGGTTAAGAATATCTTTTTTAGTTTTAAGCCTAGATTTAAGTTGTTGCTTGTTAATAAGTTTAATAAAGTTGTCCGGGGTAGACCCGGGCCAATAACATGTTCCTGAAAATTAGGGTGCCGGAACCTTTGCCAGTTTCTTTTCTGAATATTTCTTGTGTTAATTAATGCAACCGTAAATGTAGAAAAAGTAGTTGCTTTGAATGTTTTGACAATTTTTGGCATACAATCATTAAAAGCGCTTAAAACTAAACTAGTGAATGTTTCAATTGAACGGTCAACATCTTCACGGATAAGGACGCTATCCAGGCTAGTGGTGATATCACGCAAACTTCTTTTAATAATACTGCGAAAACGATGCCAATTAGTATTTTTAATGTCATGGACATACTGGACGTTTACATGAGCCGAAGAAAGAAGTCGGCAAAATACAGGATTATGATCAGAGCTAAGTTCGTTTTTTATTAATGGATTTGAAAAGTAATTCGGACAATTTGTGATAAAAAAGTCCAACACAGATGGACTGCCACGCGATGAGGAGGAAAAGTATGTAGGACAAGGAGGAAATAAAATAGCAAAATGAAGAACAAAAGAACGTAGCAACAGGTCCACTGGTGATTTGATGGCATGTCTCACCGAAAAGTGGAACCAAAGCGTACATCCATCTGGCGAAAGCAAGATAGTTGCACTTGATATTTCTAAGGCATTTGACAGAGTTTGACATCAGGGTCTTTTGTCGAAAATGCGTGCTTTTGGGATCGATGACACTCTTCTTCAATGGATTAGAAATTACCTTTCGGAACTTTCAATTCAAGTTGTCTTGGACGGTTTGAAATCTGATATTCACAAGATAAATGCTGGTGTGCCTCAGGGCTCCGTTCTGTATCCGACACTCTTTTTAATTTTCATCAACGATCTCTTGTCTGCTATCTCTAATCCAATATATTCCTTTGCTGACGACAGTACTCTCTGCTTTTCATTTTCGTTCCCGGACTCACGCCCCTGTTCTTCGGCTGTAGAAGCGATGTAAGAAATATTTTACCCCCTCTGATCTGGCCACAATATATAAGGCATTCATCCGCCCAAAATTGGAGTACAATGCCCACATCTGGTCTAACCCCTATGGCCTCCTTGCACCTGCTAGATGGGATTCAAAACCGTGCGATAAAACTCAAAGGTTGCGCCAATATTATACCCTCGAACACCGACGTAATGTCTCCTGCTTCACCTTCTTCTATCGCTATTTCCACCACCAGTGCTAAATCGAAATTCCGCCTCTTCAAACTTCTGACCGTAAAACCCGTCTCGCTATAAATGCTCATCATTCCACTTTCGGACATATCTAATCTAAAATATCGTATGGTGCCAAAGACCTTGTCAATGCGAACACAGTAAGGAAAATTATTTAAAAAAAAATTAACAAGTATGCGTCAACTTTATAGAGCAACAATCTTCAACTACCCACTGCTTGAAAAATTATTTTTCTTTCATTTTCTTGAGTTTATAACACCAGACTGCATCGTAACTCCACTCAAAAGCCAAACCAAAACATAAAATAAAATATTTATAAACAAACACCCCAGCACAGTCATCCACAACTATGAATAGGTACTTAACTTTGACAGACAATATGAACTCGTTGTCACTCGTTGCAAGTGACTACCAATTTGGCGCCAATGGTGCGCACCACAAAGACGGCACACAACACCAAACCAAAACTTCATTACAATTTCGTTCCGCATGAGAGCACGAAATGTCGCTCGTCCAAGCCCATCAGCAGTCGCATTGTCGCAACAGCTAATTCATAAATTACTCTCAGCAGGAGCAACAAACGAGTATTAAGAGCAAAACACTTCTTCATTTGGGCCGAGCAAACAGTTCTCATAGCGTCGTCGTGTGACATGCGGGATGGCCTGGGGTTAAAAATTACATAAAGCACGTCTTCGGCATTTTTTTTTTTTTTTTTTCTTTATTCCGGCACGCTCAATCCAAATTTAGATTAATGCGGCATCAATCCAAAGCTAAGCATGGCATCCGTGGCCACCCGAATATGCCATGTCACTGTCGATTCTGAAAGAACAATCTAATTGACCACATGATACAATACATTGCGCCGTGGCCTGTGTTGGTTTTTATGTACCCATTCGACATACGAGTAATTAGTTTTGTTGAGTTCTTACGGACTGGGCAGACATTGAGGAGGAATTTCAATTAATAATTTTCCGGTCGAATGGGGTTGTAGTTTTTATTGCGACAAGAGTAGCGGCCTAAAGTGATAGCCCTGCGGCATGTCATAATTAATTCTGTTCAACTACCCTACGATGATCGAAAAGTGAATTTCTCATCCACTTATTTCGGAATAAACAGAAAATCGAAATTTGTTATACCCGAACATCTTTGTAAATAGAGCAAAAATTCATTTTTCCCACTTCTGGTCGCTTTCGAGAACACAAATAACTCAGAACTTTATTTTTCTCTCATCAGCTGCGTCGCTAAGTAAATATTTCCAATTTTTTGGCGTATGGGTCGGTAGAGGTGGGTGATGGTGCCGATAGCACGTACAAGCGAATTGAAAACATTCGATTCCAGGCACTAGTCAATGTTTGTTGTTCTTTTTTTCCGCAAAAAAAAAAAAAAGAAAAGTTTTTGTACTTCATTTTTGAAATTACATTCGTGTGGTTTTAGTGCTTTTGTTTATTTCGATATAAAATCGTTGAGAAGGTATCCATGGGTAATAGAGCTTAGAAAAATGAAAAGAATTTAATGCCGCATGTATCTGTAGGACTGTACAAATCTGTGAGCAATCAAAAATCCAAAAACGAAGCAGGAAACACTTTCGAAAATACATTGAAGGAGTGTGGATGTGAGATATACTCGTAGACGTTCGTACGTACGTTAGAGACTTTGTTTTTTTAAACATGTCCATAAAATGCAGGAAAAGAGATGTACATGCGTAGGCGGCTTAAGCAGCAAACTTCAAGGACGGTTACGTAGTCCATCGAACGTAAGATACGTTTCGCTCACGAAACTGCCGCTGCTTACAAGCGGGTATTAGCAAGATTTACTCCTCAGAATTGTGTGGTTATTTTGAAATCTCTTACATGGAACTCGCTGTAAAATCTTTTTCTCCAAAGTCCGTCAACTCAAAAAATCGTTCGAGTTTTTTTTTTTTGTCAATGCCTCTGCATCATAGAGCAGGAGTGGTATGGTTAGGATCTAACATGGAGTCTCTTTGGTTTATCTTGGCAAGATCTTATTCCTTCGTAATTTGAAGAACCAGCCATTGGCAAGTTTAAGTCCTGGGTTCCTGATGAAGTGTTGTTAACAGGGGTTGCCGCATGACATCATCTTGTATTAACGCAATGTACTCGTAACTGTGCTGTCTGTCGAATCATCCCTATTCTAGAGTACATGCAGCCATAGACGTAATCGACTACTTCTGCAATGGGCTTTCAGTCAATCCTCATAAAATTGAAATTGTTCTCCTTACGAGAAAGGGAAGTGGAGACTCATCTTCTGTTTCTTCACCGAACCTAAGTGCTTACTTACTTTCTTAGGTGGCGCTACAGTTTGAGGTGAACCTGGGCCTTAACTAACAAACCTCTCCAATTAACCCGGTCCTTAGCTAACTGCCTCCAGTTGCGCACTCTAAGTTGGTTGAGGTCCCTTTCTATTTGTGGACGTCTTCCTCTACTGCGTTATGACTCCGGGGAAGATTCGAAGACTCTGCGGGCCGGAGCATTGGTGTCCATTCAATCTATGTACATGTCCTAGACATTTCGTCGTTGAATCTTCTCCTCCAAAGCCCGTCAACGCAATAGGGACCGAATACTTTTGGAAGGATTTTTCTCTCGCAACGGCTGAGGATATCTTCATCTCCTTTCGATAGGATCCATACTTTTCCAGGACTGGGATGATCAAGGTCTTATATATGTAGAGTCTGCTTAGTTTTTCGGAATATGGCCTTACTAGGCAATTGCTTTCCAAGCGCAAAGAAACAGCGATTGACAGAGTGATTCTTCGTTTTATTTATGCTGAGGTGTTGTTGTCAGAATTCATAGCAGAGTCAAGGTAGACACAGTCATTTGTACTTATTAAAGCTGTCGATTGTGATGTTCTTTCCAATTCTACGATGTTGTGTGTTCCTTCTTGTTAACAGCATATAATTAGATTTGCCCTCATTTACCGTCAAACCCATTTTTGCTGCTTCCGTTTCAATATTATCGAATGCACGGGCGACAGCCCGCTGTGTTCTCCAAATTATGCCGATATCATCGGCGTACGCTAGTAGTTCCACAATTCTTTTGAAAGATTGTGCCTCCAGTGTTCGCTTGTGAGTTCTGCACAATTCTTTCAAGTTTGATGCTAAAGAATTCACATGACAGGGTGTCACCTTGTCTAAAACCTTTGTTGACGTCAAAGATCTCGAATAAGTCGTTACCTACCTTGACGGTCGCATAGAAGGATGAGTTTGGCAGGGATGCCAAAACTGGACATGGCTCTATATGCTCGTCTCCATAAATGCTGTCATAAGCGGCCTTAGAATCGATGAAAAGATAGTGTGTACCGATTTGGACTTCTTGAGTTTTTATCAGGATCTGCCGGAGTGTTAAAGTTTGCTAGATTTTGGACTTTCCTGGTCCGAAACCACACTGATAATGCAGATACGATCTTGTAGCCGATGTTGAGGAGACTTATATGTACCTCTGTACTTGGCGCAGTTGGGGGAGTCTCCGTCCGTGGAACGACAAACAGTGCTGAGATTCCATTCATCAGGCATACACTATTCTGACTAGATCTGAGAAATGAGTTGGTGTATGCTTTCCACAAAGTCTGTTGCAGCAGCTTTGAATCGCTCGGCCGGCAAGCCGTCCAGCTTGGATTTTAACTTAGATATCGCTATCCTTATGTCGGGTTGGTCAGGCGAAGTCAGGCGCACTTGTGTAGTAGTAGGAGTTCGTAAAGATCCTAACATTCACAAATCCGCTGGTCCAGATGGTATATCTCCCCTCCTTCTGAAGAGGTGTTCTTCCTCGCTGGCAAAACCACTGCGTAAGAATTTTCATCAATCCTACTTAGGACTCTTTCCGAGAAGATGGAAAACAGCATTTGTCCAGCCCGTCCCTAAAAAATGCTAATCTTCTTCCCTGTCCTCCTACAGACTCATTGCACTTACGTCCCTTCTGTCCAAGGTCATGAAATATCTCGAAACACGAAAACTTCTTAATGACCGGCAGTACGGTTTTCGTAGCACCTGTTGGTAATCTGATGTGGAACCAAAGCGTACATCAATCTGACGAAAGCAAGATAGTTGCACTTGATATTTCTAAGGCATTTGACAGAGTTTGGCATCAGGCTCTTTTGTCGGAATTGCGTGCTTTAGGGATCGATGATTTTCTTCTTCAATATATTAGAAATTACCTTTCGGGACGTTCAATTCAAGTTGCCTTGGACGGTTTGAAATCTGATATTCACAAAATAAATGCTGGCGTGCCCCAGGATTCCATTCTATCTCCGACTCCCATTTTAATTTTCATCAACGATCTCTTGTCTGCTATTTCTAATCCAATATATTCCTTTGTTGACGACAGTACTCTCTGCTTTTTATATTCGTTTCCGGACTCACGTCCCTGCTCTTCGGCTGTAGAACGGGAACGGCAGCGTATGTAAAGCTCATTAAATTCTGATATTAACAGCATGGGGAACCACTAACAGAGTAGAATTTGATGCTTCCAAGACACAATGCTGTCTGCTATCGTTAAAGCGAAATTTGAACACCCCGCCATTATCCATGGATGGCACTTGCATCCGATAAACTTTCCATTCTCGGTATATGTGTCAATGACAACTTACGTTGGAATGACCACATATTCGATGTCATCAAAAATGCTGTGAAATGAGTAGGTTTCCTCATGCAATGTAAGAAATATTTCACCCGGGTCGGGTGCACGCAAAACATATCTGCACATGCTAGATAGGATTCAAAACCGTGCGATAAAACTCATAGATGATACTAATATCACTCAAACAATGGACACCCTCGAACACCGACCTAAGATCTCGTGTCTCACTCTGTTTTATCGCTATGTCCACCACCAGTGCTCCATAGAAATCGCCAGTAGCATTCCGCCCCTTCAAACCTTTAACCGTAACACCCGTCTCACTGTGAATGCTCATCAGTATACCCTCAAGCCCACTTTCGAACGTACTCTAAAATATCGTGATTCGTTCCTAAGCCGTACAACTCGCTTATGGAATGCCCGGCCTAGCTCTTTATTTCCCAGTCATTATAACCTCCAAACATTTAAAACCAACGTTCACCGGTACCTCTCTTTCCATCCTCCCTGATTTTCCTTCGCACGCGCTATGTGCAACATTTTAAGGGTACTTAATCAATTGAGTGCGTGCAAATTATAAAACAAAAGACTTAAATTTTAGTCAACATCATCTACGTTGAATGATCTATTCTGTCTGACAGCGGGATGTTGAGTTTCTTCGCTGTTATACAGTCTGCAGAAAAAGTTATTCCATATTCTCAGCTCCGACTGTGAAAACTGCTGAGTGTCCTATAATCTACGTGCTTATCGTGAATAATAAATCTTTTTGGAAAACACAAACCACCAAGGCGATAGCGGGTTTCTGGCAGTGTTAAGGAGATATCGTCAAGACATTGGGCCTCTCAATTAACACGGCTATTATAAGGCCAATTATATCCTGTTAGTCGCTTGTCTGGTGGAACAGTTTGTCACAAAAATACATCACATCTGCTTCTACCAGACTCCAAAAAACGGTTTGTCTCCGCTGTATGGGGTTTTCCCTAGCAAACCTGGCTTTGCTCTAGACGTACTGATGAATCTCCCCTGCCCTTGATATTCATACTATGGGCTGGACTCTCAAAGGTATATACCGTCTAAAAGGGAGTGGTTTTTGGTACTGCACGCACTGGAATTTTGTTGACTTAGCTGGCCGACTGTCTTTTGATTCTGGTCTTCTGAACATGCCGTATAATGTAATAACACCATACCTCCTGTTGCTGCCAAAAAAAACGAAATCGTTTTTCCCTGTGCCCAAATTTCAGCCAGAATCTGACCCAGTAAAGGAATGCAGCCATGGTCGTCACAGATGGTTTCAAAGGCGATTAAGGATGCAGCGCTGGTATCCTTCTGAAGGTCGACAACATAAGAGCGGAGATATACGCAATCCTGAGGCCAATTAACTTTATTGCGACGAATCGATGGGGGGCAAAGTATTTGCATCTGTTGCGAGAGCCAAGCTGCTTTGATCACCACTCACCACTTCCAGGCTAATTTGAGAATGCTAGGCTAACGAATGGCTAAGTTTACTGAGTTTGTTTGGGTCTAAGGCCGCATTGAAACCACGGCGATTGAAATCGCCGATGAACGTATTAGGCAAGGCTCAGGGGAAAGTTTTTCCGGGCCCGAACCTGCATCTTAACGTTAGGGCTTGTACTGAATATTGGATTTCATATGAGCATAACTACGGAAGAATGCTTCCCGACGTATCTAAGATGTCAGCGGCTCTCCTGATGTGCTTAGTGAAAAGGCTTCAGAATGCTTACTGGTGTCTGGATGGAGCACAGCACTGTTAGGTGACACAACATCCCGCGGCATTTGCTGTTAGAATAATGACGGCTTCGCGGAGAACTATCTTTTTGAGTACCGGGTCTCCGATGGTTTCAGCCTGCAGGTACACGGCGCTGATGTAGTGGGTTCTGATACTCTCACTGAAGTGTTTACTCATCTTTCTACAAAAGACTGAGAAGTTTCAGTAAAAGGAACATACAACGAGCACATTGGACTAGTTCTTTCTCTCTGTGATCTATTCGGACAAGAAAAAAGAAGAAAAAGAACTTCAAAGACCGTGGTAATCCTCTCCAAAACCGTGACCCGGGGAGTTTTCTTCTACTGAAGTAGTTTTTGATTCTATCGTATCCCAGATTATTCTATCGCAGTTCTTAGATGATGATCAATTCAGTACTAAGCGGCTTATAATTGATCGGTTAAGAGACCTGCTGTTCTGTGTCCGCATCCGAAATTTATTGTCCTTGTTTCGTCTTCTTGGGTCGCCCACGTTAGAATAATTCATACTTGATCCTGTTAAAAACCATAACTTTGTTTCAGCTCGTGGGCGAGGTACGCGTTATTCCTGTATCACTCTTTGGAGATATCAGAGCTACTCTTTGCTCATAGCTCTAACCGGTATTCTTGGCCCTGACTATAAATTTTTTATCTCAGGAGTCACTGCAAGGAGCTCTATTTTTTACAGATGTCTTTCCCTGTTGGATAATTGATTTTATCTGCGCAACAAGCCATGCACTTGGGCTAATAGCTCAGGCTAACATTTTCAAAAATAGTGTCGGCCTAAAATCTTTTTCTAAAGTAAAATAGGTACGTGTACTATTTCCAACTTCAATGATGTAGGATCATGCTTTTGGTTTCATATTTCTAGGGAATTATAGTAGTTTCATCCTTATAGTATTTCACAATCTCGTAGGGATGCAAAGCCATCGACTGGTTCGTTCAAGTGTCCTTTACTATAATTTTGTATATTATTTTACAAAGAAGTTTAACTATCAGAAGAAAGTTACCACCAACCCTCTGAATTGATGGGATGCGTCCATTATTAAATGAAGGAATGTAAACTAGCAGATGATTTATTTCCTGATCAGCTTCCTAGATGTAGGTATTTTATTTTTACGATCAAAATATATCAAGTCTTGACATTTGCTACTGGTTTTGCCCAAACCAGCTCTCGTTCCACACAATAAGCACTTCAAACCCAGGAACACAAATCTATGCATGCTTGAGTACCCAATTTTGACATGTACGAGTATGTATAGTCCGAATTCTAATAGTTTGCAAACCTTTCTCACTCTAATTAGGGACAGCGGCTCTTAGAATCTGCTAATTAAAATTATTCATTTCCTTAAAAATCCCCCGTTGCCTCGCTGGCTAATGACAAAATTAGTCTTTTATTTATTATTTAAAATTAGTCCGCTTTATTATTAGACGTTCCGAGCTTTTAAACTTGAACATAAATTCAAGGCCGTTTTATTGCTATTTTATGCTCAGAAATGAAAAGCTTCAAATCGTCGAAAAATGTGATCGTAAAATACAAAATTATCACGTTCTGGGATCTTTCTCGGCCACAGCACATTTGTTTGTTTGTTTTTTTTGCTTTTTTTTTTTTAAACATAAACTCACATCTGGGTTCGTAAAATAGTAAGAAAATCCGTTCAATTGGAACGGCTTTATATTGTAGTTTTCAAAATTTTGGGAACTGTCAGAATTATATGTGAGAGGAGATTTATTTCCTCCATGAAACCAATTTCCTTAAGCGCATCTGTTCCAGATACTCCAAAACTCCGATGCCGAGTACACCGATATACCGATATCCCCATGGGATACGACATTTTTGAACAGATATTCGCTTCATTATGAAGCATGAAAAGGTTTATAAATAACTTTTGTAGGAAATATGAGAATGCAGTATGCCCGGTGCATGTTGCATATTGCAGAAAAAACGGAGAGGCTAAAATGAAGAGTAAATCAAAATAAAATGCAGAATTCAGATAAAAGGAGGTGCACACATTTTATGTATCCGTACTTTGCCGGTTTAACCAAGGTCAATAACAAGAAAGACATGATAATTATATAAGATTGTGCGATTTTTTGGAAGTTAACATCGGTCGGATGGAGCATGAGTTTAATTGAAATTAAGCAGACATTCCGGAAAAAATTAATGAAAGCTGTAAAGCAGATGGATATGGGATGTTTCTTGTATCTGAAAAGGACAATTAGTCACAGAGGGAATGGCGAGTTAATCAAAACTTTTCGTTTTTGAGTTTACAGTTTACAGTTCGAGAGAAGGACGATAAAAATTTCACTCATAAACTTTGGGAAACCCAATTAGATGCGAGAAAATAGCAGGATGCATACATTTAAATACGTTCTTGTGAGAGTTTCAATTGCATAAGTTACTAAAGGGCGGAAAAGTTGAAAGTAAATCGACGAATGCCTGATGCAGATGTTGAAGGCAGCTCAAAACGTGACAAGTGGAGTCGCATAAACAGGTGTTTACAATTGAAAATTCGGCGAAAAACTAGAAATGGTAGCTCCTTCAAATTTATTGATCGAAACAGATCCCCTAATCTACGGTTTTACGTAAGCTCAATGAGCTGATTATGGAAAAAATTCTTAAAGAAAGTCATCAGGTAACTCATACTTTTGACGAATTTCCATAATGACTCTCACTGTCATTGGAAACATGACAAACGTGTCGCATGCGTTCTTGACGCTTAGTCGGTTTTGAAACTTAAGAAACTTAATTATGGAAAGTGTTTGAAGAAATGCTGTTTGCTGTCGTTAAAGCGAAACTTAAACACCCTGAAAAAGTTTCCATTTTCGGTCGCCTAAAATGTCTAGGTTTTTCTCAAGCGATGTAAGAAATATTTCACCCCACTGATCTGGCCTTAACCTATAAGGCATTCATCCGCCCAAAATTGGAGTACAATTCCCACTTCTGGTCAAGTGCTCCTATAACATCTGTGCATCTGCTAGATAGGGTTCAGAACTGTGCTATAAAACTCATAGGTGTTGCTAATATCACTCAGTCAATTCACCCCCTCGAACACCGGCGTAATGTCTCCTGCTCCTCTTGTTCTATCGTTATTTTCACCACCAGTGCTCAATCGAAATTATAAATAGCATCGGCTACTTCAAACTTTCAACCGTAACACCCGTCTCGCTATGAATGCCCTGAAGCTCATTTTCGGGCGTGCTCTGAAATATCGTGATTCGCTTCTAAGCCCCTCAACACGCTTATGGAATGCCCTGCCGAGCTCTTTATTTTTTTGTCATTATAACTTGCAAACATTTAAAACCAACGTGCATCGGTATCTCTCTTTCTTTCCTCCCTAACTTTCCTTCGCCCGCGCTGTGTGCAGTGATTTTAGAAGAATGAACAATGAGAATTTGTACGTGCACATTCATGAACACGAACGTATTTACTTACATACTCGTACTTACATTTGTACTTCCAAAAAACGAGTAACGGTAAAGTTTCTTTCGAATTCGAATTACAGAGTACAAAAATTTGGGGTGGACTCGGATTGTGGGGTACACAATAGCAAACAATTGCGATTTGGATTAGCACGAAATTCGGATTAGCGAGATATTACTGTACTCATATATGCTGTCAACAAGATAGGACGTCAGTGAATCGCACAGAACGTCGCAATAAAGTGTGCTAAATGAAGAGCTGTCTTGGTTGAAATCAAAGGCCACCCGCCAGGGGTAGCAGTGTAGCACCATTTTAAAAAGTTCGTAGCACCAAAGTTCGTTTAAGGAGAAATATTCGTCATTGGCAGAGGTCTATTCCATTTATATAGGATATAGTCTCAAAGACAATTTGTTTAAAAACAAAAGTCGTTCAATACAATTATAAACAAATCAATTTTTCTTGTTTCAATCTAATCCTAGTGGTTTGATAGCGTTATAACAAAATAGCCGTTCTTCCTTGTTATTTAAAATATTTATTTTTATACTTAAAATTAAGATCAAGAATTTTTTCTTTAATTTGTTTTTCGTTTATCTCTTTTCCAGGTAAGTCCATTAAATGATGAATAACCTGAGTTCGTAAGTTGAATTGTTTATCTAATAAAAATTTACATCAGTTTTTTGGCATCGAATCAATTTGTAGATTTTATGTAGAATTTTGTTTCTTAGAGACCTCTCTAATGATTGTTGAGTGGTTTTTTAATGTGTGCTAAAACTAGCACTTTTATTCTTCGAAGGATCAAGGTCCAAATATTTGTTCTATATTCCTGAAATCTTATCACTTTTATTGCTTTTGGCAACTTTTTAATTATCATTTTCTACAAACTACACCACCAACAATACCTATCAGTGCGCAACAGTCGCATGAGAGATGCTCGCCCAACGGAAGCCACCTAATTGTGTACTTCAAGCGAATAGTTAATAAGTGAAAATCATCGGGAAAAACCCGCTATACCACGCTCTTATCCAATTCAATTCACCAGAAATTTATTCGATTGAAACTATATTACTCAAGTCAACTTGAAAATATCAAGGAGGTGCGTCTCGCATCTTGGTTAACGACACTACCGCTGCATGCTATATGTGCGTGCATTCGCCTTATCCGATCCTCCATCTCTTCATAAGTCATACACCCAACAGCAGTTGTCTTTCTTTTTTACTCTGTCTGATTTGTGTGTGCTTTTCTTGTTAAGGCGAACAGGTCTTGAATGCGCCACCACAGATCGTTGCGCTCGCACCGATCTACCATGCTCAACCGAAAACATGGTCTCCAATAAAAATCCAAACCCGAAAGACATAAGCCCCAACTAGCACAAAAAACAAAATTTAAAAAACAAAAAAAAAAAAAAAACAATATTCGAAAAAAAATAATAAAAATGTATCTACAAAGCACAGTGCGTCTGTGTGCGCGTCGCGATCATACTTTGCGTGATCATTTGAATTTTCATTCACCACCGCGAGTATCTGCGCGCGAGTTCAGTCCATTTTCGAACTCTCAATGGAGACGAACGTTCAATTTGAAACGTAACCACGACGTTAACGCAACGCTAAACTTAAGCGACTAACATTTAGTTGCATTTCGAGTATCTCAGACGAATGAGCAAGCGAGCCGTGTTCCAATTTTTATTATTATTTATATTTTAACGCGCATAGATACAAATCCGAAAAATAAATCCAAAAAAAATTGTATAATTTGTGCGATTAAATTTGTAAAAAAAAAAAATAAATTTATAGGCAAAACGAAATACACAAATACCATATTTATCTACAAAGTTATAAAAAAATAGTATCTACGACGAATTTTGTACGATTTTTACGTGCAAGTAATTAATATTCCATGTAATTTACAAGTGATCGCATTGATCTACAGCTTATAGATAATATTTATCGAAACGAGTTGTATCTATGGGAATAATAATAGAAGAGGATGAATAAATAAATCAATTAGAAGGTGAAGAAGAAAATAAAAATCAAATAATCCGAAAAAAGATACTCTTTGTGTGACGATTGAAGAAGTGTACGAGTATTTAATTTTTTTTTTATACATAGTTTGACTACAGGCAATTTCTTTTATTGTCGTCTTGTTTGGGGAATTTATTTTTAAACGGACAAATTCCAAGGATTCTTCAGATATTCAAATACATAAAAATCTAATAAATTAAATGTATCTACGGTGGTGTTATGTACGAGAAAAAAACGTGAAGTTTGCTGTAAGAGATCAAATCAGATCAGAGGCTGAGCATATCATTCTTTGTGTATCAAAATGGAAAAAAAAATTTGAATTATTATCAAGTGAAGATGAGAAAACGAGTATCTATCCCAGGAGTTGAACGAGTATTTTGGATATATTTTATTTTTTGTTTTAACTCGAACCGGTCTTACTTAAATGTTGGCAATGAACCTACTTACGGATGCTGTTTGTTTACGATCTAAGGGAGTAGATACTAATTATTTTGTTTGTAATTGAACTTTAGATCTCCCTGTGTTAAAAAAAAAAAATGAAAGTGAAACGATCACAAACGGATACATCAGATAGTTGAAAACTGAAGAGCTATAACCTCCTCTTGACATAGTTACTAAATATACGAACGTATCTGTGTTGTTTGCAGTCAGTTGCAGTCGTTTGCAGTCAGTTGCAGTCAGAGTGTCTAATTTGAATTAGAAAATGCATCTATCCGTACGTTCGATTTCTTGGCAATCGTAACAGAGTGACAAAATATTTCTGGGGGCCATGGAACTCATTCAGAGCTATTTTAGCAGCCACAAGGATGCTCAAAGTAGAGATTTGGAGTGAATCAGAATGTTTATAGCACCTACATATGATGCATAGGAAAATAGCTGCTCAGTTTATAGAAACTGCACCAAGCATTCCAAGCATACCTTAAACTCTGGTTCATATGACTAAGTAATCACGCGATAGAGGTCACATGTGCGCGTCTCGTATTTATTATTATTTATTGACATAAACAAAAATCTGAGCAAATAACATTCGCAAAAACACGATAACTTTTCGGCTCGCTTAGTTTTTGCGCTGGTCGTCGATTTACAGGCTTAAATCGCAATTCAGTTCCGAGCTTAGTTTCAACCATAACATTGGTTTCATTTTAGAAAATACACGTCCCAGCAAATTGCGATTAAACGGCTTCTATTGCTGGTGAGGTTTCGTCTTCTGAAATGGTTTTTTTTTTTTTTTTTTAAATGAAGCTGTCTCAAGCTTTTTATCTTTCAAACATTTAAAACCCAATCAACATAAGTTCCTCGCTTAATTTCTTTGAAATGTTTATTTATTTTCCTGCTCTGTATGCATACATACATATTAAGGATAGTCGAAACGTCTGAGCGCGTTACCTTTATCTTTTGTTTGAGGCTCGAGCTTGGTTTTCGGGGTCCAGACTGGAGCTTAGGTTCAATGATGTCCATTGCGTAGTTGCTCTTCTATATACGAGTATAATAGTTCTATAAGCAACGCTGTCAATGTTATCCGTCTTATAATCTAAAATCTGTGACCTGAGACTGCAACCTGTGGAAACCCAACTTACTTTGTAGCTCGGGCCGGTTTTGAAAGCCTCTGACAATAGTTGCTAAACCTGCTAAACCGACATGGTACAGCACGAGATGGAACTACTGAACTGGTATTTCCTAGGATAAATGGCGACACATCTGCATATGAACTAATCTAGCTCATATAGATCATCGTAAGACTTCATTGGCTTTAGTTGCCCTCTGGCCTAGATTGATTTATCGGCATAGACTAGTGTCTAAACATATACAAAATGGGCCTCATAGAAAATTTTGCGTTTAAAATGAGGATCAAGCTGAATCATGTTTTCGGCCCATTCATCGAACCTACGACGTGTACGAGTATAATTGTCATGCGGTTTCAACTCTTCCACAAGCTGGATGTTATAAGCTTTCAAGCCAAGATTTTTCCGTAATATCTTCCACAAAGTGGATGAGCATAACTCTAATTGCTGTGCACGATGGCGAATCGACTCATTCGGATTCTCCTCAACACTGCGCTCCACAACGGCAATAACTTCTTCTGTTCGCACTGTTTTCCGTCTTTAGGGATGCGTAGATATCATCCACTAGAGTGTACTTGGTGCGAAAACGATTTATCGTGTTCCGAATAACATGCTCAGATGGACGATTATGTCGACCATAAAATGGAGGTAGCGCACGTTAAGTTTGGCGAAGCGAACCATGGTTTGCGAAATAAGTTTGCACCATTTCCACGCGTTTTTCTGCCGTTAATCTATCTATGGCATAACCTACTAACCACAAATCAACTTTCAACTGTCAAATTGACAATCTGTAGAAACAGTGCTGCCAGTTCAAAAACCAAACCTCTAAAAAAACATCCATTATAATATGTTCCATTTGAAGCCCTAGACTGCGGTGTGGAGGCCTGATGTTTTGGTTCCCAAGTTCTTAGTCAGCGGCAGATCCTTTGCAAGCACTCTTATGTGTTTGTTTATTGCCTATCGCTCTTTTGTGTTCAAGGACCAACAGAGGTCTGACATTATACTGAGCACAAAGAGCCTTAAGGTCTCAAGATAGTACTTCACAAGGTTTGATTTTATTTCGAAGACATTAGTCTCTGGTTTTTAACGTAAACCACCTGTCATGTAGACTTATGTTTACGGGATGCCCATACATCCATGGGAGCAAGGATACGCCTTGCCATCACTCTCCGTCAATCCTTTGATACCAATTCGGAACTGTGTTGGAGGCACAAGTTCCACCCTTGGTATGAGTCGAGGCCGACCTAAAACCTCTTGCTGCTCACGGCACTCAGTACTTATTTGCAACTCTACAATGGGTCAAACCAACAGGAAGACCCTTTCCCGGGATTTGGGTTTAAACCACAGCCACCATGACGCTCCCACAAGGAGGCCGGACCGAAATCCGGGGGGCTCCTGACTCCCATGGTACCGTGATTTAAGTCCTGGTAGGGACTACCGGTGGTCTTGCCGCCAACAAGACCTATGACCGGCAACTTGTAACTGGTCAAATCGTAGCAACCTTCAGATAAGACCAGTAATATGCTCTGCCCCCGCTTTTTATTAGACAACGTGATTGATGGGCGAAGCCTTGATAATTGGGCGGGGGCCCTATTTCGAAGGCAGCGTTGGCCTTCATGATGCAGCCTATCTTGGCTGGGAAGGCACTTTTGTGGCCTAGAAGGCGGATTCATCGGATAAGATCTTAACGCCGGTTCATATCTACAACTTTGATTTATCCATGAGGATTGAGTCGTCTACCTCTTGGGTCTGGTACCATTTTTCTCTGCTGGGCAAGATATTGGAGAGTGATACTTCAATGTCGTTATAGAGTTCATACTCTACACTCAATAGGGGAGTGGATGCGCAACTTGTTTTCTACCCGTTTTGCTGCAGATCTTAGAGCAGTAGATCAAGGATAGTCTTCAGTTCTGCTTGTTCTGCCAGTTTTATTTCATGGCACTAGATGTTGCTAATGGGTGCAATTCTTTGCACTTTTGTCATTAACTTTAGGTTGCTACTTTTTTTTATAGTTTGACGCTATACAAAGCTATCTTAACTAAGATGGGCATGTCAATAGCTGTGCACATCTTTGAGTTAATTTGTGTTTGGGTCCTAACCTTTTCCCGAGTGAAAGCGTTTGTTAGAATGCGATCGCTACCTTCTTTACATGTTCTTCAACCTTGAGCTTTCAGTTTAGTTTAATACCTAGTTCGATACCAAGATATTTTGGAAGGCTTTCCGGTTAAATTATGTTTTGCAGGCCAATTCCCAGCTACAGAGCTGGGTCCAGAATTTTAAGAATCTCTTGTAGGAAAGAACTTGCTTTAGTAGCGATGTCATCTAAATACTCACTGGCTCTGATACCATACCGTTTTAGGTCCTGAAGTACAATATTTAACTAACAACTAGAGTCCACAGAAGGGGTGAAATCCCTCCTCCTTAAGGGGTGGCCCTAGTGATAGTTAGTACTGTCGATGGCATCGATGTGACTGACTTCTACATCTTCTAGGGTTTTACGTATTGCGGTAGTGTTAATTGTTGAAGGCTTCTTTAATGTCGAGGAAAGCAGTTTATGTACGCCGTTGGACGCTAGGTCTTATGGACGAGCTTAGTTAGGATATGCGTGTAATTTGTCAAGTGGTTTTAGAATTAACATTCCAGTCTTTGCATAGGTTTGGCTGGACTTATTTGCTTTTTGGAAAGAAGACTATTTCCGCTTCTTTCTCCGGCTATTTGGCTTATCATCAGGGGTCGTTATAGGAACGTCATCATAGTCTGATTCATCTATTGAGTAGCTGACTCTTATTTCTTTTATTACACGCTCTATCTATGAATGATACTGTGGACATGAGAATCAGTTTCAACCTGGATGTTGTATAACTTCCAATGGATAGTTTTAGGTCTCATGCTACAGGAAGTTTCTTAGACAGGCTCCACCTTTGTCCAGCACACTCTGTTCAATATTGAGTCAGCAAGTTCTTCTTGATTGTCTTTCAGCTTTTGAATACGATTTATATAAAACTTTTTATTATTTGATTAAATATTAAAAATTAGATAACAATAGGGGAAAGCCACTCCGTTAGTCTTGGTCCAAGTAAATCACTGTTTTGTTATTCCCCAAATGACGTCGTTAACTTAAGGATACAAAAATCTAAGCAATTGCGTGCCCATAAATGAGCAAATTATGTGTCAATAAGAGATAAAAATCAGTCTCTCCCACCATGTTTTATTTAAATTAACTGGTTTTTAATATACTTGTAGGTATCCGGATTAAGGAACGGCAACTTGTTTAGCCAAGCTACTTGCAACTCATCAATGATTCATTTGCCATTATTTTGACTCAAATAAAATCGAAATTGTGTATATCGATGTTCTAATTAAGATGCACGTTTTTTTCCTTCTTTCAAAAAGCTGTTTGGATTTTTTTTATGCCGGTTAAGCCAATAAAATCTTAGTCATTTTGGTATTGAATGTTTTTTTCTGAATATGATCACGCTTATTATACGTGGACACGTGTGGAACGTATTTGTTTCGAATGTTTTGTCTCGCTGATCATTGTTGATGTTTTTCATTGATCAAGTGCCAACACTAAAATTGAAATAAATTTTTGACGAATAATTCGAGGTGACATTAAATGTAATTCATGACCAAAATAGATGAGATGGTGGTTAGTTTCTATTTATTTTTTGTGACATTTAGAGTGACGGTACTGCTTTCAGGCAGGACTAAATTCCTTACTTCGTAACTTGTCGTTAATAATTCAAATAATTTATTAAAAACTGGTCCGGGTAGAGATCAGCACTTAAACAAAACCGGTCTTTCCAATTGTTTTAGTCGATTTTAACTGTCGGTTTAATATGAATGCCCAGACACCTTTGTATCGCCCAGTCTATAGCGAGCCAGCAAGTCTGTAAGAGCTTGGCGACTATGTAGTTTCTTAGGAGCGCCGAGTGCCTTAAGATGGAAAGTATAAAAGTTATAAAGAAGATTTGTAGCATTTGAAACGGTTGGGGGTTGCTACAATATACATATACACGTCATATTTAGCTTATAATGGACTTGAAAGTAAGAGAAGTAAAAGATTCATCCTGGTTGATTCTTGTTGACCTTAGACTTCAACTTCTCTCATTCGTTTTTTTTTTCTTCTGTCAATCGTTGAAATACGAGTATGTAATGGCGTATAACAACATCTAATGCTGCATATTTCTCCTACGTATGCATTGCTACTGTACCACTTGTGAGGTTAGGTAAATTAGCGGACCTTATTTCGGATCACCTCGTTAGTGAGTTCAAGACTTTGCTGATGATTTTTTTCATTTGACCGATTCATTTTTGTGGTTCCTTCTTCGAAGCTCGGCTGAAACTTGAGGCTCTTCTGCTGTTTGGACCGGTTTTTCCCGACGACCGTCGTTGAACATGCCAAAACCAACTGCTTTGCTTAGCCTAAAGTTTGTCCACTATCGGTTAATGTTATGACATGCGCATACCTCTTATCAAATCGCAATTTGTTACACCTGCTGACATTCAAAACATTTTCATTACAGTAGCTGTCATTTTTCTTCTCTAATTCTTCTGCACTGTCCAACCTAATGATGCCTATGTTAAAGCAGAACAAGCGACTGTCGTGTATAAGATACCTTTACGATATTTGTTGCCAGAAAATACTACTGAGTTTTCGCGCCACCCAACCTAACATTATGTGTGACATCGTCATTGCATGTCTTCTAGCGCCTCAATCCAGTTATTGAGAATTGCCCGAAGGGTGTCATGTCGTTACTTATGGTAGCGCTGTCATCGTCAAAAAGAACATAAATCGTTCCGGACTCTACAATGTCTTGCACTACAATAAAAAGAAATGGACTTTGGACACCGCCTTAGGGTACCCTTGCATTAACTTTGAATTCTCCTGTTATCCATGCTTAACCTTTCTTACATGGTAGGTAGATAGGTAGAGGTGGCAGTTCAACATGAGCCCAAGTGGCACTAGAATGCGCCTTTTTATTACCACGACTCAGGTAACCTGGTTAATGCGGCAGTGGAGGTTGTATAGGATACCTAGTTTGGCCAAAGCCCGGAGATTATTGCCGTGATTCTGGCGATATCTGGACGAATTCTGTTTAGTAGGTCTTTGTTCTACTCTTATCGTAAGGTCGGCCATGTCTTCCTTGATATTTGTGAGTGGATTTGTCCTTTAACCGCTCGTAGTAGAATGTGGACCCTTGCCACGAGTGAGCCCTGCAAAGCTGAGTCCTGCCTCGCCAGTTCATCTACACGATCGTTTTCTTTATGTCACTGCGACCTGGAACCTAGAGCAGTGCGACTCGCCCAAGCGGGAAAACTCGCTCCGCCACTCCTGAACCAGTTTGGAGGATGCGGTAGCCGAGTCAATAGCTATAAGGGCGGCTTGGCTATCTATGAGGATGGCAATGTTTTCTTTGTGCGCGTTGTGTCACGGCCGAGTTGCGTGCAAGCTTCTTGCATTGGCAGATCCGCCTGGAAGACGATGGGAAAATCCGGCATGCGGTATGATATTGATATTTTCAGTGTTTCTGAGTAGACACATATCTCCACACCACAGTTCATCTTTGATCTATCAGTGTGTCGAAGTCCTTTACTACTTCGTCTTTCTACCAATGAGTTCTGGTGGGAAATTCTACATGGCAGTTTTTCTTGAAGTTTAGTTTGGGGGTGATAACGACTCCAGGACGTTGCTATGCCCGTAAGGCCGTGCAGTCCCGCATCCAGATTCTTTGAGTGCGCTGTGATAATTTTTGTATGTAGCTCAAGGGCTGAAGATGCAGGAGCATCCGTTGGGGGCGACGTAGTGCGTATACGGGCATACCATTCTTATATTCTTCTCATAGTGCATTTAGAGATCTTAGCAGCGTCAATATAACATAGATCTTATAGATCCATCGAATGCTTTTTTAAAATCGATGAAGTTGATACGCAGATCTTTTGAAGGGTCACTATAGTTTTGCGTCAAAATCCGTAAGCTTTGGATCGCGTCGTATGTCAACTGGCCTTCCACAAAGCCGCGTTGACACCTCTGTAGTTTAGTAATATTCAATAGCCGACTGTCGCTGATATATTGACATTCTGTGCGACATTAGGTTCACTGATCGGTAGTTGTTGCAATTTCTCGTGTCGCCTTTGCCTTTATTCAGTGAAACAGAAAAGCTCTTCCTCCACTGGTTTGGCATCCGATCGCCTTATCATTTTATTGAACAACATTGTGAGTCAAGATTGCCATCCATACCTCGGAGAGTATGTGTTCTTGATTTATTCTTCTGAAAGTCGTAGTCAGTTATGTTGTAACTCGTTATGATATTATTTCCTTAATATACTTCGGTGACTAAATTTCTTGCGAGTTGTTTCATCTTTGTGTCGCAATCTTAAAAATGTTAGTCTGTTTGGGCGTGCTACAATGTTGTATGTCTTCGACCGCTGGTCACCTTCTTATGGGTTATGAGACTATCTTTTCTGCCTCCCGATACAATGGATTCCTCTTACGGCTCTAGCTGCCGCTTTCTCACCTCTGTTTTGGTTGATGTTGAGCAGGTTTTTTGAGACACCGAGAAGTTGTTCCGCACAGGGTATCTTGTGCTCTTGCTTGTGCCTCTTGGTTTATGACATTTTAAAGCCATTCTCGCAAATTTAGCGCCCAAAAATTGCCATTTTCCTTATCTCAGTTTGACGATTTACTTTCTGCGCTGATGTCGGTTTTCGTTTCGAAAAAATTCTGTCACAAAATACCGATGTTGGCTTGATAATGGTTCGATCAGAATATATATTGTCTCAGCATATATTCTATCTGCGCTTGGTGTCCACCGCTGCAGTACGACATTAGCTGCCGCTACTGTTTTATACAAAGCATATTTAGTGTAGGTATACCGTATGGTATGCGTGAGTTGAGTATATCTTTCCCTGCTGATAGTCTTCATATTCATAGTTCGAAGTCGTCATTAATGAAAGGCAATTCCTCCTTTCTCTCTATTTAATAGCTGAAAGAAGTCATGCCAACGTATTTCTTTTTCCGATTGCTCACTATCTATTCCCACTGGCCTCTAATTTTTGATACGCTTACGATATTATTTAGGAATTCAGCCGTCAAGTTGACATTTTCGTTTGCGAGTTCAAGTAGAGGGGCCAGTTTCGGACATTCCGCAAATCGTTTTATTGAACACATGTGATATCGATTTTACGTTCTCGTAATACGTTTCTTTGCTCGAAACTTTTACTCGTCATTATGCCGACGTTTCAGCTTGCAATTCGTGATTTATTTTTGAGAGCATCATATTGCTCGCCCTCGAAACCTTGAACCTCTGGCATGAATGTTCGTATTCCAATCGGAATCATATGCGTTCTCTTTTATGATAGATTATGATTTTGTCCTTGCGGCGCTAGTATGCGCTAATGTTAACAAATAGTTTCTGAATTAAGTCCCTTTACTAATTCCTATACATTGATCAGCACTAAAGGTCATACGAGTAGCTCCACAATGACGCCTATAGTTACCCATAGACTTATAAGTGAATTATACAAGTATCTCTGCACTGCTAGAGGCTTACATGAGTCACGTGTTACCTTTAAATTTCATCAAAGATTCTATTGCGGTCATGGGCCTGAACATGGGACTTACATTCTTGGTTAAATCTTTACGCAAGACTTTAAAGGCAGATCCTTTCATTAATTCTTCGCAATTCATTAGAATTGCGTATGCCGCTATCGCATATTTACCTAACGGGCCCTTCAGTATAAGGTCGTTTCTATCCAAAGAGTCTCAGTTTTGGAGGCAGGGTTCTATTACGGTCTTTCCGGCGGAAATTCTGGTCAAAACCAGCTGAAAGTTGACTTCATATGTTTGCGGTGGTCGAGTGGTGTGATGTATAGATTACCAGGGACGACAAAACAATTGAGGTGCAAAATATAGAAACTCCAGTAAATTTTGTACTAAACATCACTTCTTTTCAGCCGAAAAAAGACTCATAGTATGATACGAATACATCGTTTAGAGCGGAGCGGAGCGGAGTATTTGAAAAAGTCGCTAATCACCCGAAATAAAACCTTTCCTGAAGTCCAGCATAAGTTACAGTGACGTAAAAGCTCAACCCACAGAACAATCAAAGCATGGGATATATTGAGTCTTATCATATCAATGTAGATCTAAACGACCTTTCTCGGTGACAAGCCCAAGGTGTAGCCGAAAACCAAAAGTTGAACTCGTTCTGCGCTTGAACCCCTTCACTTTGCAGCGGGACGCTAGTCGGATTATGGGTCTGAAGATTGTTCAATTATCGATCGATATAATAGGTTCTTCCACTGTTTGTCGGGAGTTTAGTTTGTAACCCAGTCCCAGGCTTATAGTAAAAGTATAGGCCAGTATGGAACTGGACCAATAAACTTATCGCAGTAGAAGATGATTGAAGACCCATTCCACTTATGCGTGCAAGGAATTGCAAACCCTTCGGGTCGGAGCATTGGTATCAAATTGTTTTAAAACCTTTTTGTGTAGTGTTTTTTGTGAATGATGTTACCGCACAGCTTATAAGTTTCGCTGACGACAGATGAACCCATGTTGAAAGTTGAGTTTAAGAAATTTAAGCTAGCATGTCATATAGTAGATATTGAGGTGATATAAAGTGTTTTCAGTAAAAAATACCTTTTATTCCATGACTGGTGCTCACTGAAGTTACATAACGTTCATGAAACCTGAGCTAGCCCATAAGAACCTTCCCATAAAACAAAGTCTGTAAGTCTCAATCCGTGCAACTCAAGACCGCGGATATAACTACATATGATCTATACAGCTTGACTATGGGGTGATTCCTTGCTGATTTAGCGAACTGGCCATTTTTAAAATCAGTTTCATAATTCACTTGCTTAAAAACAGCTTTATTAAGGGTTCAAAAGTAGAACCCTGTGGAATGCTAGCGATGCTTGTCTTATCTGTGTTTAACCTAGATAGTCTCTGGTAGATAGCAAACCGTCGAAAGGTATTAATGATGATGTTCATGTAATAGCCAGGTCTTACTTACTTTGGCTATGTATCCATAAAAACACTTCTTTCTGTAAGGATCTTGAACTTTTTGAGCGGCAACCCTCGTAAAGCGAGTCTTCATTACGTTGAGACAAATACCAACCACTCGAGTAGGGCCCCTTGTCATTTGACGAAGTATTTTCACAAGTAGCTACGTCTAAAGTCACATCTTTTTGCCAAGACATCGCCAGTATCATACATTTCCACTCCATCAGTTCTTTTTATACTCAGAAATCTGGAGCCACAAGCCACATAATTTACATCTCTTATCTGAAATTGTTGAGGTGTCAACTACCAGATGTACTTAAAGCTAGACATTTCAAGATAAGGTCCACAACTCCTTTTTTACAATGTTTATGCCAGAAGGAAGATGGTTCCCAATAAATGAGTATAAAACGCAATACACGCGTGCCAATAACACGGATTGTAAAGAGCGAATCCTCGAAGAAACGTGTTTTGCGATTCCATTAGTCACTTATATTGCGGATGCGACCATAATATGTATCCTGCTTTCTGCTAATCACACGCATATTACACAACCTCCACATTTGCCGTTCACGGTTTTGTTTTCAGAGAAAAACATCATGAAGACGTCTGACAAAACCAACTTACGTCGGTGCATAGTCTCTTCGTCTTTCTCGTCCTCTCTGCGTTAACTTCGGTCTTCAAGACATATAATCGGCATCTTGTATAGGCACATACGAATGAATACATATGTTATGTATATATGTACATTATTGCCAGTATCTTTCTTTTCTTTTGTCGTCGTCGTACTGTCAAGTCAACCTACATTAAACTTCCTCTTTATCACTTTGTATCTTTGTCGTCTCTTCGTCGTCGTCGTCGTCGTCGTCATCGTAACCAGGTAATCGAACTTTAAACGCACACCTCTTTTACTAACAGACGAGATACAACATAAAGGCACATACGA
Organism: Volucella zonaria; assembly: GCA_963966105.1. NCBI lineage: Eukaryota > Metazoa > Arthropoda > Insecta > Diptera > Syrphidae > Volucella > Volucella zonaria. The sequence goes on from OZ014534.1 coordinate 50,011,745, forward strand.
CTACCCTGCGTCATGCGTCACGTTCGTATAATCGTACTTAGATCTAGAAGTAAGTTGTAATTAAAGTACACTGTTTCAAAGCTGATCGGTGTCCGCTTATTCGTCTTTACTTGAAGTATCTTCTGAGTTTGTCATGCGAGATCAATATGCCGTCAAAGTCAATCAAACTGCAACACATTTAGCAAGGTTCCTCTAAATAATCTTGACGATGTGATAATTCCTAAGGAAAACTTTAAAGACACGGACAGATTCAAGCCCACGCAGGATCGCGTGTTGACGCGCACCTCATCTTGCAAAATACTACCCGGCACCAAGGCACCAACTTCACACTACAAAACAGCTGGGTGGGCAGACAAGATTGCTTCTATTCATGTTTGTATCTATCGCATACAGAGTTCTCCTATAGCATCTATGAAAACTGGTTTCAGTCAAATGAAAATGTCAGCTCGATTCAAAGTCTTAAAAGATACGTCTTGAATTCGATTTGAACGAATAAGAGGTTCCCCACTATAAATGGCAAGACCAGCATTATGACAGACCAGGGCACGTTACCGGCTATTTTATTGCTACACAATTTGTTAATTAATTTGTGCTTTTTTTTGTTTTCTTTCTTTTATTATCTTTTATTTATTTTTTATTTTGGAATTATCTGGCTTATGGTCATGCATTTGAAGACTGGTTTCGGTTTAAATAGATTTAACGACGACGAGTATCTGGGACAGCTCAAAGAATGATAGCCTACCTCTGGTACATTTTTCGGCTTATGCGCGTCTAATTAAAGTGAACATTTTGTTGTTTTGGTTTTTTTAGGAAAGTGAGTTAAAAGTTAAATAAAAGTGAAAATTTAATAATAAGAGAAATAGAAAATAATTAAGTGAAACGAACTTTTACTTGAAACGAAAGTGAATTTAAGTTCAAAGCAAAGCGGCTTCAAGTGTTTGAAAAACGGAATAATCCGTACACATTGAAGCAAGTTTCGGCATATTGTGAAATAATCGAGAGAGAAAATAAGAAAAAAATTGTCACCCTGGCAGCGATAAAAGTCAACGACTTTGACCATCGTAATTTTTTAAACAATTACGCTCATCCACATATTCCAACAGATTTAAGACGAAGTCCCAAAATGGTTGTTACATCAGCGAGAAATCCTATGCCTCCGACGAGGTCATCGCGACTGATCTTCCCGAGATCACATCAGGTAATGCATTGTTCTTTTTGTTAAACAAATACTTGTAGATATTTTTGATTTAGTTACAATAGATGGCGTTACATTCGGGGTTGGATCTCACAAATTGTTGAGATTCCCTTCCACTTGTGAACGCCTAAGAAGATGTTCTTCCGGGTAGGGAATCGAAGACCCTTCGGGGCGTAGTGCGTGTTCTTGCTCCGAATAATATGGACGCAACAAAAATCCTCGAAATATTCAAGAAAAGCTTTCCGAGATAATTGTTTCTCGGTTTCAAAAACTTCTGAGTGATAGTGCAACCGACTCAAGGCAGGGAGGGGGATGGTTGATGACAATCTTCGGTCTGGATGACCAACAGTTAATAAGGAGTATTATTTGGATGTTATATGTCATTTGAGGGATGCACAATTTTCTGGCAAAACAACAGTTGGCTACTGCATCACGGTAATGCGCCAACGCACCCATCAAAGAGTATGTGACTTTCTTCTGTATGACTTCTTCCTACTCCCGAAGCTTAAACTTACACTTCGCTCCGCATCCTGAAGTTCATTCCACAAGCTATGGCTCTATATATCCCATCTCTGATGATGCTGTCAAAACAAATTTAAAATCGATAAGCAGGTGGTCGCTCTGGACTCCTTGCGATGATTTCTCTAGGATCTGTAGTAGTGTGGAAACTTGTTCAACTATTGACATACCCGGCCAGGGCCGGGAACTAAATGATAGAAGACTCGATATCCATTTTCAGGGATTAATCCAAAATAGGGACCGGCGCTGGGATCTTCTCCGATCAATTGAACTTAAGTTTTGGCCATTTGGCCAGACTTGCGATAACAAAGGCAATATTCCACCAAGCTATTAGCACAATCATTGATAGCCAGGCTGCCTATAAAGGCATCGCTGCAGCCGAGTTAAATCAAAGGTTGTGAAGGGTTGTTATGAATAGCTTAAGGCTCTTTGCATAATCACTGCTGCGTCTTTGGCCACAGAGGAATGTCAGGCAACGAACATATAAGGAATCCCTCAAATTATATAAAAAAAAATTGAGGACGGCCAAGTGATAATCCTGCAGGAGGCATCGCATCTAAAAAAAAACCCTTCCTTCGATGCCTAGCAGTTTGAAAAAAAACCGCAGTTTCTTGGACGACCTTAACCGATGAATCATTCAACTTGCTACTGGTCGCAGGTCCACATTACCTTATAATGAAGTGAAGTTAGTGTAGTTTTCATTCCCAGAGCCGGAAAATGTTCTCATGTTGTCCCAAATGACTTCATCCCTAAGTCTATCATCTTTCCTTCTGTAAACTCTAAAACGACTGGTGGATATCCATATACGATCTAGAACTGATCCACGACTTTTGTCTACGGCTCAACACGCCTACTGTAAAAGAAAGTCGATGGAAACGGTTTACATTCACTGACTAGCCACAACGAACAATCCCTGCACAATGATCGCATTCCTGGGCATAGAAGCCGGTGCCTTTTACAACATAAACACATCTGCAATCACGACTTCGCTGTCAGCTCTGAACCTAAATGGCTCACTTGGGGAGTTGATTAGTCTCATACTAAATAGCAGGGATATCGACTCGAAACTGGATGGGGCTTCTTCTACTGTAAATGACGTGTCAGCGGAAGTACGCCGCAAGGCGATGTCCTTTCACCCCTTCTTTGGAATTTAGTGGTTAATGAACTGCTGATATACCTGGAAGTGGGTGGTAGCGAGGTGGCGGTCTATGTAGAGGATGTTACTACATATAGTCGTCTTCGGAAAGCATCTCAATACTATTGAAGAACTCCTACAGCAAAATCTTAACAGATTACCGGCTTGGCGGATCGCTGTAGGTTGGGAATAAAGCCCCATAAAATTAATCTTGTCCTATTTTGCAGAAAATATAAAATTCCAATCATAGGCCCTTCCTCAGTCAACGGTACCAGCTTAGTCTTTTCCGATACAGTCTTATTTTTGACAGGAAACTAAACTGGAAACCTAATATGCAAGAAAGAGTAAAGAAAGCTTGGGATCAAATGGGGACTACAATCTCGGATTACCCAATGGCTATACAAACTAAGCAAAGCCCAAACGGCAGCATGTCTGTGCATAAGGGGAGCCTTACGTACTACTCCCTCTGGGTCACTGGATATTCTGTTCCACTTGACACCTCTAGATATTTTCAACAGACAAGTGGGTGCTAACGCAGCTATTTGCCTTAAAGCGACTACAAGTGGGCAAATAAACTATTTGGATACGCTAATATTCTTAACACACTATGAATCCTTCCAGAGAACGTCGACTACACTGTTGCCGACCAGCATTAGTTTGGCGAAGACTTTCATGTAAGCATCTCCTCTAGATCCTTCAGTGTGGAAAATACTTTAATGGATGACAAGTCAGTCCATTCGGATGGATCCAAGATTGATAGTGGGGTTGATGGCGGTGTTTTCTCAGATAAGTTCAATCCAAGCCTCTCCTTCCTCTTTCCAAATCACTGTAGCCGATGCAAGTCGGAAATCTTGCCGATTAAAGAAGTTCTGTCCTGGCTGAAGAAAAACGTGATATCTTCAAGGGATATCCGCACCTTTTCGGATGGTTAGGACGCTATCGGATCCCAGGACTCAATCTCACAAAATTCTAGAACCGCCTTTAACTGCCGATCATCTCTTAGACATATGTCAGAGCAGTTCAACTTTCACCTATGTTGGGTACCAGGGCACATACTCATTCCTGGGAATTGTACATAGGGACCACGAACTCACCAAAATTGGAACCACTCTACTTATCCTACTTGAAAAAGGTATCCTCGTTATACCAATCGCTACGTGTAAACTAAAGCTAAAGCTGGATGCTATTAGAAGGTCAAAATTTACATGAACTCTTGGGTCAGTATGTCTAGCGATCAAATAAACTGGTTGAAACTGGATCTGAAAGTCTCTAAGAGTTTGGTCTCTTTTAACAAGAAGTATCTCAGCGCTATTATAGGTGTCATCACTGGACACTGTCTGTCTTATAGGCAAGCATGCAAGAAGGCTTGGTGTTTTTAAAAACGACTTCTGAAGAAGTTGCATGGACGAGAACCAGCTCTCTCCCAAAGAAGGAAACTCCACTAAAGGGCACTAATGAGCTTTCTTCTACAATGACTTAAGCCATCTAAACAATATAGGCGTTAACAGATTACTGCGCTTCGTTTGAAGCTGAAATTGATTCCAAGAGTAGGAAGATCACAGATTCACGTGGCATCACAATGGGCCAATAGGCCTAAGTAGTTCGAAAAAGATCCTCCTTTGATAATGAACTGACAGATGAAAGCATCAGTTTAAGAATGGCATTGGAACAAACGATTATGGCTGGAACTCTGCAAATCCAGAATAAGTAAGTTTCTCTTGAAAGGTAGGGCTGAACTATTTACGCTTTTTGGATTACTCAAAAACCTTAATCTTTTGGAAGGCATTTATTATAGTAAAGCTAAGCCTTGTCGGCGACGACCTCTGGACTGTATGTGCCACTGTCCCAGCCTCAGCAATTTGAGACATATGACTTGAGGAAGTTACTACTTCCATGACCTCTCAGAGCTATCTGCCGTTTCATTTACATCTCTTTTCAGATTCGCGGATGCGAATCAGAATCGGATGAAACAGAAAGCAGGAACCACAATTAACAACCGCATTCCAATTCTCATTTATTCCTATTTCCCCCCAAGTTCATCACACGACCTAAGCGCGATGAGGTATAGGCTGCTTTCGAGTTCACATACCACAACATCCCCCAAGTCGGGATAAAATCCAACTGATAGGGGCCAATCTGATTGTTGATACATGGTTTCAGACGTTTACATAATACGGCAGACCTTTTATGCGGTCTTAAGGAAGAGGATGCCTCTACGGTTTGCCGATCTTACAGGGTCTCCTTTCTTGTGGGTCGAACCAACCAAGGTTCCATTCATCAGGCATACTTTCCTCCGAAAAAATTGTGAAATCGGTCGCTCTACGCGCTCTACCAAGTCATCTCCAGCTGTCTTAAAAAGCTCGGCAAACTTGTTGCAGTAATCCGAGATATAAGTAGACCTCGGCTACAACTAGATAGTGGCGGCGCGGAATCTTCGGATATCTATAAGGAGTGTTTTGCATCGATTACAACATGATCAAATTGGTTCACTGTTTTATGGTCTGGTGAGTGCCATGTTCCTGTAAACTGTGTGGTAGCTGCAATGATATTCCATATGCTTTCCTCACTTAATAATTTGACGTTAAAAATACGAACTCGTACAAACATTATTTGGTACCATCGACTTTTTTGTCTGTGGGGGCCTGAGCACATATCAGGAGACGAGTTGTTACTATGCGTTCGCTGACTTGCCGAAAACTCAAGATTTCTTGCCCTAGTCTGCTGCTTACAAGAAACTCGTACCCAATTAGATATCACAGTATAATATTTCGTCCCTGATTGGTCTTGAAAAAAACGGTTGCTTCGTGTCTATCCTTATCTTATAACATTCACCTACTACAAGACAACTTTTAAGTCTTGCTTAAGCTATGCCTTCTGGTAATACATCTCACTTGATTTCTAAGGCGGTATCTTTACTTGAAATTACAAAGTCCTCTGCAGCCCCCTGAATTCTTTCCATGTTGTTTTTTGCAATATGTATTGTGCCTCTGATATTGGTCTATAAGCTTTGTATATATTTCCAGGTTGCTAAAATCAGATGGCTTGTCGAAATCCTTCAGTCAAATATTTATGGAGAAGCTAGCGCTTAACATTGCCTACTGCCTAGTCGGGCAAGAGTGGCAAATATACCTGACTCTGTATATTGTATAGTATGTTATATCTTGATGATGATCTTGCTTAAAATAGAAGAAAAGGTCTTGATTTTAGTCAACTTGAAGGCTTTAAACCACACTGATAAAGACATATGAGGTTGTCTACGAAGGACACAAGATAGTACATAGATAGATAGTAGATAGAACCTTATAAGCGATTTTGAGATGGCTGATCGCTCTTAAGATGACGATGGTCAGAGCATTCCACTTCTAAGGATCGGTCAATTATCCGGCAATATTTTACAGGTGAGCTGGCTATCAATCGTCGCCCACGTTGTTCATTCTGATTCTACATGACATGTTGTTTACCATCGACGTTAACTAGTCTTCAGAAATTTTCGCAATCCTTCCAGATTGCAACACCGACTTTGACTCTATTATATTTTACCTCTCGATTTTCTCCTTTTACAATATTACCTCGTCCTTGCTGTGATCGGGCGGTTCTCAGATTTCTCATTTTCTTTCGGAGGAGCCAATGTTCCTCCTGTCTCCATACAAGCGGCTCCCGTTTTGCTCTATATCGTAGCTTCATATTCCTTTTGAGTCGATGGATTCTTTTATAATTTCTTCATCAAGCATGAGGTTTCGTTCAGTAAGCTGAAAGCTTGCTAACATAGTCGACGTCTAGAGCTCTTGAAAGACCGTTCCCAGTATTTGTCGAAGTCTGCTCAACGTTGGACTTCACTGCAGTTCATCTTCCGTGTTGTATGGTTTGAGATATCTGCATTCGTATTTTAGCTACTATCCGAGTCCATGGTGGTTTCTCAGAACATGAAAACTAACAATACCGGATCTGGAGGGTTTTTTCAGCGATCGTAATATGATCAATCTATTTGCCGGTTCTTTGATCAAAGGTCTGTCATATGATACTTTACGAATTTATAGGTTTGAGAAACGTCTTGTAGCTGCGTTGACATTTTTAAGATGCTGTGCAGGCTATTCCTCTAAATGTGATTCCAAAGATGTTCTCTTTTCTTAACTCCACGTTAAAAACATGAAATACTATCTTGAGTTCACTCTGAGGGCATTGCTAGTAAATTTTATTGACGAGCTCAAAGCCTGAAGCTTGACACTTCTTTTTTAAGTCTTGCTCCGGCGATAAATGTGCATTCATGTCATCGTTCGTTGTACTTTCTGTAGTACGTAGCATCAAACATATAAAAATTGTTCATCCTTCTTTTGGCGGGGATCTAGATTTGGCGAGAACTAGATCTGAATCACTAAGAGTTGGATCTCTGTTGACAGAAGGCATGGAAAGGGTAAAAGCGTGCAAGAAGCCTTTGCGTATGTTTAATTTGTATCTGCAAAAGCTGCATGACTAATCCTGTGCATGGCCTGTATCAGTTCAGAGCTTATTAAAGTAAAGACCTTAATTAATAGAGTACTAAATTTGACACTAGAAGTGTTTTAAGCCTCTTTGGAAATTCCGATTGGTCCAACGAGTTTCCAGAAAAATACCCCTAGATTCATGTGGTATCGCAAACAACTCTTTGTATAGCACTACGTGTGTGACTTTTTGTTGCAGACACCCACTAAGCTGTCATAACCTTGCCGGGCCCAGTAAGTCCTTCTTCCAGTCTATTAAAGATCCGAATGTTCCACATGCCTAACGGAGAATCACTATCCTTACACGTTCCTTTGTCTTTACCTTAAATGAGTATTGTTTCTCTCGTTCATTTATTCCCCATCAACGCGGACAACCTTAGACTAACGAAGCTTTGATAAATTTCAGCGTTTATTGCTTTTATCGATTTCTCAAGTCCTGCCTCTTCTCTATTCTGATAATGTTAGAGCGGCATCGGTTAAGTGAGAGAAATGTTCGTACTTCATGAAAATCTGAAGACATTTTGACATTCATTTCTTCAAGATCCTTTGCTCGTAAACTAAGGATAAAATGGGCTCATTATGCAGACACTGGAATGGATCAAATTTGAAGAGTTCGGTCGGTATCTCTAAGATCGCTTGTATCGTGAAAAAGGAGGTGACTTGTAGTATAGCCTTTGTCCAACAGAGGATTGATAAGAGGAACTAATGGGCAGCTGTTTATCTTTAGCTCTACGTCAGAGCCGTGAAAAATCCGATTGAACTTTGGAAGTAAAAAGTGCCTTTTTGCAGTACGATAGCTTCCTTATCAGTCTTTTACTGGCAAATTATATAGGGTCATCCAATTCCCCGTCATATGTTAAACCGAACTGTCATCCGAGACTTTATATGTTTAGTTTAAGGTTTACCATTTTACAATACGGGCCGTTTAAGAATCGCTAAAAAGAGTGATTCTCTAGTAGGCACGTTTGGTGCATTACATGCAGATTATTGTCTACATAGTCGTCCATCTGAGCGTACTATAGGCAAAACTGCAATAGATGTCTTATGGTCTACCACATCCATCATCGAAATGTATGCTCTGCAGTAAATATGGCTGCCGTTATTGAAAGTGTTGAAGACGATCCATTATGGAGTATTTTTCATTTGGATTTGCATTTGCACCCTTATAAGGTCCAACTCACTCAAGAATTGAAGTCAGCTGACTGCGGAATGCGTATAACATATGCTGATTTGGTGTTTGAACATCAGCGTTTGGATGACCAATTTTCACACAAGATTTTCTTCAGCGATGAGGTTCATTTTTCACTCGGTGGATACGTTAACAAACAAAATTCTCGCATATGGAGAAGTGGAATTCCACATGTAAAAACCATTGCATCCCGAAAAAGTCGCTGTATGGTGTGCAGTTTGGTCTGGTGGTATCATTGGTCCATACTTCTTCGAAAATCAGGGAGGTGTAACCCTTACCGTCAATTCTCATATTAATTGAAATGTTAACCGATTTTTTGGCCTCAAATCGAAGATACTCGTATGGATGTGGAAGGCACACAACACAACCCGTTTTCGCGTTTTGGTGATGTGAAGTTGCCACAAAAATCATGTGATTTGTCGCCGTTGGATTTATTTTTGTGGGGCTATGCAAAAGGTCATATTCATGCACACAATCCTTAAACTTTTGGCGCTTTTAATGCGAATATTCGTCAAATTATGTCCGAGCTATTGCCCGATATGTATCGAAAAGACATCGAAAATTACCTTGTCAGAATCAAGTTCTGCAAGAACTCCCGTGGATGACATTTGAATGATATTATGTATATTCCATCCGTAATGGCAAGATACTTATGAGAATATTGATGGCACAGAATTGGCTTCGCATCAGCCTGCATTTTTAAAAGTCGCAGAAGTGATAAAATGCGGTAGAGTTCGTTCATAACTTTGCTTTCTATGAGCCTCTTTTTAGGATTGTCGGGAAGCTGCACAATTAAAACGGTAAACGTATCCTTAGTTGTTCCGGCGTAGTTTTCCTAGTCTTCTTTGAAGTGTTAAATTTTATATTCAACTAATGATTGGTATTTTGGAATCCGGTACTGCTTCGAGGAAAATTTTTGTGGTCGACGTTTCTGACCACCATTTTTACTTGTTTCCAACTTTTGACTTTACTTTTATTAAATGCGCCTTTTGTTGTCTATTCTCTGTTGTCTGGTATGGTAATCTAATTAAGTGTTGTGCGGATTAGAATTCATTTAATGATATGGCCGTGATGCTAACTAGCCATTTCATCTAGCGTCCCCAAGTCTATTCCTTTGTTAAGGAAATCATTTGAAAAGTCAATGACCCGTTTTTGTGGAGTTTTATAAACTCCCATGTGAAACGCATTGCTCTAATAGCATTTGACATTGATATATGAATGTTGTTTCATTTAAAATAGCCCAGCAGATAAGACTGGTTAAAAGCTCTCCCCACCTCAGTTCTTTTCATAAGTTGCTCATAAGCTAGACAGATAAAAACGTTGATTATATTGTTGGTATACGTGTTATCTTTACGGTTGTTGTATAAAACATCCAACCCTTTTTAAATAAACAAAAATTCTCCGAAAGTCGCTTATACTTATCTGATTTTGTTTTTTTAAAAACTTTCCTTCCTTACTCCTACTGAACAAGTCCATACACACAAGAGTGCCACCGATGTCAATATATCACATTCAAGAGTAATTGATTACAATTCGTTGCAAACACAAAATGAAACAAAATGTTTTTCTAAGCATAAAAATAAAAAAAACCAAACCGATAAGACCTACTTAAAGCCAACAAGACCAGCCACTTAGTTTGATAAGACCTGCCAAGACCACCAGCGCAATCTCTTCCATGATTAATCACACTGACTTATGGTGTCAAGTTAATGTTCTCATCATCATCTAAGACTCTGAATCTAATTCAAACATCCGCCGCAGCATTCATACCTCACACAATTTGTGTTTGAATTTCGGAAACATCTTTTAGAACTTTCAAGCCAATGACACGAATGAATTTTCGTAAATCATCACGGTTATTCCCGTAGATCAAACGGAAAACGGCTTAACTCATAACAATTCCAACAAAAGCAGTGAATGTATCTATGCCGAACATCATTATCATTGTCGCTGTTTGTTAGAAACAAACATCTGTGTCATGTGAAAAGTTCATCAAGTGTTTAATGCCTCACGAGGCTATTTACATAGGTGAAACGGAAATGAATTGGTATCTGCTGTCATATCTGTCACAGCTGTCATCCCTCTAGATTCGTAGATTCCTTGCAACCGGAACATGAGTATTAATACGAGGAAATGAATATGTAAGATTGGAATGATGCAATTCTAAAATTGATACTACAACTCCATGAGCCACTTATCAAAATTCGGCCGAAAAAAGGTCACATTTGTTGTTTTGCTGAGTTGAACTATGCTGAAATTGGAACACACTTGACATATCAAAATTACAAACAATGTTCGTATTCAGTTTTTTTCCACAAGAAATTCTAAAAGAAGATTGTACTCAAATTGTATAAAAAATTTTAACTGAAATTTATGAAATGATGATCAAGATTGACATGCACATCATTTCCCGATTAAACAAGCAAACATTAGAGGTCACATTCATTGCCTATAGGTTAATGGCATATATTTAAGATGCCATTGAAATTTATAACGTCGAAATTGTATTGCTATTGACCTTCTTAAACTTAACCCTATTAGTCAGGTAGTCCGTCGTGTATCCTACAATCAGAGACAATTAATCAAAAAAAATCTGATTGACGGTTGAAAATAAAAACAAACTTTTCATTGAACGAAACTCATTAATTGCGACACAATGGCTTATCTAAATGACAGAATACATTTTCAACATGGTTATCGAGATGTTGTTTCGGGAAGTGGTTACTGCTTGATTTCTAGGCGCTACGAATTGACAAGCTGCTTTCGCTGCTGCTGTCATGCGGATATAACATACTCGTATTTGAAAAAATGTTGCATCAAGAGCGAATATTGTAGGAATTGCGCGCATAATTGTATTCTGGTTGACAGATGTCTACAAGTATTCATGACACTTGAGAGTATTCTGTGTGACAGATGTGGATTCATATCATTTGACAGTTAGATGCGCCTGCCTTAATTGTATCTGTTTGACAGATGTCAATTCATGACAGCCGACAGTTAGATTTGTGTCCGCCTAAACTGCATTTGGTTGACAGATGTACAATTTTAGTGTTGTTGAATGGAATACTCAACTTGCCACCACTCAAGGCTCAACGTGAGATCTGTTGATAGTGTGGGCTGTATCTTACTTAAGAAAACGCAGTTTTTTTGGCTATTCTATTAGGTTGTCCGTAGATTTTATTCTTGAAGAGATCCTGACCTTTTCACACGACTGATGTCAATGTCTTCAAAGCCGGCATGGCTTTGGCATTTCCTTTTACATAATTGTATCAAGAAAACCAGAAAAGAGTGCTTTTATTGGTTTACCAATTTAGTGCATTACATTGTAGAGTCGTTGGCCTTGATTGCAGCTTGGCTAGTTGATGTTTAGATAGTTTCGGAGATAGAACCCCATTCAGATATTTTTAAAGCAATTCTAACAAAGCTTGGTGACTTATACCATATGCAGCTGAAGGAAGTGGAAATACGAGTATCTAAGAATTTCGGTTATTTGATTATTGATGAGTGGTGTGTTCACTAGCGCAATGGGCTAGAATGTTTCTTTTGACTGAAGTTTGGGAAGCCTGTTAGAATCTTGGAAGTTTTCGGCTCTTCCACAGATAAACCTGCTCCTGATTCAACTCATGAACATTTAATTAAGTTTAAAGTAGTCCTAGTAGAGCTTTCAAAATATGTCTTCACAGCAGAGATTATAATGTTTCTAGTCAAATGAAAATGGAACAAAACAGGCTAGTATCTTTCTTCGTCCAGGTAGTACATCCATAGAGAGGGAGTCTTATTTGGACACTTAAAGGGTATCCCTCTGTATTGTATTTATTACACTACTGCTACGACCGTTTAATAGAAGGGTAATGTTGAAGGTTTTCTCCCAATCACAGAAGGGTTCGGTACCTGAAAAGTTCCTCATATTGTATACAAAAAAGTGCGGGCCCATTCGTGGTTTTGGGTGTCATTTCGAGCTTGAAGTGATATTACCAATTATTGGACTTTTCGGACAGTCTGACGTAAGCAAGGTGCGCTGATCGCATAAAAATTTACTATTTGAAAACCGGGAACGAAATCTGTTAGAACGCATAAAACTTGACTGTTTTGTTTTAATATTACCTGCAACTGGCATAATTGCTTTGCCTTTGGAAGAGTTTTCTTTCACCCACCAAAAACGTCTGCAGTCATACCGTCATTACCTCTAATAAAGCTCGAGATAGTTCTATGATTTTTTGCTTTTTAAGGGTTGATTCAGTCTTGGTTTCCTTGCTCTTTTTTTTTAAAATTGTTCCGTTTCATAATTTTTTATCATCGCTTAAAAATGTCCCATATTTTCATCGAGCCGCACACGCGGCCTCATTTTTAATCTTGCCAAGAAGAGCTACTGGAATAAAATATTTATGCAAACGACTTTGCAAGGACGTCCTATGGGCCCGTATTATAGCAGTTTTCTTTATTTAGTTGCTAGTCATGCGGTCATTGGCACGGGCACCCTGTTTCACATACACACATGACCTGCTGATGTATTTTATTCTAAGTTCTTACTTAGTCTTGTGAAAGCGACTTCATACAAGGGCCATTATAGCCTTTAAAATTGCCACTGCATTAACTGAATACGTCACATTGCAATAGTGGTCCTAAGAGCAAGTGATGTTGCTTTTTACCAACTGATTGACTGAACTTCTCTCTAGGCCCAACGTTGACCAACATCAGTTGTCGATTTCAGGCGCGACACTTCCACTTAGCTCAGCTTTGTGCACTACATTTACATCTTTGGAGTAGCTTATAAAGTTGTCAGCTGGACCTTCTTACATGTGACGAATTCTTTTTTCAAAGGACCATTGCTCTCAAATATTTGACAATGTAGGGTAGAATTAATAAAATCAGAGTTCATAGCATCGTCATGGCTTTCGTGATATAAAGGGTGTTTTTTTTTAGAAGTTTGATTTTTAAACTGGCAGCACTGTTTCTACAGATTGTCAATTTGACAGTTGAAAGTTAATTTGTGGCTAGTATTTTTACGATGGCATTTTACGATGAATAGATTAACGCCAGAACAATGCGCGCAAATTGTGCAAACTTATTTTGAAAACCATGGTTCGGTTCGCCAAACTTATCGAGCGCTACGTCCATTTTACCGTAGACATAATCGTCCATCTGAGCAAGTTATTCGGAACACGATAAATTGTTTTCGCACTAGTGGATAATACGCATCCCCAAAGACGACAAACAGTGCGAACAAAGGAAGTTATTGCCGTTGTGGAGGGCAGTGTTGAAGAGAATCCGAATGAGTCGATTCGCTATCGTGCGCAGCAATTGGGCTATGCCCATCCACTTTGTGGAAGATTTTACGGAAAGTTTTTGGCTTGAAAGCTTATAAGATCCAGTTTGTGATAGAGTTGAAACCGCGTGATCATTATACGCATCGCAGGTTCGGTGACTGAGCCGAAAACATGATTCAGGTTTCAACACAAAATTTTGTTCTCCGATGAGGCCCATTTTTGGTTAAATGGATATGTAAACAAGCGAAATTGCCGAATTCGGAGTGGAGAAAACGTAGAAGCCTTTATCGAGACGAATGGAAGTCACGATTCGCCGTGTTATTGCTGATTTACGGTCCCTGTTGTTCGATAAAGTTGTTGAAAATTGAACTTCACGATTGCGCTTCATTCCAGCTAGCTGTGGCGCGCATACGGCTGATATCATATTTAATGGCATAAAATTATCGATTAAATAAAGCTTATATCATAGACATTAACATTAGCTTCAAGAACACCCTTTATGTTAAGTTTTTTGACTGCAGTTGTTTCGTCAAACTTCATCCCCATTTTGTTGTTATTTATGGGGCTAACATTTTTGTTATCATCTTCGAATTTATAGTTGTCGACATTGACGGTTTGCCCAGATAGTAAGCAACTAATTTCTAGTCTGTTGATAGCGTGTATTTCATCTTGTCCTCATTAACTTACAGAACTACTCATTTCGTCGTTTATTCAATTACCGTAAATGCTTAATATGAAGTTGGATGCGATCGACATTGATGTTTGATTGTGCAAAAGCTTGACGGAGTTCTTGACGAAAGTACATTCCACTGCCCTTTGCACTACCGGAAATAAAATAGGAAAACCACTCCATAGGCATCTATGTAATTGCCGAAATTTGGGGCATCTCTATAATAGTTGCGAGAAGGAGTTTGCAAGCCGCTTTCTTATATAGAACCTGGTGCTACAAAATGCGACGGTACGCGTAGAGGCGATGTTCATCAACCTCGTTTCGTTGTCGGATACTTTATTTGATTCTGGACTTTCTGATAGTCGGTCCACAGACTCCTACCCTCCCTATTTTTAGAGATGACGCGGTAACCATTATAGATTTGTTAGAGGCGTTCTTTGACTTGAATGATTTATTTGTCGCACACGCATGTCTAGCTAATATTAAAGACCTTGGATGTGAACCTGGTCTCAAGATGTCGCAGTCTTTTGCCTACTACAAATCCAACATTTCGACAGCTTAAATAGCCTTGTTCCCTTCATCGCTATATAGATACTATATCCTATATCTTTTCCAAGGTCTTTCCGCTAAAACTAAAATTAGCTCTCATTATGGGTTAGGAACTAATTGGACGCTGCTTAACTTTCTTATTTGAATTCTTTGGCTAAGACATTGTAGCGGCTAATTTTTTCATGAGCGCTGGATCTAATTATCGCTGGCGTTTGTAGAAGATATCATATCGGGGAACAGCTTCCTTTCATGTTACGGACGGACTATAATTTGGGTGGTAGCCAGAGCACCTTTATGCCTTTAAAAGTACAGATATTTCCATATGGATCTATACAGCTGCGAATTCTACTAGCCCTTATCTGTGTTGTTTCCTGGAGGTGTACTTTCACCATTAAAGTGCCCGAGTACTCTTGACAGTACGTGTACGTCCGTGGGCTCTATCTAAGAACTCAGATATGCAAAATCTAGCTGAAAATCAACGTCAAAATGAACTTAACTGTAATAAGTCACTGACGATGAATAGGGCGTCGGTTTTTCTACTATCTCCGCGTTCTACTTTGGCACATTAAAAAAAGTTCCCTGGAATTGACCTCATATTCAACTCACGCAATTTTTTTTAGACTCATGTCATCAACCCATTATCTGTTGGCCCACTATCCAAATCGTAAAATTCAGTATTACCAATTAAATTACACATAAAAATCTCCAAACATCTATGTCGATCTAGCCTCATTTCTCTTCCTAGTACTCGTAGATACAACTCGTAAAATCCCACTGAGTGACCTAAAAAAAAACTACAAAATTCCGATTCCCTAATACAAACATGCAACAAAGTAGCAAAATTCGAAAAAACAGAAAACCCGCAGTGTACTTATTCCACTAGAGAACGCCTTAGAAACAACCACTTTTTCTCTTTCCACATTTCATTCATCAAAGTTGCATCTGTTGACAATTAATTGCCCGCCCTGCCTGAGCATATTATGTCCACTCCAAAACCCTAGCCAAACTCATGTTCATTAATTAATTACACCATGCTGCGGTGACAATTAACTGCAATTTACGAATATATTCCAACTGCTTCCGCGCTCATCTTCTTTTTGTAAGGCCTGGCAATGCTTGCACCCATTAACCATTCTGGGACGCGACTCATTCCCATCCGAAAAGCCAAAGTGTCAATTGAACAAGAAGATTGAATTAGTCGATGCACATTCCATTTCAATATTTTAATATGGCGCGTCCATCCGAACTGTCACTGTCAGTACACGAACTTCGTGTTGGTTCTGTCTAAACATTGGTGTGGCCACACTATTAGTGTGACCATCATTTTAGAACGCGCCGGCAATTCTAATTGGCAAATGTTTCTCTTGATGAAGATTGATTTAAGCGCTTTGATTAAGTGATCTCGCGTATCTTCTGCTCTTGAGGTCAATTCGGGTATCGCAATTCAAAAATCTGCAAGTAACGAACGGCTGCAGATACGAATTCTTTGAGTTAAAGTATCCATGAGTACTGCACAACCCATATAACAGACAAAGTTGTTTGCGAGCAGTCGTATTTTTGAAGTACGTTATTCGAAAATAGTTTATGCCTGTTTTCTGTTGCTTCTAAAAAAAGAATTCGAAATGGAAAATGGAAAAGCCAGACGATAAATTTACGAAAAGAAGGCGACTGAATTTCAAGGGGCAAGACCTCACGCAAGATCGCAGCGATGCTCGTAGGTTCTTTTTCGATGTTCTTTACTTGCTCTGGCGTCGTGGCTTTTTACGAAAGAATAAATGAGTGTTTTTTTTTTTTTTAGATGCACGAATACGAATACGAGTATTCGTGTATTCGTACTCTGCGATCGTTTGACGTCAGAAGTGAAATTTCGAGTACAATTTGAGATAACATTTCGAACACGTTTTCGGGGAATTTATTTTGATCTGCGTTCCCTTTGAGCAGATGTTTTGTTGTTTCCCTTTTTTTCTCGTTTTTTTCAGCTTTGACTTTTGTTTATAAATTTATTTTTATTTATCGGGGAAAGAAACCAGGAAATGAACAAATCTTCCACCATTCAAAAATGTTTTTCTAATTACATTTATTTTTCTCTCTTTGTTTTTTTTTTGTTTAATGAATTTAACAATAAAAAGAGACTTTTTTTTCAAATAAAATAATAAACAGTAAACAACATAATACATGTACGCGATTTTATGCATTTCGAATTTTGCGAGTTGCAAAATGATTACGCTTGTCATATGACGTATGACGTTGGAGCGTTGTTTTTTAATTTATTTATTTTCAGTTTTTTTTTTACGGATATTTCAACTTATTTCTGTTTTGACAATGACATGTTTGAGTTTTGTTATATCCGGTAATAAATCATCTGGCAAAGCGGACAGAATTAGAGCTACTTGTGTTGAGATAGATTTTTCTAAAAGCTTGACACCTTTTGACAGCAGAAATCAGAAAAATATTGTACGCATACCTTTGAAGTTCTTAAATTAAACAGTTTTCGTGGATTCATTGAGCCGAATGTTGATTATTCTGAAATGGAAAAAGAAATGCTTGAGAGGCTTACTTTAAATGGCTGAAAAGGCCTTCTTTAATTTGTGACTTACTAATGCTTCAGTTTAAGCACTCAGTCGTAAATGGCTGCCGCATACGAAATACGGACAGGACAAAAGTAGATTAAGTTGCAATAGATGTCCAAAAGAACGCGATCCGCTTGTAGTCAGTTCTCTAAGAGATCGGGAAAATGCACGGATTTCTAGCAAATGTCCGGACGCATGTTTTTGGTTTTTGGGCAATCTAGCCTTGGACGAGTTTTCTCATGCAAAGCCCAAACCTCAATTGAAGTTTTTAAGCTTGACGAGCAGCCACAAAATTTGTTTTTCTCTATCGCTTTTTCTGATAAATTAAATGGAAGACTGTGTGTAAATCTCTGTCTGACAAATAGACTCATATTTGCCAAATGGAAAATGAAGTCTAATGTCGTATTCTACGAAGCACCAGCTCCGGATTTCTGGATAGTTCTAGAGACAGTTTAGTTAAAATTTCTTTCCCTACTTAGCGTTTGGCCCTTGTTAAGCCATCGGAAAGGTGACGCTAAATTATAGGTAAGCCATATTTGGAATTCTGTTGTCATTGCGTAGAAAGGTATATCCATAAGACAGGGGTTATGGGAGATTTATCATATCGAGTTTTTCAATAAGGACATAACAATTTTGTATTTAAATAAAGCACAAAATAATTGATATATCGGGCTGAAATTTTTCGAAATTATTTCGGGTTCGATATTGTTGCTAAACTCCTGTTGTTGTTGATATACACCAATGACTTAACACAACCCCATAAAATGGAATTTAACGGCGTTAAATCGCATGAGCGAAGTGGCCATTCGACCGGACTATTTCCCAAGATTTCACGGCTACCGACTACTTCTCCTCCAACAGATCAATTGTTTGACCATCGGTGTAATATGTGGCACCATCTTGATGGAACCGCATATCACTAATGTCAAGTTCATCCAATTCTGGCCAAAAAATAGTCTTCTAACATGGCACGACAGCGAACTCCATTGACCGCGATCATTTTCATCGACGAAAAAATACGGTCCAATCATATCTTCGGCATGAAATCCATACCACACGGTTACTTTTTGTGAATGCAGTGGAGTTTTTTGAACCACATGTGGGTTTTTTTTTGCTATTGGACAGTAAGCCATTAAGCTAAAAATGAGCTTCATCGTGTGAAGATGATTTTTCGGTGAAATTCAGGATTTTCTTGAAATTTTTGCAGAGTCCAATTGGAGAAGTTTCGGCGTTTCAAATGATCAAAAGGCTTTAGTAGGCTAAGATATTTATACAAAATTCGCCACAATGTGGACTGAGAGATTACAAATTCCTGTGAACGGCATGGATTCGACCGATTTGGCTCATTTTGAACTCAAGCACTTACGGCTGCGATATTTTCGGCACGTCGACCGGTGCGCTACTCTACTGGCACAGGAACATTCAATAGTGAATATATTGACTCGAATTTATCCACTATATCACGCACAGTCTGTCTGGTGGACCGAAAATTGGAGTCAACGCTCTAAAGTTGCGACCACCGACTAAGAATTTCAGTACTAATTTGTTATAATTTCCAAATGCTGCTCGTTCGTGAACTTCATCATGATAAAAATATAAACCTTGACTGACACTGACGTTTTGACATTGACAGATCCTAAAAAAAATTGAGGGTACAAAATTGTTATATCCCTATTGAAAAACCCTTTACGAGGATGTTGAAAATCTAATGCTACAAATCTCTAGATTTCAAGTTCTAACTGAGAGTTCATCCCTAGTGCAAAAATTAGCGGTCACATCTAGAGTCATTGACGCGTTTGAAAAATTTAGTGTCTCAACTCTATCGATGCCTGGACGTAGATATCAGAAAAGATAAGAGCTGTGAGTATAGAGATGACCATAATGCACTTACGAACAGTGAAGAAGCTATGAACGAGTACAAAAGTTTGCGAAACGATGGAGAGCATTGCATTGTTTTCTAGTTAGAACTGTAGCTTTTCTAAGTTTCAAACATATCTTGAAACAGATATGCGAAAAATTTTCGAAAGTACTTTCCGCTCATAGAACACAGAGCTGTGAATTCTATACTCTTATATGTTATGCAGCGGAAAGTGGCGCGAAAATTAAATTAGTGCAACACCTTGGCGAACAAAGGGTCGCCTGTTTCGCATCATACTTGATGTATCTGGGATTTCGAAGTGCCCGGGAGGGCGATGAAAGAATAGAGAATAGAGAATAGAGAATAGAGATCGTAGTACGGCAACGTGACAATTATGCTTAGAAAGATGTTGGATTCAGCGATCCATGTTGGGATTAAACGGAATCACAGAGAAACGATCTTGTACCCGACTCAGTTTTTGATAAAGCATGTCTATTTCAGAGACTTTTGTGTCTGAAATAGATGTTCAACATAGATTGTTTTTAACTTCTCACCCTGATAAGTACAGCGTCGTCTTTGGACCACTGTGGCCTATCAGTCGTATTCCTAAAACAGACGTAAGGAAATACAAGAATGTCAGTTGAAGCGAACATAGCAGCTTGTTTATAAATTGTAAGTGGTCCTTATTTTTCCTTGATAACGACGCAGATGACGATCCTGATGTGATAAAAAAACACTATTTGTCTTTATCCTTTATCCTTTATCCTTTATCCCTCATCGGATGAATAGTATTAAACCAAAAGGAAAAGCGTGCGATTCAATTTGTAAAGAGGTAGTCAGTATAAAAGAATTGTTACCAGATTAAGCAGACAGAGGAAAACCAAAAAATGCGCGGGTGAGCCAGGATTGACTGCAATGTCTTTCTTAACCCTGTGAAATTCCAACGGCTAAAAACTGAGGCAAGAAATACTACAATATCCCAAAGGTAGTAGGCACGTTTACTCGTTCATCGAAAACATAAAACATTATAAACTCTTCCACATCCTCAATCCCAAAGCTCATTTGTAATAACATTCTAGCTGTCAGCTCTTTGGGCAAGGTAAATCTACTTGCAGAATACCTTGTAGCTAGCTGAACTCTTATATGTTGTATGATATATCTGCCTCCACTTAAGCGCGTCGAATCTTCAGTGGGACGAATCCACTTTCGCACTCTTGTAGTAGTAGCAGTACTTAAACATAATATACACTAATTCTCTCCTGAAATGACGTTCTTCCTGGCAAAACCGAGTAGATGAAAACCAGCACTTGTCCAGCCCGTCCCTAAAAAAGACGTAATTTTTTCTCCCTTCTTCTATTGACTGTTCTTTGCATAGAGTTAAACTCATTTTTTTTTTTGACTGGTTCAAGTGTGATATCCACAAAATAATTGTTTTATATTTTCATTAATGATCTTTTGCTGTCTATTTCTAATCCTTCTCTTCGCCTGCAGAGTGGGAACGGAAGCGTATGTTGAGTTAATTATATTTCGATATAACTAATTGGGGAACCACAAACCGAGTGCAGTGTAAGCTTTCAGAACACAATATTGTCGGCTGACTTTAAAGCAAGATTTAAACTTCTAGCCATTAACCACAAACGGCACTTACCATTCTCGGTATGTGTGTTAATGACAACCTAATTGCAGTACTTTCAGGAACATATGAGATGTTCCTGAAAGTACTGCAAAATATCTAGGTTTCCTGAATACTTTACTCCGTCAGCATGCATACCATATACCCGTCAAAAATTGGGGTACAATGTCAATATCTGTTCCTAAAATCCCTCTTTGCACTTAAAAACCTTGCCATAAAAAAACATAGCTGATGCTAATATTTTACAGTCAATTGAGACACTTGGACACTAACGTAATGATTTCTGCCCTACCTTATTTTATCGCTATATTCACAACCTTCAATAGATTAGAAATTACCTTTCAGTACGTTCAATTCAAGTTGTCTTGGGCGGTTTCAGGTCTGATATTCACAAAATAAATGCTGGTGTGATGCCAGGGCCCGGTTCTGTCTCCAACACTCTTTATAATTTGTCTGCTACAATACTTCTAATTCAATATATTCCTTTGCTAATGACAGTACTCTCTGCTTTTCATATTCGTTCCTGTACTCAAATGGGGAGCTATCAACAGAGTGGAATTTAACGCTTCCAAAACGCAAT
This sequence comes from Volucella zonaria, assembly GCA_963966105.1. NCBI lineage: Eukaryota > Metazoa > Arthropoda > Insecta > Diptera > Syrphidae > Volucella > Volucella zonaria. The sequence goes on from OZ014534.1 coordinate 50,033,388, forward strand.
GCTGTCTGCTATCCTTAAAGCGAAATTTAAATACCCAGCCATTATCCATGAGTGGCACTTCTTCCTCAAGGCACTGGTTTCCTCATGCGCTGTAAGAAATGTTTCACCCCCTCTGATCAGGCTACAATATATAAAGCGTTCATCCTCCCAACATTGGAGTACAATGCCCACATCTGGTCAGGTTCTCCTAAAACATCTCTACACCTGCTAGATAGGATTCACAACCGTGCGATAAAACTCATAGGTGATATTAATATCAGTCAGTCAATTGACACATTCGAACACCGACGTAATGTCCTCCTTTCTCACTTTGGTTTATCGCTATTTCCACCACCAGTGCTCCATAGAAATCGCCAGTAGCATTCCGCAGTTCAAACCTTCAACCGTAACACCCGTCTCGCTCAAGCCCATTTTCGAACGTACTCTAAAATAGCGTTCCTCAGCTATACAACTCGCTTATGGAATGCCCTGCCGAGCTCTCTATTTCCTGGTCGTTATAACTTGCAAACATTTAAAAAAAATATACATCGGTACCTCTCTTTTCTTCCTCCCTAAATTTCCTTCGGCGGAGCTGTATACAAGCATAAAAAAAACAGTACTGCACTGTACTAGAAGCATTCCGCATTATTCATTATAACTTGCAAACATTCAAAACCAACGTACATCGTATCTCTTTTTCTTCCTAATTCTTAACCTCGCGTGGTTATAAAAAATAAAATAAAACAATTTCGGCTCTAAATTCTGATTTTAAAAATGAATTCCTTAAATGTTAACGCTTTGTTAAATCGTAACAACTAGAGTATACTCTGACAATGTCTCTAGTCAAAATGAAATGGAGTCATCGAGTTTCAAACCCCTGAACGCGACACAGATCTGGTTTCAAAATAGTCTCTTATAGGCTGTTATGTTTGAAAGATCTCCAGAAATTTGTTTATCAGCCTTCTTAGCATTTCTAAGTCTCTTGCCTATGTCAGCTTTCACTTCCCTTTTAGGCCTGTCAAAGAATTTTCCTTTCAAGTGGCTAAGTAACCGATAAAAGAAGCAAGATCCTTTAAGCCGGAAAAACAGAAACTTTGTTGTATTTCTCAATTTTGTTCACTTTGAAGTTCAAATGTTTGCAATTCAATGGAAAATTTTAACAATGCAATTGTTATCAAGTCGGTGCTTTCATTTTTATAGTACTACCATCTTTTATCTTATTGTCGTTTGTTTGTTTGAAAAAAAAAAAAAGAAGTTACAACCATATTATCTGGTCATAAAATTGAATCATAATTTGACGGTGTTATTCCTGACACGCAATGGCTGGAAAATAAACACGATTTCCACCTTTTATCAGTCAAGAAAGGTAGTGACAATTTGCCTTGAATTCGCAAATTCATTCGACGGCAAGTGAGTCAGACAAGATGGTGAGAAGTTGTGGAGTTTTGAGAGCTCCTCGTCAAAATATAGGACGTAGCGGTTTTTTGATCTGATTTAGCAAACTTTTGATGTCAATCACTTAAGAGTGATTTAAACAAATTAGGTACCTACTTCACCTAATCCTTTCCGGCAATACGTACGTAGGTATACCCAAACCTAAAATTCACAAGCACAAAAGCTCCTCATACACATGAAACAAACAACTGCTCCTGAAATTATGCCACAAATAAAGGTACAAGAACTTCACCACAGATGCATCTGCAGTGACAACTCTACCACGAATCATGCTTTTCTATAAAATATCTGCAAAGTATAACAAAGCAAACGAAACAGAACAAAACAAAAACGACAAAATTTTAAATACAGACCTGCGTGGTTAAAAAAGCCGGTTCCATCCTCACACAAAACAAAAAACCGTGCACATGACAATTGTGACATTTCGCAATACCCCCCACATGAGCAAAGTTGAATGGGGAATATCTGAATGTCACTACAATCGCATACGTTTCGCATACCCACTCATGCGCATCGGTATCATGAATTCAACTGGCATTTATAGAGAACATTGAATGTGCTCTTGCTTATGAAAACCAGCGTTCGAGATACTTCTATCACATCACGCATACACATGTTCTTGTGACGCCTTATCACTTTTTAAATTACAACAGGTAGGGTGAAGTTGAATTGAATTCTGTCAAAGCACGTATAAACGTGTATTGATGTATTGTGCATGTGTTGCGAACGAAAAGAAGAATAGAAATAAAGCGCTTGTTGAACACGACCACTTTGTAGGGTAGCCGTATCATTTGTGAGTTTTATGTGTAACACGTTTCTTTCCTTGTCTCTTTGAGTTGAAATTTCTTTGTTTTGTATACTATTCTCCTTCTTCGTTCACTTGCCCCTTTAAGTTTCGATTTCATCGGCTTCTTTTGTGTTAAATTCTTTTGCTACGGCAAAAATCCGAAAAAGAAAGAACGAAAGAAAGAAGCCCCGAAAAGAGACGACGCAAAAGAAAAAAATAAGCAGATTTTCAATCGAACATAGTTAGATTCAGGCTGATGCTTTGTGGTGAATTCAGTTCCGGGCTTACTACACTTCGTACATGTTGTGCTGCAAACCACACTGTCAGCGATGTCGGTAAACTGCTACCAACAACTACACGTTCAGTGCTTGGTATAGTGTTTTAGCAGCGATTCACTGTTCATACATAATTTTTCGCTATCACGCGAAATAGATACGTCGCCGTTTTGTCGTGTCAAGATGGGTTTCTAATGTAATTTGAGTGCTAAAAATTACGGTTCTGCCCGGTACTACATATTTATGTCTGGCGGGAGAAAATAAAACGTATCTTTTCGAGACAAGTTCTTGTTTTTGTAGCGATTACTTAACCGATATTGATATCGTAGTGATTTATTAAAGTAAATTTAAAGTTTTCATTTTCAAATCGAATTTTTTTTGGATAGGCGCCAACTTCAGTGCGATTGTCGCCATTGTGTCCCGTCCCGGGGAGTGTTAAATAAGAAGGAGTGCTTGACCGAGTTTTGAAATGTGCCTCTGTGCACGTTTTGTGCGGATTGGATTAATCAGAGAAAACGTGTTTTGACGTTTTTATTCAAGTAGCCAGCATCAGCAGCTGTCAACCACTACCGTAGTTGTCGGAGTTTATCTCCGCTACTCAAAAGTGGTCGTAGTTAATAGTAAATAGCTGGTTTCCGAGTTCGATGGAAATGATGAAGGTGTTTATGAAGTGCTAAATTTTTTAAGTGTTTTAATTGATTTTTGGCGAAACGAAGAAATAAATCCTGCAAAGCTTATAGATATCTACCATCGAATAAAAGAAAGAAGCTGAATAGGGTGTCTTAGTAATTTTAATTAAGACAAGGCCTCTGATTGACAAGGTAAGCCTACGCTACAACATTTCTGCTTAACCTACTCATTCCGTCGTTCTGTCATTTGAAAATAAAAGAATTGGTCTCAAAGTGTAACCTTACCGTAAGCCTACCAAGACAAATACCGTGGGCATATTAACATATTTAAGTGATGCTGACAATATTCATGTTTTCAAGGCTGACAATCTGGCATGCAACCTATAGGATAATACGCATGCGTGAAATATAATAAATCAGCTCGCCTCCAGTATTTTCATTTTTATTTTTTTGTTTTAAATGTAATCGAACCATAGTAAGTGGTAGGTACAAGTGCCAAACTAAACATGAACATTGACTAATGGTTAAACAGGTCTTTCCTGTAAAAGTAGCTTAAAATGCAATATGAACGTACTCATATGACTTGATGTGGTAAGATGTTATTAATCTGACAAGGTCATTCATCTCTGGCATCCTTTGACAAGCACGGTATACATACATAAACAACACAGATGCGGTTAACATAAGGCATCTGTTGGAAATTGTTCAATCAGATTCTTGAGAATCACCGATGCATCATGGGCCTTCTGTTTGTGATTCCTGAACGAAAAGATCGTTGTGGAAATTTTGACAAAGATGTGTGGTTTGTGGTTTCACTGTGGTGGATTTCGGATATTTGACTGCGGTAGAAAATTTTGTCAACTCTGCATTAACTGAATGCATTCACTAAAGTGTCATTTGTCATTCTGTGAAATATAGCGGTATTCCATGAAGGGGATATCATTTAATGGTGTAAAATTGTGGATGTGTCTGATTCTGTTTGAGTTTATGAGTTACAAAGTAGCCGATGCATTTAGCAGGCTATCGATCTATTCAAGACTTCTAATAGACACAGAGTCCGTTTTGTTGATCCTTTGGTGGAAGATTAGGTTTTTTTTCTATGCTTTCACCGATTCGAAGAACCTTTTAGCTGATGGTTTGGTTTAATCAGTCGATCTGTTTGAGGCTAATTAGTAATAGTATTTTAGTTTCTTGAAACGCACCCACATATTAGTAAAATTTCACGATTTTGTCTTCGTTTGTTGCATTCACATGACCCAATATGCGACGAGGTATTATGCTTTGAAGGGACTCTAACATCAGTTCCGTGTTTCTTCTTATCGGACGATAAGAATCGGTACTCTATGTGAAAATTTGCAGGATCTGCACATTACAGGGCATCATCTTGGCCTCGCTATTGAACTCAGTGGTTTCACCAACCCAATGTAGCAACGATTTGCATAGTTGAAACTTCGTCCAAATTAACATTTGTAATTTAATGTCTAGACTAATTCCAAGAAGGGGTTTCGGAAATCCGCAGCATACTGAGTGTTTTCCAGCTTTACACGGCATAAGTGGATCCGCTTTTGCACGATTCCGAAATCAGCCATCCCCTTGAAGAGCTAAAGACGATGAATTTCGTCATTTGTGTCCTTCAAGTTGATCGAAAGATGTTATGTGTTCTTAATTAGTATTGCCTTGAAAATTTCGTTCATATATTGTGTTTGAAAGGGATGTTGTTGACAAGGCTTGTAGAGCTAGTATTTCATTGATTATTTAGTTAATGCTCCCCAAAACCAATTCCATCCTTGTGCTAGTCCGAAGGTGATCCGTCATATTCGGTAGCCTTGTTGGTTTTTATTTACTTACTTACTTAAGGTGGCGCTACAGTCCGGGGTGGACCTGGGCCTCAACGGAAAAGCGTCTCCAGCCAGCTCGATAGTTAGCTAGCTGCTTCCAGTTTCCCACGCCAAGTTGATTAAGGTCCACTTCCACTTGCCTGTGCCATGTGAGTGGCGATCTTCGTCTACTGCTCTGTCCCTCAGGGAGGAATTCGAAGAGTTTTCGGACCGGACCATTAGTGTCCATCCGCTCTATATGATCCAGCCACCTCGGTCATTGGACCTTCACTCTTTTGGCTAAATCTGTGTCGCTGTAGCCTGTAAAGTTCGTCGTGCTATGGACCAAAAATCAACCGAAGAATTTTCCTCTCAAAGCAGCCCCAGGGCACACTCATCCGTTTTTAATTAAAGTCATATATAGGGTCAGCTTTGTTGTTCAAGAGAGGGCCTAATGGTCAATCGCCTAATTAGTCCAAACGAGCAACGATTGGCAAGAGTTATTCTTCGTTTGATCTCAACGACGTTGTCGTTGTCTGAATTGAAAATAGACCCTGTCCGAGTCATTCGCATTGGGTGCCCTTTCTGGTTGACAGCATATACTTGGTATTGCCTTCATTGATTGTTAAACCCATCTTCACCTCAATACTCGCGAAAGCGCCACTGACACTGGTGAGATTTGCACTATTCCCTCAAGAATGATGTTAAAGAAGTCCTATAACTACACATCGCCTTGTCTAAATCCTGTTTTGATGTCAAAGGTATCGGTGAGTTCTTTACCGAGCTTGATGTAGTAGCGCGTACATTCTCCATCTTCATCCTGCATAAACGGACGAGTTTCGGAGAGACTCCGTAACTAGACATTGCTCTTTATGGCTCGTCTCTATAGATGCTGTTATACGCGGCCTTAAAATTGTCCAATAGATGGTCTGTATCGATTTGGAGATTATGGTTTTTTTTCCCCTAAGATCTGCTGTAGTGTGAACATTTGATCGATGGTGTACTTTCCTGGCCTGAAGCCACACTAATATGGACCAATCAGGTTGTTAACGAACGAGGTTCTATTCATCGGACATGCTTTCGCCCAACCTTATTTTCCAGATGAGTTGGTGTACGCCCCTTACCTAGTCCTCGCCCGCCGCTTTGAAGAGCTCGACAGTCAGGCCGGAGCGAACGGCAGCTTTGTTGGGCTTAAGCTTAGATATGGCTATCTCCATTTCATCCAGGTCGGGTGGACGGAATTGTTGCTCTACATCGTACAGGCTTGAAAGGTTTACTCTGCTTGACAATGGTACTTGGTTCGTCAGCGCCATTATACAGCCTAAAGATATGCTCTTTCCAAATCCTTAGTATTGACTGCGACCCCACTAATATGTTTGCTTGTTCGTCTCGTCGGTTCGGGGTATGTGTCCGTGGAATGTTTTTTCTTTACGTTTTGGTAAAACGTTCGAATCTCATTCCTGGAGTAGTATTTCACAATTTCCCCGACTGCGCGCTTCTCATGCTTCTTCTTTTTCCTCCTGAGAAGCCGGTGTTCATCTCTCCTCTTCTGCTCGTAGAGCTCGTGAGCAGCTTTATCCCTTATATGCAGCGCCGCTTGCTGGCACTCGTCGTCAAACCAGGGGATTCGTTGTGTGGCCCGAGTAAAATTCAGCGCATCATAGGCGGCATCTCTGATGGCTTTTTGACAATGTTGCTTTCCGTCGTCAAATTTCTTTGCGATGTTCGGGACAATGTAATGGTCCGATTCGATATTGGCCCCTCGGAGCGTTTGAACATCTATAAAACTGGAGAAGTGCCTTGTGTCGATGGCAATGTGGTCAATCTGGTTGACGATTGATTGATCAGGAGTTCTCCAAGTCGCCTTATGAATATCGAGATTCGAGAACTACGTGCTAGCTACGACAATGTTTCGCTCCGCCGCAAAGTCGATTAGCCTGAATCCGTTATCGGAGATGGTGTCGTGCAAGCTGCCTCTTCTAAAGAAGTTCTCTCGTCCTAGCTTTGCATTAAAATCGCCGAGGACAATTTTAATGTCATAGCTAGGGCATTGCTCGTAAGTCTTGTCCATGAGGTCGTAGAAGCCATCTTTGGTGTCGCTATCTTTCTGCTATATGGCATGTTGACAAATTTAGTCTTACCGTTAGCCCAACCTCCAACCTAGAGGAGCAGTTCCATTATAGATACCCATAAGACAAGGGGTTGGTTAGACCAAAGCCAGTAACCTGTTCGAAAGTGTGAGCGCTGCCGTTAAGGACTCATCCGCCACCATTTCATATCCAAGACTCTGACTTAATCTCGGGAATCCCTACCGGTCTGAGTTCCTAAGGTCTTACTTGCTTAATTTCAACATCGATTCCATTTGGGGAAATCATCCGCTGTCCCGTTTATAATGCTGCGATTTTTATCTGCTGGTCAGGACTCGCGCTTATAAGTTCGGCAAGTTGTGTCCGAATGGACTTTGATCTCAGCGATCGCTAACACTGAGCATCGCCAAGTTAATACCTCTCAGTGCCTACCCTATTTCTACAGAACCCAACTTTAAACTTGACCGGATTTGGCGTTTCTTCGTACACTATCACTATATCTATATTTCATGTACAATGCCTGCGCAATAGCCTAGTTTAAGCCAAGTTAAGCTCTCCGTTCTCTATGTTGTTTTGTTATTTAGGGCACAAAAAGTGGGGTATGCAATTTCTAACTCCGAACAGCATGGGGATTGAAACCTTTATCATAGTCGAGGATTTTGCAATAGCCTACCGAAAAGCTGGTGACGACCAGGATGATTTTTTCTGCCTTTTACTGTATGGCCAATGAATCGAACCTAGATCATTTGGCATAGCGATCGATGAACTTAAACACTGAAGCACTCGGAATACCAGTATATATCTGCTGGAAGAATACTAGAAACATTCGAAGTGTTGCATGCTGCTGGTTTTTCTGAAGTTATTGTAGATACATCAGGTTCTTAAGCAGAAAGCCTATAATAGATCATCATGGCACACTTAGAGTTGGGAAAACAATGAAGTCGACATTTCTATTCGATATAAGACGAGTATTCACTTGTTGCCACATAGTGACTTATTGCAGACACTTTTCTTGTCAGTTCTCAAGCAAGGTTGTGGTCAATGAAAATGACCATTACGTCAGAGCTAACGTCACTCTCTACGAATTGCTTCAGAATCTATCAACGTCACAAGAGACTTTATATCCAGCAGTTGGTTGGTCTAATCCTCAAGGCGCTTTGACAGCCGATTGTTGCATGAATAGCTCCAGGGTATGTACTGGTCCAGCTGTCCAGGGTAGCTAACTCAAGATTTGATAAAGCTTTCAAATCATTCTGTGTCTTGATACTTCAATTGACGGTGTCTCCTTAGTTCGGATTCTTTATTTCGAACAAATGTATTTGTTCACTGAAATGACATTCTTGGATATTGCTGACATTCTTAATATGTGCACTGAACCCAAGCGCTTTCACGAGCAATACACGAAATGTCGTTTACTATAATTTCGAAGGCAAGAAATTCGTACGCACAAATCTGGCATTTTTCTGACAATAAGAAACGAAATTGTGAACTTGGACTCATTTTCTACAATCACTATTTGCCAACTGCCGGATACTTGTGATATAAATTTAAGAAAAAAACTACAACGATTCCCAGTCGAACTAAGTACTATCCGACGTTGAAGATGTAATAACTTTACCTGGTACAAGATTCCGTTTATCTCCTTTTGACTATCTAACATCACAATCATAAGGCAAGGTGTTAACCTGTTATCAGAGACATACAAACATCAACATATTCATACTTGTACGAATGGTATTTTTGCTTCAGGTACAAGTATTGTATGATACCTACACGAGTTGTGTCGACGTTTTGACAGTGACAATTAATCTTTTCAACCGGAAGAGTAGGTAGCTCTTTGAGATCTTGAATATTTGTTCAAAGTGAATCTTTGATTTATGTGTATCTAACTTTTATGAGATTTTTATTTGAGAAATTATGAATGATGGTGATCAGTTCAATAAAACCAGTTCTGTCAAAAATTTTACATAAACCAAATTAAGAATAATTGAAAACGACAAGTGGGATACAAAACCTTTGTTCTCGTAGACACACTCCTTTTCTCTTGACAACTACGTTTTAGGTTATTTTAAATTATAATGTACATGGAGTGATATAGAGTTAAAAATTGAAATCCTTTGGTGACACCTCGTGCTGTACATCGACTATTTCAACAGAATACAGTTCCTCATCGGACACTTCTTCTGCACAGCGTGGAAGTGACCCCAAAGTGAATAGAAAAATTCGTGTCAGACGAAAGAAATATCAAGAAATAATTTGCACATCGTAAACTGTAACTTTGGCACATTGACGAGCAAAAGTTTCGAATGAGAAAACGTTTTTCGGCGAGGTAAAGCAGAGGCAGCTACTTGAGCTTGCAAAACGAAAGCGTACAAAAATTATTATAGAAATAGTTGCCATCACGAAGAAGAAGAACAATCACGGAAGTCCACCTTGAAAAGTCGATAGTGTACAAACGTCAACATGAGCAAATCTGCTGGTTCTGCAAAGTCCAAACAAAGTCTTCGGAAATACCGATCCAAAAACCATTAGAGGCTGAAACTTTAGCCCAGGGTTCTAAAGCAAAATAATTGGATCATTTATATGTAAAAATATCAGCAAAGTCTTAGTTTTACTAAAGAAGTGATCCAAAATATAGTGGCTTGTAGGATAGTGGTATAGTCTAGCTACTATCTGCTCTAAAGCTCGGGCAGCCCTAGGCGTGATCGACGTTTGGTGCACTAGTAATGGGCTCTCAGTCAATCCTCTCAAAACTGAGGTTGTTCTCTTTACGAGAACTCGTCGACACAACTCGTGTAGGTATCATACTTGTACCTGAAGCCGAAATACGATTCATACAAGTATGAATATGTTGATGTTTGTATGTCTCTGATAGCAGGTTAGCACTCTTTACGAGTGCTGGAGGGCATCACCATCCAATTCTCCAAAGAAGCTAAATATTTGAGTGTCATCCTGGATAACATGGATTCCATTGACTTAAACATGTTACGTCGAAAGCTTCTAAGGCGTTGACGCACTTCTAGTAATGCAAAGGAGCTGTCGGCCAGACATGGAGCTTGTCACAGAGAAGGGTCCTCTGCATCTATACGTCTATGATAAGGCGGGTTGTCTACGTAATTGTTGCTTTTACCAGACTCCAAACAACGGTCTGTCTCGGCTGCATGGAGGCTTTCCCTAGTATGCCGGGCTCCGCTCTAGACACATAGATGAATCTCCCTCCCCTTGATATTCCTATCATGGGCTGCACTCTCAAAGCCATCTTAGGTTTAAAAAGAAGTTGTCTTCGGTGTCTTATGACTCTGGCTTTATGGACCTGCCATCTGATGCAATGACACCTGAACTCCTGCTGCGTCTGGGGCTGGTTACGCCCAGAATCTGAGCCAGGAAAGGAATGCAATCGGGTCTTCACGGCTCCAAAATCGATGTAGGATGTGGCGTTGGTGTTTTTCACTTCACTTCTCGTTAGAAAACTTGCGTCTGTCTTCCAAGGGGAGATACACTTTTTTTTTTTTAAAAAAAAAAAAGAACTTAACACTCAAGAGGGTGTTACTACTCTTAAAATGTCGGAGCACGAGTTAAGCTTTTCGGAAAATTGGATAGAGAGAGAGAGAGAAAGATGTTTGGGTTCAGTGGTTATTTCGCTGCATGAGTGGCATCCAACATTTAAAGGGGAGACTAAATTATTAGTGTAAATAGGACTTGAAGTTGTATTTAGGCAGCCATTCATCTCACAAGATTTTAGTTGCCTGAAGAAAAGTCTTTCGGTCACGGCTGGTATTGAACCCCAAGGCGGCGAAGCCTTTGTATCTATAGCGACAGAGTCTTGCTGAACCCTCTTACGACTTCCAAGCTAGTTCAAGGATCCAAGACATCACTGAACACAGTCGGAAGGTTAAATCCACTGGGTATTGTCTGAGTCCCAGAATGAGCTTTATCAAGAATAACGACAGTGACCATAAGCGCTAAATGATTTCCTATTATTGAATTAATGTTACATCCACTGCGAAATAACTCGTCTGTACCACTCATCTGTGACTAGAGACCATCAGGGCTTGACGTTATGGTGAGCGCAAAGAGACATTCTTCGATTTAAATTTGGCCAATAATAATGTCCTCTTGGAACATTGGTCTTATTGTCGCTATTTCGGCTGCCTGTGTTTGCCCAATAGTTTGGCTTGAAAGGCCCTACTGCTCTCTAGAAAGCGAAATGAACATCTTAGAATCGCTCAAATACAAGTGTATCCCCGAAGATGGCTATTGGATCACCTATCCAATATTTCTAGTTTCATGCTTTTCTGCTTGGGTTAGGATATAGTTTTATATTGAAACCTATAATCTCCACTTCTGCTGTTGTCGATGTTCTTATGGCAATTGGTGTGCCAATACATGCAATCATCCGCATTGTTTATTTGAACTTGGTAGTTTTATTTGTGGACTACCACCTCCCTAGGTACGTTAAAATATCAGTGAGCTTGGTACATTCACAAAGAACACTAAAACCCCAGCACAAGATTGGACGAAAAGGAAAGGAAAATTCTATCATTCGCGTACGCGGTAGCCCTAATACCATCTCGTTTTTGTTTTCGACGTACTTCAACAACGACAAGGGCCCGCGAAATCACTTGTCCCTGGAGGGTGGGTCTAAACACTGTGAGCTTTAGCGCGTTGATAGCACAGTGTGGCACTATTGAGCCTGCTCTTGAGCATACCGGTTATTGTACATTGCTAACATTGTTAAAGGCTCCCTCATTCGCTAACAAAAAGAAGAATAATAATTGCTTCTCCAAGTGGGTTTCTTACGTAGTTATCGTGCAGTTAAGTCCACAGTCCCACGCTGAAAGCTCATATTCAGCAGCAGATTCATTCACCACCACCCAATTATTTCAGCATCCTAATTAACGCTAAAAAATCCTTATAGACTTAATGTTCAAATACTTTCAAGTAGCTTATAAAGGGTTTTTCTCTAAGGTCCGGAAAATTATTTTAAATGAAAATACTAGACATTGGTTTCTCATCTAAAAAATGATGTTGTTTGAAAATTACAATTACAAAGTCTATTGTATGGCTCAATTTTTTGAGCACTTTTCCGAACATCTGGAGCCGTATATGTCTTCCAAAGCTTAAATGATTTTTGATTCATTCCCGTACGTACCTTCGCGGAAAATAATCAAGTGCTATTAGATCGCATGATTTTGGAGACCATTTTAGAGGCTCTAATCTTGAAATCACTCTCTCACCAAACTTTGATTTCAATAAATCGATGATACCGGTTACATCGATGCGATGTCACATAAATTTGGAAATAAATATTCGTTGGTCAAATTTTTTTGTACGACCACCATTGACTGTATCACGAAGGCCTTCCTCAATTAAAAAAAAATAAGACCTAATGATGACACTAGCATTCAAAGACCCTGCAGGAAATTTTTGTGGGTATAATGGTATTTCAAGTGTCACTTGCGAATATTTTTCACTCCAAGTACCGCAATTTAGCTTATTAGCGCATACCAACATAAGTTGAGCCAAAAATAACCATCATTCTGGATCATCTTGCAATTGGTTTCGAGGTCATTCTGTAAAGGTCCAACGCGTGCCATGATCCAACGGCTTATTGTACCAACTGAGTTTTGTAAAAGATTAGGCCAACATCCTTTCGTTAAATGTTCCAAATTATAGACAAACTCATACAAAGTCCATGCTCTTCAGTTTTCTTCATTATTCGGTCGATAAAATTAAAGGAATACTCGATAAGTTGTTCAAAAAGCCATTGCGTTTTTTTTTTTTTTTTTGCAATAGACCGCAAAATATTCGTGTCAGAGCGTGACATACAAAATTCGTTCTAAAGTAAACAGGACTTTTTAAAAACACGTGTTTCTAGTGTGGCCATCTACTAGATCCTTCACTGGCGTATTGCCAAAATTTCATGACATTTGCAAGAATAGAAGCAGAGTTATAGCGTCTGTGTCATCCGTAAAAATATGAGCATCGAACAAAAATTACTCAGAATTCAACATCCGAAGAACACCACCAAGCAGGCCAAAGAAAAAACAAAAACTTCCTTTACAACATTGCGACTGGTGATGAAAACGTGGTGTTTTCTATATCCAGAAACTAAGCGCCAAAATGCCGAGTGGAAGGCGCCAAATGAGCAAAAACCCAAAAAATCGCATTTGGAGAAGTGAAAAGTGAAGCCAGGGGTTGATTTGCTTCTAAGATTCCACTGGTATTGTGTACAAAGATTTCGTTTCCCCGGGCCAAACAGTTAGTGCACAATTTTGTCTTGGTGTTTTGAACCGTTTGATGCATCGTATTCGGCCAGAATATCGCGCAGAAGAAAGTTGGTGGTTATTGCCCGATAATGCGCCATCTCATCGATTGACATTTGTAACAGATTTTTTTGGCTAAAAATCGCATTTTAACTCCCAACCACTCCCCGTATTCACCTGATTTGGCATTCTGCGACTTCTATCCTTTTGGTTTGAAAGGAAAGCGTTTGGTGGACGTGGAATCCATCCAAAAGACTTTTGTTCTTCTTATTTTAAAAAAGACCTGTTGTTGGCACTTAACCTAAAAACAAAACAAAAAATTTCTCGCGATTCGGTCGAGTTTTGTGCTTGCAATTGTGGTTCGACAATGAAAAATTTTGAAGAGCATATTCGCCATATTTTGCTTCATTACTCCAAAAAAGGGAGGGAGCAACTAGGACAAGGGAAAAGTTGGGTAAAGTTTACGGCAAAAATGTCATCGAAAAACGCCAGTGGCAGATCTGATTCCCCTGATTCTGTGATGGTGATTTTTCTCTTGAAAGCGCTCATCGCTCTACAGGCCTTTCGAAATTGAAGACGATAAAATCAAAGCATTGGTGGAAGTAAATAAGTATTTGAAATCGCTTGGCTTCGTAAAGAAGCTCGATATTCGGATACTGCGTAAGTTGACAGAAATTCATCTGACGCAGCGCATAAACGTCTGTGATCAACTCACCAAATGCTAAGAAAATGATCTTAAAGCGTTTGAAAAATGAATTGTCTACAACAATGTCAGTCGGAAAAAAGTTGGAATAGGTGAGATGAACATAAAATCCAGCAAAATAAGGTAAAGCTGTCAATCTGGTGGGATTGGAAGGGACCAGTCTTTTATGAGCTGCTTCCAGAAAACAAAACGATTAATTCCGATGTCTACTGTGAGCAGCTACAGAAATTAAGTCATGCCAATGCACAGAAGCATTGTCATGTTTTAGCACGACAATGGGAGACCACACGTAAGTTTGGTCGTTTTGCAAAAATTGTTGCAGCTTGGTTGGGATATGTTGCCACATTCACCGTAAAGTCCAGATGTTGCGCCATCAGGCTTTCGCTTATTTCGCAAAACTCTTTGAATGGCTGAACGTTTGATTTTCTTGCTCATCAAGCAGCACCTTGACAAGTTTCATGATGAGAAAGATAGGAAGTTTTATGAACGCGGCCTCCTGCCGAGAGAATAGGCATTTGATTGATCACCGTTTCCAACTGCTATTTATAAAATTACGATTAAAGTCGCCAGAAAGTTCATATAACCGAAGTTCAAAACTATCCTGTGGAATTAAGGACATCGGCTATGTTAATAAATTCTATGTATAGTCGAGGTGGTTGATAGTGTGTTATGTGGTATTCTGAGTTTGGTTGATTGCCTATTGGTAAGTGATCGGTGCTAAAGGCAATAAGAGTTCTGCATATTTGATTCTGTGTAACTGGCTAATCTTTCAAATCTTCTTAATAGCGCAATTCGTCAGATTCATCTGCATCGTTTGCAAGAGCATTTTTTTCCTCACGAACTGTAATTTCGAATGGATTTTCTCTGCCGATGATTCCTTGATAATGTAGCCATATCTTGCTACTTTGTCGGGTCTTTTGTGCTCCTCTATGTCTCTATAATGGCGAAGACTTTTGAAACGACTTTAGAATACATCAGTACCTCCTTATAATCTTCCACAAGCTTGTTTAATTGCATTCTGACAGTCAGCATAGATAAGAATCTTTTGCTTGAGATTTCAGTTAACTCATGACTAGCTTACGTGTTTCCTTCATTTCTAGGATTTCTGCCTGGCGAAATCAAATGCAAATGAATGTCAATACAATTTACTGTGAAGGTGCAGCTCTGTCGTTAAAAAGTGTATCCCAAAATTCACGCCAGAAGTTATTTGATAGAAAATACAGGTTTTTCATTATATTTTATCGGGTGACCAGATAAGAACGATAGGAAAAACAATTTAAATAAAACAACAACGGTGTGAGATATAGAATTGATTCTAGCTTTATTTTAAAGCTACGGTCATGCCATTATGTGTAAAATAGCACATCATTTAAATGGCCGCCTCGGGTTCGCTGGCAGTGCTTCAAGCGGTCGGTCCAATATGTGCGGGGTTATTCCGGCAATAGCGTGTCGAATGTTGGCCTCAAGCTAATCCAAAGTGGTTGACTTGTTAGCGTAGACTAAAGACTTGACAGAGGAAATAATCGAGTGGTGTCAAATCGCATGATCGCGGCGGCAAATTGATGAACGCTCACCAGTCGCCAAATTTCTCCTTCACAACTTCGAGGGTTGCTTGTATGACATGTAGCGCCGTCTTGTTGGAACCACAGCTCGGATATATCGATGTTGTCGAACTCTGACCACAGAAAGTCGGTTAACATCGGTCTATGCCTGAGACCAGTACGGTGTCTCCGTCCTCATTGCGAAGAAATCAGGTCCGATGATACCGCCATGATATAAACCGCACCAAACAGTCAATCTTTGTGGATGCATTGATGCTTGGCCGAAGACTTGTGGATTGTGTTCGCTCCAATAATGGCAATTTTGCTTGTTGACAAAGCCGCTGAGCCAAAAAATGGGCTTCGTCCGAGAAGATGATTTTTTGGCCAAAATCCGAATCTCCGGACGGCATTTTCAGACCCCAATTGGCTAAGTCCCGTCGTTGGCTATGGTCATTCAGCTTTAATTCTTGCGGCTGCACAATCTTATATGGATGTAGACCCAAACCCAACCGCAAAATAAGCCTGTTTTTTGTTTTTTTTTTTTTTTATAAGCTAGCGCGCGCTCAAGGGGTTAAGGTACCCTTAAAATGTTTGCACACAGCGCGGGCGACCGAAATTTAGGTAGGAAAGAAGGATAGGTACCGATGTACGTTGGTTTTATATGTCTGAATGTTAGAATGACTATTCCACAAGCGAGTTGTTCGGCTAAGGAACAACTTGGTTGACTCTCTGGCGATGCCCGATTTACCTGATCGGCGCCGAATCGAATCGCTACGGCGGCTATGATTTCTTCATTTCGCTCCAATCTCTGTCTGAATGGTGGCTTAAGATCCAAAAGAGTGTACTCACGCTCAAATTTTTCCACGGTGCGATGAATTGCCTGCACACTGAAGCCATGATGACGACCGACCTCACGACGAACTTCTCGTTGCGTAATTATTTTTTAATAATTCCCGCACGTTCGGCAATCGTAAAACGGTGCATGATGAAATGGCAAACCTTACTGAATATTTTGACAGGTGATGTCAATTGTAACTTTAACAGCTGCTGAAACATAACAATTGGAAAAACTATCATTGCTATCTGGTCACCCGTTAGTATAGGGTCCTGTATGGAATAGTACATCTGGTAAATAGCCTTCACGGTTTTGCTGGCGCATACGCATGGCGCATAAATACGGCTGAATTTCGTTGGTACAGTTCTCAATGTGCTCCTTCAAGGCGCGGGTGGTCGCGGGCTTGCTGGCATAAACTTAAAGAAAAAAAGTTCAACGGTGTTAAATCGCATAATCTGGGCAGCTAATTCTGATCACAAAAAACGAGAAATCACACGACAAGGAAATAATTCATGCAGCAATTGAATCGTTTCTTGGATGGTATGGCGCATTGTCTTGTTGAATCCAGATGGCGTCCACCTCCATATCTTGCAATTTAAACAGAAAAAACATTGACCAGCTGCATTTTCAAAGAAGAACGGTCCGATGATGTCTCCAGCCCAAAATTGGAACACGTTGTGGATGCATTGGACGGGTTAGAATCTGCTTCAACTTTTGCTGGCTCAGGGACTCACAGAAACTGATCATGGTTCCATTGCGTTTGGTTTTGTATTGACGTAGACGTAAATGTTAATGTCAGAAGTCTTGGCCTTAATTAAGGTCGTTTAGTGTGCTTTTTATGTCAAAAATGCATATTCCATAGTAGGTATCAGAAGGCGTTTTTTTCTAGGTAAACAAAAGGTTGTAACAACTGCTTGACTAAAGATATCCACATTTCCTTAACAAGTGCTAACACAAGTTCTCAGATTCATCACCTTATCAGATTGCACTTATATAAGAAGTAATTACACAATAGCCTATGGTAGTGCATGATTAATGACACAGGAAATTGAAACACTTGCCCTAAACCAAACGTGAATAATTTCGTTTTCAAGCGGCGACATAGTCCCATGTATTGTTTCCACCTTAAGTGCAAGTCATCTTGGAAAACAGGCCAACAAGGCAAGGCTTGCTGTACTAGCTTTATTCAAGTAGATTAGTTCTAAGAAAGACTACATTGTTTTCATTGCAAATTGCACTCCAAGTGAGACAGTCATTTTAAATGGATTTTTATTTTTAAAAAAAATTAAAAAAAATTATGCAAAAGCCTGTTATGCAATAGAGGCAAAAGCTGGTCGTCAAATTGTCATTAATCAGCTCGGCGGACGCATATTACGAGTGCTTGTCGTTCATATATGTATACGATACATATTTGTGAGTCAACAATTTTTTTTTACCCCATAGCAATTAAGTGAACAATCTGCCTTGCTCAAATCATCACAACTTTAGATAGGTCAGTTCGAATGAATTCAAAAATTCCTCGATACAATTTAAGCTCTCTGTAACAGAATTCGACCTCAATGATACCTTAGAATAGACACCAAAATCACACTTTTAAGTAATGAGATCCCATGAAGGCATTGTCATCTGATCTATCTAGATGCGGTGCAATATGCACACCAACTGGTGTAATAAATAGTCTGCGTGTACTATGCATGTCGAATAAGATTGAAATTGGATCCATTTAGATGTTTTTTTTTTTTTTTTTTTTTTGAAGCAGGTGAATTCGAGGTCATCCCACAAATAGTGGAATAAGGACTGTTGCAATGGGCCAGCTTACCTCAGTCGATGGTTCGAGTATAAAAAGTCGACAGCATTTGGCGAACCAGCATCAGTTTACGTTGTGATCTCGTCTAAGAATCAACAATTTGGATAACTTTTTCAGAAGCAACATCTCAACATGAAGATACTCTTAGTTCTCCTTGTATCTTTGGCTGCAGCAAGTGCAGGAGTTTTAAATTTCTCACCAACACTTTACTCAGCTGCTATTCCAATCACTACCCAGTACCATGCTCAGGATGGTCTAGGACAGTACTCATATGGATACAGTGGTGGACCTTCGGCTAAAGCTGAATACAAATCGCTAGATGGAGTTACACGTGGATCGTATAGTTATGTTGATGCTGATGGAGAATTACAAACAGTGGAATACGTCGCAGATAGTGCAAATGGATTCCAAGCATCAGCTACTAATCTACCAAAGGCTCCAATTGATGATAAAATTGCACCAAAGCCTGTGGAGGATACCCCTGAAGTTGCCATGGCTAAAGCTGAACACTTCGCTGCTTATAGGGAAGCTGAAATAAAGGCCGCCGAACAGCCAGATAATGGTGGTGATAATGAAAATCAAGAAGACCACTCTTCAGATAGATCTTCTGAAGGAGAAGTCACTTCAGCCGAAACTGAGAATCCAAATGGTGTTGATACATCTAGCGAACGAAACACTGAACGAATGGATACAAATGGTTCGGATAATGGCAATAGCAATGGAAATGGAAATGGCCACGATAACGGCAAAACTATTGAAAACGACCCAAACGGGGGAAATGGAATCACACGGCTTTCAAACAACGGTTTAAATGGCATCAGTAGCCTAAGCAGCGGATTAAATCTAGATTCATTTAATGGTGGCCTAAGTAGCCTTCAGTTAAATGAGGAACTAACTCGTGGTCTGGATATCAACAGCGCTCTACAATTATCTGACCTTACACCAACCACCACTTCTCAGTTGCATCCAATTAGTTTAGCCAATGTTCCAGTGCCAGGAGCTTCATATCTCCGTGTCTCGACACCAACCCATGGATATAGTATCGTCTCACCAACAGTTTTAGCAGCTCTACCAACCCTCCAGGCAACATCAAGTCAAACCATAAGCCGAACACTGCCAATTTCGTTGAGTTCTGAATTTCTGACACAATAATTTCAATAAATGATGATGGAAACCGAAGAACGCCCACTATCCTGAACTTCTAAAGACTACTAATGCTATACTTCAATTCATACTTGTGCTTGTTGTCAATATATCTACTAAGCCTTGCATTTGTTGTTTATCTTAAAACTTCCCCATTCGATGTTTTGGCTTGTCAGTTCTATGTTTCTATGTTTGAATTCCCTTCCCTGCAATCTTGTGTTTTTTTCTGTAAGACTTTATATTACTTTGTGGTACAAATAAATGTTTTTTGTGCACAAATAAAGGAAATGCTGTACAATGAAGTCTTTTGCTGTGATTTTATTTAGTGAAAAGAAGTGGAGGTACCTAATCGGTTCCTTGTGGCATTTCATAATATTTTACTTTGTTTCTGAGAATTTTTAATGGATGTTTGGGTATGTGCTTTGGAGTTCAGTTGTTCGTTTAATAGATACGACAGTCTCATGGCAATTTACAATAGATCTGGTGCAGGAAAGATTGATCGTAGGATCACCGTGCTGCTGATATTTTCTGAAATATTGCTGGTATTTTTGATAATTGTACGTTTAGGAGGGCTGAATGGGTTCTACTATTTAATTAAGTCAATCGTACATTACCCTATAGAAAGGTAGAAAGAGTGATAAACTCATTCCTTAAGATGAATGAAGTGAAGTCAGTGTGCCAATTAAATACAATCTAAGCTCAGTGTTGTCAGGATTTGTTGATGTGAACAGGACTTGGTCTGCTGAATGGCTGAGCTGCTGTTGTTTTGATTTAATTCTGCGTTCCGAAATGTTTAGATTCAATTAATCTATGATATATCCCTGATGCGCTTGAAGCAATAATAACATTTAATGGTAGTGCGGCGCAGTGGTTAGTGAGTAGATTACTTCGCCAGAGAGTTTGGGTTCGAATCACAGCTTATTATCAATATTACGTATTTAAGTTACGAGAACGATTTTGACATCGCGGAGATCGTCGAGATCGCACGCAGTTGGGCAATGATATCGCCGGAGTAGCGTCTGAATGATAAGAAGAAATGTAAATTTTTACAGCACCAGCACCTTTATAATAACATACGATATCGCGACGATTAAGTTGTTACTATGTTATTGCGGCGCTACTTATTTACTCATTTCTGACATAACTCAGATATCTTTGTTTTCTAACACATGCCCTCGTAAAGGTAAAACTTGTTTGAGATAACTGCCTTTAAATAGACGCTTTCGAAAATATTGTACCTCTCCAGATTGTTTCAAATGCGAGCAGCGTCCATTAAAGCCCTCTCTAATCTACAAATACTTGATTCTCTTCATAACATCGCAATTAAATCTCGCAGAAGATTTAAAATTAATGATAATAATTAAAACGTCAAACTTTGTCACGAAAATCCCATAAAAACGGTGTCTTCCCGCAGCCTCGTAAAATCATCTAAACTTCGGAATATGTATGAATTATTCATCGAGCGGTGATGTTCTTTTCTTTTTTTTTTTTTTCTGAAAAACAATTAGCATACCACAATACGGATACTTGACCACCTAACCATTATACTCGTAACCTTTCTAATTCGATTGTCAAACTATTTTTCTGATCGAAATATTCTACAAAATTGAACACCTCATTACAAACTCAAAGACAATTCGAATGAATCGTCGTTGGGGTATGTTCATCAAGTGCATATTGACCGCTAATCACTGAGCTGTCATCTGATTAATTACACTTCCCTCTTGCGATTGGTCGGAAGGAGTATTTTTGTATTTTTATCACTTATTGCCTTGAGAAAGAATCAGCGAGCAGAGAGGCAAACATTTCAATTGAAATTGGCATTGTCTGCGCGACGTTCTTTTGAAATCAATGTCACATTTCTGCAGTTGTTTGCTTCTTATTTTTGTTTTTGTGTTACGTACAGAGATGGTCTAAGAGGTTGGAATGATTTACACTATATGCATCCGCTTTGTGTGCAAACCGCAATTCAGCAATGTTCCAATGTTATGTCCCAATAAACGTGTCAGCGAAGCGAGAGACGGCCACTGCATGTCTATTTCAAAATGAATGAGGATCTGTGCCAAGTTTTACCTGTAATCAAAGGAACCTATTTTTAGGTGGCCGTTTTTATGGGAAACATCTGATTTGTGGTCGCAATTTTCATTGCAAAAACGTAATGCAGCAGATGGTGGGGCTTAAAATAATCTTTGAAATTGATTTAGTTTTAAAATTAAATTTTCAACAAACGTCAGTTTGGTAAAAATATGTGAAAATGCATGCAATGGTGACATCTTCAAGGCGCAATGAAGTATTATGTAAATTAGGACAATGTTGGTGAAATTGTTAATTACGAGTGATTAGAAAGTCGAACTGTGAGAACTCCTGGCGCAGTTTCTATGAGAGGATCACCGGCACAAATAAGCTCTCAAGACTAAAGTTCTGTTCAAAAACCAGACATTTTGAGCCTACCTGAAATCTCGGATATTACCTTAGTTGAATCCAAGCAAAGAACACTCACTTTCACTCCAAACCTAGCAGCTTCGAAACTTACACGATAGTAGGAGTAGTTATAACTTTGGTTTACAAGAACGGAACACTCAGAGAAATACACCGTGAGGATGTACTCACTCTTCTCCTATGGAACTTAGTGCGCAATGGGCTGCTAACGAAGTTAAAAGACGCTACTCTGTGTTAACCCATAAATACTCTTCAACATTCTCCAATATACCTTAGGCATACTCTTCTTGGACACATAGTGTTGATTTTAGCGTTAATCGCTAACGATGATACCCTGGATCATTCCACCCAAGCATAATGGCGCCTCTCTGGGTTTCCCGACGAGTGCAACCACCTAGACCTTGTCTTGAACAGGAAAATGAGGTGACAAAAAAATGTTACAGAATGAAACAAAAAAGCTTTAGTTGTCCTTTTCTGGTGCAAGAGGATTGTAGGCTCAAGAAGGATTACAGAATCGATTCACACCTATGACAAAGCCGTGGTATTAGAAAATGCAGCGTGCTGCGTTTTGAAAGAATCACTAGTTCGTTAAGAAGAGCTCTCCAAACTCTACTCCATTTGCTAGTTTTTCGGTATGAAGATTGCAATTAGCTGTGCACTTAGGTTAAGAGACAACCAACGTTAAATTAAAAGAAAACAACAAATGTATTCAACGAGAAGTCATTCTCGGTAATTTCAATTTTCACACTCACTTTGCACCTCTGTATACATCAATCTTCAAACCATCCCTCACACTGTACCGTCTTCCAAGCTGATGTCTCAGTTTTTCATCAGCTCAGTCAAGCAGACACCATCAATTCCAGGTTGGCTTAAGACTCTCAATAAGATGGCTAAGCAACACAAGATCACGGCTGAGTTAATGCAGATGAGGTCGGTATCCGAAAGAGATATCGCTATCTACAACGATAGCCAGGCTGCACTCAAGGCAATGGAATCAACCAACGTTAGTGCTCAAGGCACTATGCAGGTAGAACCGGGTAAGACTGTGCTGGGTGCCAGGACACTGTGGTATTAAGGGAAATGAATAAGTGGACGACCTTCCTAGAAAGGAGGGCTACTCGAAAATAGTGCAGTTGCCAACATCAAACCACCCCTTTGCATAGTGAGGGGCACTATCGAAGAAAAAATCACAAAGACTGCCAACCTAAGGTGGTCAAGTCTTGACGGGTATCCAAGGCTCTTTAGCCGTTTTTGATGGCAAAAGGTCTAGGAAGTTAATAAAATTTAACAGGGATAAGCTTCGGACGGTAATAGGAATGCTGACAGGACACTATCTCCTGCGGCAACACGCAAAGAGACTCAAATTGTCAGATACAGATATCTGCAGATTCTGTGGTGATGTCCTGTTGAGGACATAACACACATACTGTGTGAACGCGAGACAATATCGCGTAGTCGAAAAACATTTTTAGGGAAACACTCTTCCAAAAACCTAGAGGAAATAGACGGCATGAACTTCAAAGACATTCTTGGCTTTTGCAAAGAAATTGGATGTTTCGCCAGGGAGATTGTTTAGGCTCTTGCCATTTGAAGATAAATTTGACTGGTTCCACAGGGATCGACATGGGCCCATTTTGGTACCTGTTGTCTGTGTGATGGCCCTAATACAAGATCACAATCTGTTATGTGATGCGAGGCCACCAATGTCCAACGTCAAACAAATGACATTAAAATGGCCAGTCACGGTGATAACTTTGAGACCATACTTGATCTTAAACAATCAAAACAGCAACCAGTTCCACTATAATCGTGGGTAATTATGCCATTGGAAAACACGCTCAACGATTGAGTAGTACTCGATTTCCGTAAGAGCTGCAAATCGACAAATTCGTCAAGAAATCTCTATGGCTACTGGAATAGCTATGGTATCGCCTTCCAAAGAAGACCAGTACCCAACCCAACTACGGGCATACGAGCGCTCGTGTTGGTTTTCAAGAAACATTTTGTTACTCGTGCTATCTCTATCTCTATTTCTACATTTGGGTTGGATTCCGAAGTCACAACTCTGGGGAGCTGCAGTATTTTTCAGGGAGAATCAGAACGTGTGGTAATAATGAGATTTATATCAGACAAGGATATTGGAATCTGCTTAGACATTCAGGACACAGTTAAGGTGCTTGAGACAGCTATCACAAAATCACAACTGTTGTACAACTAGCCCACAGTACTCATCGTACTCATTGAGTAGAACTGCATGGGACTTTCTGTGGTGTCTGAACCCTGCGATATAGGCAGCACTACTAATAAAGCCACCTTTGTGTAGGAAAATATAAATGGCCCTAGGGTTTCTTAGGTTCTATGATTGCAAATTAACCTCAGATAAACTAGAAAATTTCTCAGTTATATTAGAAAGAAATTTCCATTGCTTCTGGTACTTTGTCCGAAACAGTGCGTCTTACCAGCTCGAAGGCCTGTAGATATTACGAAAATATCTAAGCTTCGGAGGGCATAACTCAGCCGCTATGACAGAGAACAGAGAACTACTTTTACAGATGCCTCGATGAATTCTACTCGCATTAAAACAAGAGGTTTTACAGGAATTGTGATGTCTATCCAAAACACAGCCGATCCCTGTCTATCTACCTTTTATGTACTTAGGATTGGCCCATTTTTAAGGCTGGTAGTCAAATCTTCACGAACGCCTCCAAAATAGGACAGGAAGGTGCACAACCTGAGAGTTCACATCTCATTGCCTTCTTGCGAAGGCATAAATGTTACTGGCATCTCTGAAGAGAATTTTCACTGCTAGCCTGGCACTGGCATACATATCGAATCCCTGACGAACAATGAGAGTGGCCTTTATACCGAAAATCGGAGGAGGAGGACGCTCGGCAAGAGTTTCGAACCTGACTGACTTCCTTCATGCTGAAAAGCATCGAGAAAATCTCGAGGTCTAGGTGCGCAAAACCGCCTTGCGAATACATCTTCTGTCGGCGATGCAGCACGCCTATCAACGGAGAAGATCCTGCGAGAGTGCGCTTCAGAATCTGGTAAGCAGAATTCAAGGCGCGCTCGATAAGAAGGATTACGCCATGGCCATTTTCATCGACGTTGAGGACGCTTTCAGTAACGCAACTTTTGACGGCATGCGTAACTGTCCCAGACAACACGACCTAGACGAATCACTAGCTTTGTGGATAAAAGCAATGCTGGTGAATAGGACATTAATTGTGGATGCTGCTGCGGCCAATATGTGGTGGCGGGTGTAAATACGGGCTGCCCGCAAGGCGTCGAAATGTCTCCACTGCTATGGTGCATATTGGTCGATTCACTGTTCAACGCGCTCAATAATTCTAACGTCTATGCACAAGCGTACGCGGATGCTGTAGCTGTACTGTCTGTTGGATCGTCTCAAGCGATTGTCTCCTCTAAAGCGCAGATCAACGACTGGTGCACTAGTAATAGGCTTTCAATCAATCCTCTCAAAACTGAGTGTGTTCTTTTTATGAGAAGGAGGAAGCTCCCCGGTCTGACTCATCTAGTGCTTAAAGGCATCACCATCCAATTCTCCAAAGAAACTAAATATTTGCCTGTCATCCTGAATAACAAACTTCTCTGGACTAAACATGTTACGTCGAAAGCGTCTCAGGCGCTGTCGCTTCTTCTGGTAGTGCAGACGAGCTATCGGCGAGATATGGGGCCTGTCACCGAGAAGGGTCCTTTGGATCTACATGGCTATGATAGGGCCAATTATATCCTATGCGTCGGTTGTCTGGTGAAATAAGCTCTCGCAAAAATACGTGATTGCTGCTTTTACCAGACTCTAAAGAACGGTTTGTATCGGGGGCATGGGGGTTTTCTCCAGCACTCCTGCCTCTGCTCTAGACGCATTGATGAATCTCTCACCCCTTAATATTCATATCATAGGCTGCACTCTTAAAGCCATCTTCCGAAGTGGTTTTTGCTATAACACGCACGTACTTATGACTCTGGTCTTATAGACATGCCGTCCGATGCAAAGACAGTAGAACTCCTATTGCTGAAAAAAAAACGAAATCGACTTTTCTTGTGCCCAGCACTAGTTTCGACCAGAATCTGATCCAGGAAAAGAATGCAGTCGGGTCTTCACGGACGGCTCCAAAACCAATATAGGATGTGTTTTTGTGGAGGACGACAATGTTAGATTTCACTTCACGTTAGGAAAGCTTGTATCTGTATTCCAAGCGGAGACTTATGCAATCCTGATGGCAGCAAACTATATTGCGGAGAATCGGAGCTATAGAAGCACTTGCATGTATAGCTAAGGCCAAGCTGTGCTTAGAGCCTTGCTGAAACTTTCAAGCTAGTTCAAGAATGCGAGAAATCGCTGAACGCAGTCGGAAGGCTAAATTCAGTGACCCTTGTTTGGGTTCCGGGTCACAATGGGAACACGGGAAATGAAATCGCCGATTAACTTTCCAGGCAAAGTTCAGAGGAGAGTTTTTCAGAACTCGAACTTCTGTTGGGTCTGCCTGTGTTTTCGGTTAAAGCTTCCATTGACAGTTGGGTCTCATATGAGCACAACTGCAAATGTAGATATAGCACCCTGAGATGTAGGCAGGCCAAACGAATGCTTCCCGATGTCTGTAGGAGGATAACGAGCTTTCTGCTGTCACTCAGCAGGAAAGACTGCAAGTTGTTTACTGGCGTCGTGACAGAGCATTACACTTTTGCAAAGCACTTAAATGTGCTGGACATAAGTGACACCAAATTCTGCGTTGCCTGTTGTGAAACTGATGACGACACTGCAGAGCACTATCTCCTTGAGAGTGATAGGCTAACACTCACATCAGGATGCAAGTACTCGGCGCTGACATGGTGGGTGCTCGTATTATAGGCACCTTACCACCTGAAGCGTTTACTCATCTTTCTTCGTAAAGCTGAAAGATTTCATTAAATGGAACTTTACAAAGAGTACAATGGACTAGTTCTTTGTCTGAGTGTCCTGTTCCGACAGAAAAAAGAAAAAAAAGGTGAAAGGGCGATAAGAAAATTGTTGTACGATATTTTTAGATTTATGGTTTCCCAGTTTTAATATCTCATTAAACTAGTGATGTTTGCAGGACACAGTGGCTAAGTTCGTGAATTAATACACTAGAAAGTCTAGGTTCGAGTCATAGGCCCATACCGGAAATCAGAAAAGCCTCCACATTTTCGACAGTCAATAGCAAAGCTCCGAAAATGAAATCGTCTGCCTGTTGAAAAAGTCTGGCATCCGCCTTTTGGAGTTGCCACAAAATTGCCTATGCACAATATAAAACAAGATGCACAATTTGTTCAGTTTTATAGATGCACGAACATTCCAAGCGGCCCATATATGGTAGATTCGACGTAGTAATATAACACTTTTCTTGTTCTATCTCTATTTCCCCCGCCAGTGGTCCGAAGAAATTCAGAGCAGCATTCCCCCTCTTCAAACCTTCAACTCTAATGCTCCTGTCGAACTCTTCTTTTCATAGTCATAGTAACCTGCAAACATTCAAAACCAACCTACGAGTACATCGGTATCCTTCTTTTTTTCCTCCATAATTTCACTCGTATGCGCTGTGTGCTAATATATTAAGGGTGCTTTTAATCTTTTGGGCAGGCGCTAATTAAAAAAAAAACCGAGGAATACTTCATGAAAGGACGAGAGCACTACGGCGAAGAGTAAAGATCATCGGCTTCTCCGATGGAAAATTTATAAACAACGAAAGCGCAAGTTCCAGGAACAACAAAAGATGTATAAAGGCAACAAGGCATAAACAGAGAACTGCATAGATGAACTCGTGGTTTTAACACCAAAGTACCTGGGTCTGTACCGGCTGTGTTTTAGACATTGCTCAGCTGTTAATCACGTCCAGAGAACATATCTAAACAGAATATAGTTTAGTTTCTACCAGTTAAGACCAGTTTCCTTTAAACGCATGGCCTAAACCACGCTTAAAAATGAATCTGTAACCTATTAACCCTAAGTTCAGTGACACTCTTAAATACCATATATCGTTAATGTCCATTAGAGTCATCTACAATAAACTTTCTTATATTGCTATAAATTTCGTGGAAACAGCCCAAAGTACCTTGTGTTGTACGAGTATATTTGCACATTTAAGGCGGTTTAAAAACCCCAAACAATTTTGACGTCAAAAATAAATAAATTTTCATTTTTAGTTTAAATGGTTTACTCTTTCAATTGACTTGAATTTTTTTTTTTTTGTAAGCAGAAATCAACGAGGTTGAATTTTTTAATTGACGTTCTACCACTCGACGACGGAATTTCGTTCTAATTTTAATTAATTTTTTTTTTTTTGTTTTTTGTTAAGAATCCCGAAACTTCTTTATCAATTTATCTGGAAAGCAATTTATTAATTGGACAGGCATACTACAGAATACAGATACGAATATGAACTTGAGAACTGAAGGAAACTTTCAAGTTAATTTTTTTTCGTATCTGATTTTTGTCGTAAGGGCAATTCCTTTTCCATTAGATACGAATAGAAGAAGTTCGACTATGTTCACCAAGTGTTTGTTATTGTTTAGATTTGTTTTTTTTTTTTTTTTTTTTTTTTTGTTAAGTTAAATGAGTTTGTTCTTTTTGTATAAATTTTTACTTGCAGATTTTTACTTTTAGATACGAGTAAGTAATTGTAGATACGAGCCAGTTTGTATTGCCTTCATAATAACGTTCGCTTATCGTCTGGAATGAGTTTGTTTGTAGAATTGTTCTGATACTCGTATCTAGTAGATGAGAGTTGATTTTTCAGTATTTTATACCTCTTCTACATAAATATTTATTCCATGAAATTGCTTTGCTCTTGCTTATTGTGCACTGTCAATGTCAGTAAATTATTTCCAAGAAATAGAAATTGCTGATTGTTGGAATTTTATTGAGATACAGATACTTGTATATAGCCAAAGTGTGGACGGGTATACCACATTTGCTTAATTGGTGAAGTAATCAATCCGTGTGTAGAATATTTGCATTAAATGAATTTTCTGAGATCTGAGTGCTTAATCAGTGAAAAAGATTTGAAAGATTGTTTTTTTTTTGTTTTTGATTTATGTCTTGATCTTAGTTTTGCATAGAATAGCATTTCAAAGCTTTTGAAGATGTCTCCTGATTTTCCGAGAAAGGTTATTGAAGATGACATTGGCCTTGGCCCTGTAACAAACAACAAACATCGTTCTTTAGTGGATTCTAAACGCCAAAGTAAGGGTTCGAAAATGCCAAGCAGGCTTTTTCTTCTTTCTTTCTCATACCCTTGGTTTTGTTGTATCTAGAGTTCAAAGAGAATTTAAGATGCATTCCCAGCCGACGAATGCTTTTAGTATCAGTTGTAGGTAAACTGGTTGAAATCTATTTATCGTGATGTTTCCACCATGACCTCGTTGTTAACCGAAATTGATGTGAATGCTCTTCTAATTTTTGGTTGATTTCTGGTAGCAGAAAACATTGTCCATATCATTTAGATAAAACAAGCCGTTATATTTACACTTTCATAGTGTAGGGTCTTTTTAGAGGCATTGTGTGGTTTGGTGCTGTAAAAATAGGGTAGGCACTGAGAAGTGTCAACCTGGCTTTACCCAGTGTTGTAACTGCTTCTACTTCTCCACATCAATTGTGATTATTTTATCTCCAAGTGGTAACGTTCGGGTACTGGACAAAGTCCATTCAGACTCGACTTACCAAACTTATAAGCGCGAGCGCTGACCAGCAGAATCAACGGTGAAGTAAAATCCCGGAATAGAGCAAGCAAACCCTTATCCGGGCTACTCCGACATATTTGGAGCTCAGGCCGGTAAGGATTTCCGAGATTGAAGTCAGCGTCTTGGAAAAGAGATGGTTGCGAAAGAGCCCTTAATGGACCAACGGCAGCGCTCACATCCCCGAACCGGTTACTGGCTTCGGTCTAACCGACCCCTTGTCCTGGGGGTATCTACGAGTATAATGGAACTGCCGCTGGAGTAACTGCCTGGCCATGGCAAACAAAATCTAAGTTACCTCACTAAACGCATCTGAAGTCTTAGGTGTTTAAGGGGTTTCACACTTCCTCGGAAAGACCGAGAACTTGTCTTTATGTGCCGTACTCACTCTCACCATCTAAACTTGTTGATTTAGTTGCTGCCGACATAAGCTACGAAGCGAACGGAGAATGGCACAAGTTTGTCATTGCGTCTGCTTATTTTCCTTATGATCCGTGATTACCCCCACCAGCGAAGGGGGTAATCGAACTCATTGAATACTGTGATTCCAGGAAAATGGGACTTATCATATGCTGCGATGTTAATGCTCAGAATACTTTTCTACTGGATTTCATACTATCGTCTGACGTGGTAGCCAAATCTTGTTGTGAGGGTAAGACAGCAAGTAATCGACTTAACGTTGTCCAACAGGTATGCTAAGGAGATTATTGGCTGAAAAATACAATCGGAGATCTCCATTTAGACCATAAGTACACCGAGTTTAGAATCGAATGTGAGATCTCGATCTTGTTGAACATAAAACCAACTGGACACGATTTAAGCTAGAACGTGACAAGTCCAAAAATGTTCCCCCTAAGCTCATTACAAAACAAAAGCTAGAGGAACCTATTCAGACCCTGTACCCTCACCAATCGTTTTGAAATGGCATGTTCAGCTAGTAAGACTAATTTGTAGGAAGATTGGAATCTTTACAGATCGAAGCAAAAAGAATATAGGAGGCGTAAGCGGATTTCGAAGAGTGCCTCTTACAAAGATTTTTACGAAAAGATCGAAACTGGCGGCGAAACCAGTAGGCTGGAACTATTCAGAAAATCTGATCATAACTATACTGCGCCGAAAGCAGAGATTTCCGTCTCATTCTTGAGGCTCACTTCCCAGATAACCTAATCGGAACCAGCTCACAACCAGCCGTAGCTGGTATATCTCACGGCTGTGGTAAAGGATGAGGCCATTAAATATGCTGTTGCTTCCTTTAATGGTTTCAAATCCACTATCATCGATGACATATACTCAGTTATGTTACAAAAAGATATAGATCAGCTGCTGGTAACTTTAAAGAGAATCTTCACTGCTAGCCTGGCACTGACATGCATACCGAAACCCTGGCGGACAGTGAGAGTAGTTTTTACACTAAAAATCGAAAATGAGGACTACAGGCTTGCCAAGAGCTTCAGACCTATAAGTCTGGCTTCCCTTGCGCAAAACTGCCTTTCGAATGCATCAGGCCTTGGGCACATCGACGTTAAGGATGCTTTCGACAACGCAACTTTTAACGGAATGTGTAAGATGAATCACTAGTTTTGTGGATAAAGGCAGTGCTGGTGAATAGGACATTGGCTGTGGCCAATATGTGGTGGCGGGGGTAAACACGGGTTGTCCGCTGGACTGCGTTCTCTCTTCACTGCTATTATGAATGTTAGTCGACTTACTGCTCAATACACTCAATACTTCTGACATCTATGCACAGGCCTACGCGGATGATGTAGCTGTGCTGTCTGTTGGATCATGTCTAGCGACTATCTGCTCTAAAGCGTAGGTAGCCCAAAACGTGATCAACGATTGGTGCACTAGTCAATCTTCTCAAAACTGAGGATGTTTTCTTCATGAGAAGGAGGAAGCTGTTCCGTCTGAGTCATCTAGTGCTTCAAGGCAATCACCATCCAATTCTAAGTATGGATGGTATAGAAGCTAAGTATATTTGGGTGTCATCCTGGATAACAAAGTACTATGGACTAAATATCGGCCTTCTGGCAATGCAAAGGAGCTATCGGCAAGGCATGGAACCGATGGTCCTCTAGATCTGCACGGCTATGATAAAGCCAATTATATCCTATGCGTTGATTGTCTGGTGGAATAAGCTCTCACGAAAATACGTCATTTCTACGAGAACGGTCTGTTTCGCCTGCATGGGAACTTTCACTGGCACGCCTGGTTCCGCTCTAGACGCATTAATGAATTCCTCTCCTCTTGATATTGATATAATGGGCTGCACTCCCAAAGCGATCTTCCATTTAAAAAGAAGTGGTCTTTGGTACAACACGCACTGGAGCTTTGATGACCTTGCACACCGACTGTCTTATGATTTTAGTCTTATGGGCCTGTCGTCTGATGCAATGAAACTAGAATTCCTGCTGTGTCCAGGACTGGTTTCGGCCAGAACCTGAGCCAGGAAAGGAATGCGGTCGGGTCTTTACGGGCGACTCTAAAATCGATATAGGAAGTGTCGTTGGTGTCTTTCTGAAGTGCGACTACGTCAGATTTCACTTCTCGTTAGGAAAACTTGCATCTGTCTTCCAAGCGCAGATATACGCCATCCTGATGGCAACGAACTATACTCGTATTGTGAAGAACCGGTGGAGGGTCGAAGCATTTGCATCGCATTGAGCGACAAAGCTTGCTGAACCCTCTTACGACTTCTGAGCTAGTTCAAGAATCCAAGATATCTGGAATGATATTTTTATGAACTTTAGTTTTTCATGACCCAAATCTATCTGCCGTTTGTCTGCGTCCTTTGTTAAGGTTTCCATTCATAGTTGGGTTTCATATAAGCATAACTGCAGATGGCATAACTCCCCAGGTTGCAGGAAGAATGACCAAGCGAATACTTTGCGACGTCTCTAGGAGGTCAGCGGCCTTCCCGATGTGCCTCTGCAGATTGCTTACTGGCGTCGTTATGGGGCACTATAAATGTGAAGATTCTGTTTGTTTTCATTCACATGAACTTCACTACAGCTGTAGATAAACAAACCAAAAAAGAACGCGTCCAAATATAAGTCATAGTGGGGAATTCCATTAATGGTGGAACCCACGCTCAGACCTAAGTAAGCATACAAAGTCGCACAAGCAAAGTTTTACCCCGAAATCGATAACGAAAAACCACAAAATACTCGTACTCTTTGTATGTTGCATAAATTTCCCATTACAATCTGCCTGCATTTATAGATAAAACGTTGATTAATAATCGATAAATGGTTTAATAGAATTCAACCTCACAGCAAAGTCAATTACCTGATACTAGAGACTAGGACCACCCCCTTCCGGTATAAATTGGCTCCCCTCTGCCACCATAGATTTAAGAGTTTACGACTAGTTTAATTGCATTGAATTTAAATTAGCATTTGTACTCGCACTCGCACTCGCACTCGTACTCGTACATTATGCAAAATTAATTCCGCCTTTATAGATACAATTATCTCCAGTTACCGGATAGATAAATAAAATTGCTCCGTACACATGTTAACCACAAGTTGCAATTGAATTTTATTTTTTTTTTTTTTTTTTTTTTTTTTTTTTTCAATTTTCAGTCTCAAATCACGATTTGACTTCATCTCACATGCCGCCCGGCATACTCTGAGGCTCTGTCCTCATTACTAAAACTGCATTAATCGCATTCGTACGACTATGAATATTTTCGAATGCAACTGATTATTTTCGAACAATGAACGTCAGTTTTGTCGGTAAAATATGAAAACAGGTCAAACGTGCCTGTCTGTTAAGCTTGATTGTTGAATTGTTTGATTGTTTGATTGTGTCGCGTTGTCTTCTCTGTCCTAATGAATAGGAATTTTTGCCTAATCAACTAGAAATTCCAAAGGCGTTCTTAAGACCTGGCCTCTGACTGTGTACCTACCTCACGATCTTGGCCATTTTTGGGTAGATCCCGTCGAAGAAGAAAAAAAAGGGGAATACGCCTTCCCCTTTTGGTAGATCGTATACGATCTTATCATGAATTGACAGCTCCATCACCTCTGAAGCATGACAGTTATCAGCCAGCCAGTGCCCAAAGTCAATACTCATTTGCTGTTTATTTGATCAAGTTGATTTTTCTAAGAAGGGGGGTGAAGGCAATGTAGTGGTATTGCAGGGGATAAAAGAGTCTCATCGGCAAAGCCCGACAAAGACTTTGTTTCGACTGTTGTGTTTATTTGTTTTTGGTTTTTTTTTTTTGCAAAATACGAGTAACGAGAAACAAATAAAGTATTGACGCGATAAGACCGTATGGGATCGGCTGTCGATAATATATAAAAACACCAGAGAACATGCTAAGTATCTCGCGTATACACGAGTATCTGAAGTATCATAAACGCACTTACACTCACAAATTGATTTTTAATCCACAGTCGTCTGCAGCTGTAAAGCAAGATAATGACAAGCTGAAGCTTATTGCCGCTCCAATTGAGTTGGTGATCGTGCAGCCATTGGGTTGGGTTGGTGATTTTCTGATCATCCGAGGGGTTATTCATGCCTAGTAGGGGGTGGTACTTGCATTGGTTCTCGGGTAGAAACTACGATTTTCTGGAAGATTAACTCCAACGGAACGATTTATCATTAGCAGATGTTGTTACTAAGCGGCTTACGCACGATCGATACAGGGCCCAAACTCTCATATGCTAGACGAATGTTTTGCGTTCAAATGAATTTCGAGCGGAGAAATTGAATGAATTTTCATTGAAAAATCTGTGCCGAGTGGGAATGATGATAGGATTAGACTTTTGTAAGTGACTTGAATTCATGAAATAAGCAAAATTTAACAAAAGGTTATTAGAGTAGAGTTGGTGTCGTAAATTGGAATTTCAAATGATCTGAAATAAATGCCATAAACTACAATAGCTATTGGCACTTCGACATGATCATTCACAAATATCTACAATTGGTTTTATGATTACAAAAAAAAATAGTTACTCCAACCTCAATTCGGTTATGTCATCAAGTAACTTAATTTCGAAGGAATACCCAGTTCAGGTCATCTAGCAAATAAAAAATTTAACAAAAATAACCAGCTCAACAGGAAAGCGAAAGCAAGTTTTATGAGAATCACCATTTCACTGCTTAACACCAATATCAAAATAGAAAACACAAAATTTTAGGTACACCCAGCTGAGTAGATCGGTGAGGATTAAAGTAAAGATTAGCGAAGCAATAAAAACGAATGTGGTGAAGCTATAAAAAAAAAGCGGCATAAACGCTGATAAAGATATTTAAGAATAAACGCCTGGGTACGTGTAGGAATTATTTGTATGTTCACATTTTGGGATAACCTTTGAAATACCACATTTAGCAAAGGAAAATAAACAGAAACGTGAGCAGATTTTTTAAACAACGGACACATTAATAAGAGTAGTCAGGTGTGATAGTTTTAATTTTAAGTCTCTAAATTTTCAGCACTAATGGCATAAAATAATCTATTAAATAAAACTAATATCATAGACATTAACATTAACTTCAAGTATTTTATTTCATATTGAATTTGTACACCTCCAAAAAAAACACCCTTTAGTTGGTGTAATATGCCCTTGAGTCAGCTTAATAGCGAAGTTGTCCACTCTAAATAAATTCGACCTGTTGGGTTAGAATTTTATGTACCCCGATGCTGGTGTTCTGTAAAGGTGAAGACAAACACTAAAGCAAGCCCTCTCAAACACTCGAAACGTTTGCACTAAGCTTGCTCTCACGTTGAACCACACGGAACAAACATATACCAGCATGGGCCGGACGAGGGCCATGTAGCAAATAACTTTTACCCTCGCATCGAGTTGGCTGCTATAAAACTGTCTCTGTGTAAGGGCAAAAGCACCTTTGGCACTGACTAGAGCAGCATCTACATTCTTGTTGAAATACAGATATTGACAAGGAAGTGGCTGGCCGTGTTGTCCAATGACCGCCAATTCTTTCTGGTGTCCCTAAAAGCACCCGACAACGGCGTTCTAAACAGCTAAACAGAATGGGTTCAGACTTCTGGAAGTTGATTTTCAACTGCAATGCAAAATCGCCTAATTTGTTCTGACCTCGACTTTTGGACCTGTTCTGTACGCTATCAAGTCGTCTGCGTACGCTATGCTATGGGAAAGTGAACCTATCAAATTGCATTTGTAAATGTTGAATAAAATCGGCGAATTAACCTTGTTGCGGACCGTTTTTAATGTGAAATATTTCAACAGAAATCGCATCGCCATTTTTCACGATGAACTGTCTGTTGGTGAGCTGAGCATAACCCTCTAACCATACGGTGTCGAAAGCCCTTTCCAAGTCAACCAGGCAGGCCCCAGTACACTGGTTTTTGCTTTTATTCCATTCGATATCTGACACCAGTTTAAACGCGGCATGTATGACATCATGGCTCGTCAGTGCATCCATAAGCGAGTTGTACGGCTTAGGAATGAATCACGATATTTTAGAGTACGTCCGAAAGTGGGCTTAAGGCTGTACTGATGAGCATTCATAGCGAGACAGTTGTTACAGGGCGGAATGCTACTGGTGATTTCTATGGAGCACGGGTGGTGGAAATAACGATAAAACAAAGTGAGACAGGAGACACTACGTCGGTGTTCGAGGATGTCAATTGACTGACTGATATGAGTAACACCTATGAGTTTTATTGCACGATTTTGAATCCTATCTAGCAGGTGCAGAGCTGTTGTAGGAGCACCTGACCAGATGTGGGCATTGCACTCCAATTTTGGGCGGATGAATGCCTAACATATTGAGGCCAGATCAGAGGGATGAACTATTTCTTACATCGCTTGAGGAAACCTAGACATTTCACAGCATTTTTGACGACACCGAATATGTGGTCATTCCAACGTAAGTTGTCATTGACACACATGCCGAGAATGGAAAGTTTACCGGTTTCGACGATGTAAGTGCCATTCATGGATAATGGCTGTGTGTTTAAATTTCGCTTTAATGACAACATACAGCATTGAATTCTGAAAGCATTAAGAGCAGGGACTTTAGTCCGGGAACGAATAAGAAAAGCAGAGAGTACTGTCATCAGCAAAGGAATATATTGGATTAGAAGTAGCAGACAAGAGATCGTTGATGAAAATTAAAAAGAGTGTCGGAGGCAGTACGGAGCCCTGGGGCACCCCAGCATTTATTTTGTGAATATCAGACTTGAAACCATTCAAGACAACTTGAATTGGACGTTCCGAAAGATAATTTCTAATCCATTGAAGAAGACACGCGTCGATCCCCAAAGCGCGCATTTTCGACAAAAGAGCCTGATACCGAACTCTGTCAAATGCCTTAGAAATATCTAGTGCAACTATCTTTCTTTCGCCAGATTGATGTACGCTTTGGTTCCACTTTTTGGTGAACCATGCCATCAAATCGCTAGTGCACCTGTTGCTACGAAAACTGTACTGCCGGTCATTGAAAAGTTTCCGCGTTTCGAGATATTTCATGAGCTGAAATCAGCGTTTCCATGATCTTGGAAAGAAGGGACGTAAGTGCAATGGGTCTGTAGGAGAAGAGAGGGGAAGATTCGCCTTTTTTAGGGACAGACTGGACAAATGCTGTTTTCCATCTTCTCGGAAAGATTCATAAAGAGCAGGATTGCTGAAAAAGCTTACACAGTGGTTTTGCCAGCGAGGACGAACACCTCTTCAGAAAGAGGGGAGATATACCATCTGGACCAGCGGTTTTTTGTGTATGTTAAGATCTTTAAGTATTCTTGCTACTACACGAGTGCGAAAGTGGATTCGTCCCATTGAAGATTCGACGCACTCAAGTGTAGGCGGGGACAAAGCACAATCTGGGAGTGTTGAGCTAGCCACAAAGATTGGCCTTGTCCAATCTGGAATGTCATTGTAAATAAGCGTCGGGATGGAGGATGAGGCAGAATTTCTAATGTTTTTGATGAACGACCAAAAACTTTTACTACCCTGGGGACATTGTAGTATTTTTTGCCTCAGTTTTTGGTCGTATTGGAATTTTACACGTTTAAGAAAGACGTTGCAGTCATTTCTGGCTCGTTTGAACTTTTTTCGGTTCTCCTCTGTTAGGCTGGTCTTGAAAGACCGAAAAAACATTTCTCTAACCCTGACAGCCTCTTTACAGCTCGAGTCGTACATGCCTTTTCTTTTGGTTTGATACTCTTCATCCGATTAGGGATAAAGCATGCATCAACATGGCTCTCCACCCATTGCTCTTGTTCGCTAGCTGCTATCAATTTCGCATGGTAAGCTGCACCACATGTACGAGTTACTTGAGTTCCTCTGCTGCGTTTTCATGTATCTATCCGCTCTACATGTCCCAGCCATCTAAGCCGATGTCTTCTTAGCTAAATCCATGTCGTTGTAAACTTCTTGCTTATGTGTACCACTGGACCGAAAAGACCAAGCATCTGTCCACTCTGTTTTAATAAAGCCCATGCCTCTGCGCTGTAAGTGAGAACTGGGATGATCAATGTTCTATAAAGCGTTATTTTTGTTGTCCGAAAGAGGGCTCTGATATTAGGTATCCTTTTAAGACCAAAGGCAACAGCGATGGGCAAGATTTACTAAGATGTTTCGTTGTATCGTTGTTTATATTAACTGTGGAGCTTAGATTGATTGCCAAGGTTGTGCATTTATATTGTGATATTTTGTCCTAGTCGTCGATGCTATGTGTTCTGACTGGATGACCGCATGTACTTAGTTTTTTCGTCGTTTTCCTCCAGAGACATCCTTCGTTTCAATATTTGCAAATACCTCATAAATACCTCATAAACAGCTCATTGTGTTCTGCCGATAATGTCTACTCGTATGTCATCCATATAGGCAAAGCAGTTGTGCGGACTTTTGAAAGATTGTATCTTTGATGGTTGTGAGTTTCACATAACACTCTCAGGACAGAAACCATTACCGACTGCCACAAAGTAGCGAGGATTTGGTCTGACGATATTATAAAGATGAATTGGTGCATCCTCTTCAGAAAGTCATCTTCCTCCACCTTGAATCGTTCGGCAATTAGACTGTTAGTGCCGGCAGCCTTGTTAGACTTAAAATTGGGTATGGGTTTCTTTTTTTTTTGTGTTCGGAGGGGGAAGCGTCATGACTCACATGACCCACTAAACCAAACCTCCGCAAAGAATCATCGTCCTTGTCTGACCCCACGGAACCGCCGTAAGGCATAGCTTCGTGGGGTACGGAAGTAGCTTTTAGCTAAAATCAGGGACTTGTTTGTCCAAGTACATGTTTTGCTGGCATATTGTTGACTTATTCTCTGTGTTCCAAGAGAGATGTCGTTTGGATTTGGTTGCTCTTCCCTGACCTTTACAGCCGTCGAAGTTCCTTCATGATTATCGCTGCAATCTGTTTCACATCATCCCATATAGCGATCGATGGTGACATGTGGTTCACAATGTTCTCGGGAGTCTTCTCGGAGGTATTTCTCCAATTTTTTCGTCAAGATCTCTTCGCTCTATACGAAACGTATATTTACGCTTACTCTCATGAGTTGGGGTTCCTAGATTTTGGCATCATAGGTTCTTTCTAGTTCGCTAGCCAAGATAACTGCTGGTAGCATTTTCACAATAACGAGTAGCATCGTCTGACACCGTCCCATAAGCATGGCACAATTTAAGCGCACATAGACGGATGACGGAGTTAATCCTTCTTGCATAAGGCTTAATTTTCACTGGACCGTGCCATCCTACACAAAATCACTTTCCTTTGTTGTCTGGGTCTTCCAATATTCGTCATTATTCTTGATATGCAGCACTCACTCGAGGAGCTTTGTTGCATGTTCTTTTAAAGTGTTCCTTGTAAGCGAGCCTAAGGCCGATCATCACACCTACATAGGTATCTGATCACCTGAACATTGGATAGAGAGAGAGAAAGATGTTTATGCTCAGTGGTTATGTCGTTCCATGGGTGGCATCCAACCTTTACTGGGGAGACTAAATTATTAGAGTAAATTGACTTGTTTGTATAATAGGCAACCACACATCTAACATGATTTTAGTTGCCCGATGGTGATTGTCTCTCATTTCTTGCGACTTCGTTTTATGTTCAGCGAGCTCTAACCCGTCTACTGCCATCCACCGTTTCACTGTCCTCTATTTCCTCCAGATATTTCACCGGCGAGGCTTATGATGTTTCCCTCGTTTGGGATTTCAAGAATTAGAACCCAGTCATACATAATGTTCCATATGATGGGACCTAGTACCGATCCTTGTGGTACTCCCATACTCCATCGTCGGTATCGAAGAGCAGGAAACGTTTCTCAAAATAACTTAATATTATTTGAATAAGGAACCCTGGCACCATAATTGCTCTAAGGGAGTGCACTATACGTCCCCAGTTTGCAGAGTTGAACGCATTTTTGACGTCCAGTATTATTACAGCACTATATTTCTTTGCACCTCCTCCCCATCTCCTGCCCTGAATAGCTTCTTCTAATTGCCACCTTCAGTGGGTTGCACTTGATTCGCTCCAGTATTTTACCCATTGTCTCTAACAGGCATATGGGACGACATGACGAGGGCTCATCTGTTTGGCACTTGTTATACATTTCCACAAATCGCTCTGTTTTTGTTTTGATGGCTGGCTTAAGGGCTTTATTTGGTATCGTCGAGTCGTCTGCATACCTCCAAAAATTCGATTCCCATGACGGCTGTGATCCCCTGTATTTCATGAGGTGCTTCTGTACGCTCTGCTGTTGTTTGCGGTAGAAATAATCCCGATATTATTTTTTGCATTATGAGAGGGCCCTAGTGGATTTGAGTTTACTATGATTGTCCTGTAGACGGTACCCGGAGGATTTACATCTGCTTGCTTGCAGTGTTCTTTAAAATTGTTGCTTTGCCTTCTGCAGATGGTTAATTTCAGGTCCCTACGTCTTATCTTTGTGTTTCACCTGTAGATCCTGATGGGAGTGCAAACCTTTGGATCGCTTGAATAGTCTTCTCGCTCTATGACACTTGCTGCGTAGCTCTGCTAACTCTTGGAAGATTGAATATGGCTATTCTCACTTCTCTGAGGTTTGGCGGACGATAGTCCAGGTTAATTGGTTTGCCCTGCCTGTCAACGTCACGCATCACCGCTTATTAGTCTGCGGAAATGGTTCTTCCATATCCTTAGCGGTAACTGCGAATCTACTACCAGCTAACGCTGTTCGTCTTTGCATTCCCCAATCTCGCGCTTGTCGTCCTTTTTGTTTACTGTCTTTTGCGAAGCCGGTACTTGTCCTTTCCTTTTTGGTGGTTGAGCTCACGAGCCGATCTAGACCTATTTTGCATCACCGCTC
Source organism: Volucella zonaria (assembly GCA_963966105.1). NCBI lineage: Eukaryota > Metazoa > Arthropoda > Insecta > Diptera > Syrphidae > Volucella > Volucella zonaria. The sequence goes on from OZ014534.1 coordinate 50,074,162, forward strand.
CATATGCTTTCTACCAAGATAGGCATTCATCGTCAAACCACGGGTTTCGTAGTGGTGGCCAGTCAAAACCGAATGGTGGCGGTGACGGGCGTCGAGCGAGATTAAGGGAAATTATTGGCTAAGGCCATGGCGGTTGTAAACTTTCTCACAGCATTGTCTTGGCCCCAACTAGGTAGTGATCAAAGTTAATGATGGTCTCTTGGGAGTTCCGGACATCCACAATACTAAGGGGGCGCTTTGCGTCGTGCTCTAGACCTAACCTTGATATTCATATCATGGGATACACACTTAAAGCCATTTTCCGTCTAAAAAGAAGTGATTTCGGCACATCACGCACTGGAGTTTTGATGGCGCTCACAAAGACTGTCTTCACTCTGGTCCTATGGAACTCCTGTACGGCCACAATCCGAGACAGGAAAGGAAAATCTATCTAAACTGCGGCGTTGATTTTTTTTTGAGGACGACAATTTACGTCTGTCTTCCAAACAGAGGTATACGCAATCCTGGTGCTAATGAACTTTGTTGTGAAGAATCGAAGGAGGAGGCAAATTGCCTGCATATATTGCCTTACGCAAGCTACGATTAAGGTCTTTCTGAGCCCTCTTACAACTTCTAAGCTGGTACAGGAAGGCATAACTTTTCTGAAAGCGGTCGGAAAGTTGTTCATTGAGTTTTATTTCAGTCCCAAGTGACAATGAAATGGCAGGCAATCAGATCGCCGATGAAATTTAGAAGAGAGTTGTTAGAAGAGAGCTGTTAGAAGAGAGTGTCTCTAGACTTGAACCTGCCTTCATCCTTGGTTAAGGCTTCTAATGACTTTTCAGGGTGCTGACAGATCTACCTAATGCTTACCGACATCTGATGATCGTTAGTTGAAATGACTGCAGACTTCTTATTAGTGTTATTGCGGAGAAATACCCTTTTGCTAAGTACCTAGGTGTCCTCGGCTTAAGTAATGCAAAATCCTACGAAGCTTGCTATGAGAGTGATGGCAACACCATGGAGCACTTCCTTTTTTAGTATTCGGCATACGCTCGCATCAGGATGCGGGTACTAGCGTTGATAGGATAGGTGCTGGTACTTTAGGCACTCTTTCACTGAAGCGATTGCTCTTCTTTTGACGAAAGTGAGACATTTCAATAAAAGGGACACACAAAAAATACAATAGACTAGTTCTTAGTCTAAATTCTGATAGAACAAATAAGGTAGATTAGGACGTTAGGTTGCTTCTTTAAAATGATAGCACTTCTATTGACAGATTGAAAATATTATTTTGCCTTCGAACACTTTTTGACAATTCTAAGAATGGCCACTTCAAACATTTTGGTGGCCATTGATTGTGTCTGGTATTTTTGTTGCTTTCTGTGCTTAGGCTATCCATGGCACTTGGCTTAACACTTGCATATAATTGGCGTTCATCCACGTTTGTCAAGTTTGGATTAGAATCTTCACCTCGGACCTAATGTGAAAAATGTAAAGGTCGCAGTATGCAGCCTTGCGGTATATGAGTTTGTATGTATCATCAATAAATGCTAACAACCATGCAAGACTGCCGTCGACATCGATGTTGAAGTATAAAATTTAAAATGACGACATGTCCTGTTAATTTAACTTCCACCTATCTATAGACGAAAACTAAGAACAGAATATCCTTCGAAGTCAAAGTAAGTAGCCTGTCGCCTGTGCTAATTATAGGCGCCATTGACTGGAATTCAATTTATGGTTATCCTTAAAAAACAAAAAAAATTGCGACTTTTTAGCCAAACAAAGCACCCATGTAAAACCACCCTTAATAGCTTTAAATCCCATTTCGAAGACTGTGTAAAAACTTCGGCATTCCATTTCTCCTTGCCCTAGATCGCTATGGGGCCCGTGTATTCGCATGTAGTGCTTACAGTGTACAAACCATGAAAGCGAATTAATGCGAGCCAATCACGCAATCATTATGTGGAATCTACCTTTCCATGCTGAAGGAAATTCACGGAAAAACATTTTTTTTTTTCCTTTTTGTTTTCATTTTTCTATTTTTTATATTTTTGCGCGCCACCCTCCTTTAAATGACTGTAAGTGAAAGTTGATGTTCATTTACACACTCGACTGTGGAAATAAAAGTTGACAGGCAGGGGACTATAGGCAGTCGTAGTCCTAGTTCTTTACCGTCTCTTGCTGGCGCTCTGCCATCGTGAATATAAAATAGTTGTCGGCTCCTTTTTTGATTTACGATATTCAAGGAGTTCACGACCAGCTAACGAATGAATTCTGTTCGCAATTTTGCGTGTTTTTTAGGATTGGCGACAAAAAACGACAACGACACTGACTTTGACTATATGACTACGAAGACACTGATGTTGTTGATGTTGATGATGATGTGCTGCTTAGGGCCTCGCCTCCAAAATAGTTCGCGCTCGCCTTGAGCGACTAATTCCACACGAAAGTTTGTTTACCTTTTGAAAATGTGTTTTTATGTTTTAAACTTTTTTGTATCCCTTTCGACACCAAGGCACGTGGCTTGAGAAGAATGGGAATTGAATGGACTTATGATTCAGAAATGGGGGAGCTTAAACGAATCTTTTAGAGTCCAGAAAGTCATGAATCAACATTTCACCAAAGAAATTCATACTCACTGACGGCTTTAAATGGCTAACTTGTCGGCACAGTAGATTCCATTTAGATTGATAATCCATGAGATTTCACCAAAATCGGTAACAAACGAAACGTTTTCCCAACGCCAACCCACACTGGGAAATTTGAATTTTTTTTTTTTTCTGTTTAAACTTCTGACTTGCACTTAAGTTGAACATGAATCATTTGTCGTAGTGTCGTTGTCAATTCACAGCATGTGAACTTCACGACAGAGTTAGAATGTTGGGGGTTTGCATATCGGTTGTATATAGTCCCTAGGTATGTGGGATGAATTCAAGGAAAAAACCTTCACTCTATCACATGAAAAATCGAGTAATTGATCGTACAAGTCGCTCTAAGGTCATGCAAGATCAATAGCTTGAGAGTATTGTCCATACTACACTACTGAAGGGTGCTCTCTATACACCGAATAGTGTGTTACAATTAATATGATTATTAAATCAGTTGTCGAATGTGGATCATTAATCAGGTTTCGACTGAATTTGTCTGAAGGAGCAATTAGATTGGCCAACAAGTTGACGCCACTAAGTGGGCGATCAGGAAAAGATTTCAATTTTCACTCACAGTAAAGACCAAAGAGCACCCATTCGGGACTAGATACTGGTGCTGCGCAAATAATCATTTAAAAGGCACACAGAACGGGAAAGGCAACAGCAACTGAACCAACAAACCCATCCGCCTACGACTTTTGGAAATTGCTTTGGCTTGTGTAGAGTGTTATGTAGATTTGCATAGTCTTAGATGGGGCACGGGCTTAAAATGTCGGAGAAATAATTTACGTTCAATTGTGAAATTGTAATTTTAGAGTTGAAGAACTTAATCAAGTCACTTATAAGAGTAAATGAGGCTTAATGATTGGTTAGTTTAGACAAAGGAATTTTAATAATGACAAGCTAGTATTTTAACTTGTTTCAGTATCTCTTAAAATATTAAATCGTCTTCAGTATTTCTAGACTGACTTCTCTACAGGCTCTATTTCTCATTCTGTTTTATTAATACCAGTGTAACCCTATGATTGTTTAGGTAGAAACTTGCAAATACTTAAACATGCCACGATTACTGCTTGTGTCACTGCCTCGTTTTGCTACAAGACTCTTTGTCTTTAAAACCGCAGAGTCAGAAACTGAAACAGAACCAAAGCTGATATAAAGGGTGGGCGCAGTATAAACGCTGGATAAAAGACGCATCCAATTCGGCTAATTGGAAACGGACTACCGAATTATCCTCACCGGAAGAATGATGCACTAAATAACCGGTTGTATGCCATAGGGTTCTAGATTAGCCCCCCCTACTTTGTTGTGATTGACGACCATCCACATTTGCTTATCGTGAGATAAGTAGAACTTATAGTACATTGGATTAGAAACCGGGGTGGCAGGCATCTGTTAGCTGAATAAATCGAGTGGACGGGGAAACTTGACGACGCTATGTTGTTTAGTAAAGGGTTTTTCATTAAGCGCTTCCTATCTTTAAATTTAAATAAAACAAAGTGTGTGTGAGATATCATCGAAAATTTTTATTCGTTTGAAAGGCCTAGCGATGCCATTACGATGGAATATAACATCGTTCAAATGTCCGCCGCCGCGGGTTCTCTATGTGGCGCTCATCCGAAATGTCAAATTTTGCATGACTTGCACATAAATCAGGCTGAATTTGACCGATGGAATGGGTTATGTTGGCTTTGAGGGCCGCTGTGGTTTGTGGCTTATTCGCATAGACCTGCGACTTCAGAAAACCCCACAAGAAAAAGTCTAATTGCACGTTGTCGGCGGCCAGTTCACATCACCTCCACGTGTGATGACCATGCTGTCGAATCGCTCGTGCAGAATTTCCAATGTGGGGTGAGCTATGTGGAACGTAGCGCTATACTGTTGTAACCACACGGCGTTGGTGTCCATATCATCCAATTCAGGTCAAAAGAAGTTGGTAATCATCGACCTATAGCGCTTGCCGTTGGCGGTGATGGCCTGGCCAAAGTCGTTCTTAAAGAAATATGGATGACGCTGCCAGCCCAAAATCCACACCAAACAGTGACTTTTTGGGGAGGCATTGGGCGCTCTTGGATCTCATGTGGATTGGTATCGTCCCAAATTCGACTATTGTGTTAACAAACGTACCCATACATCCAGAAATGGGCGTCATCACTGATGATTTTTCGATGAAAATTTGGATCAGTTTCCAACTGCTACAGAGCCCATTCAGCGAGCACACGTCGTTGTCTATGGTCGTTTACCTTCAGCTCCTGAGTCAGTTGAATTTCGTACGGACGCAGGCCCAAATCACGACGCAAAATTCGCCAAGTTGTGGTCTGCGGAAGGCCGAGTTTTTGTGAGCGACGCGAAATCGACTGGTTTATCGTTTACTGAACCAGTGGACTCAAATTTATCCACCACACTGCGAATACTCCTGTCGGTAGGACGCTTATCTCGATCGTAACATGGGCGAACCGCGCGGAACGTTGCGCGAACAGAACACCTATTTTGATAAAATAATTTTATCATTTGCACGTGTTGTTGAACGCTATGTCGATCCGTGGTGACTGACAGACTGAATAAATGAGAGCTAATTTGACAGATGTAGCTTCAACATATGGCCGCTATCAAATGTCAAAATTCGGAAGTCACTATTGTATTTGTTCGGAGCTCTCAATGAATTTTTGAATATGGAAAAAATTGGTCATCGTTATATGAAACAATATTTTCATTTGAAAGGCCTCAATCCAACCAACTTCAAAGCGGAACTGAATTCTGCTCTGGGAGAGTCTGTTTCTTCGTTTACGAAAATAAAATATTGGGTGACAGAGTTTTAGCGGCAGCCATAAGAGTTTCCAAGCCGAACATCGCAGTGGTCGACCAAATGAGGTGAGCTCACCAGAAATGTTGAAAAAAATCCACAAAATGGTATTGGATGACCGTCGATTTAAAGTGCTTGAACTAGCAGATATGGTAGGCATTTCAAAAAGCGCCGTACATCGCATGTTAACTGAAAAATTGGACATGAGAAAGCTGTGCACCAGATGGGTGCCGAGTAATCACTCACAATGGAACAAAAATAACGTCATGAGGATGTTTCAATCGAGTGTTTGGCGAAGTTTCACAGCAAAAAAGCGGAGTTTTTGCGTCGATTCATAAGCATGGATGAAACATGGTTCCATCACTTCACACCCGAGACGAAGGAACAATGGAGTGAAGTGGGACAATCGGCTCCAAAGAAGGCGAAGACAGTTCCATCTGCAAGCAAGATCATAGCGTCAGTTTTTTGAGATGCGCGTGGGATAATTTTCTTTGATTACCTACAAAAAGGAAAAACAATCAACGACGTATATTATGCGAACGCATCGCGATGGCCAAAATCAACGAGTTAAAGTTCGAATTGCTTCCTCATTCATCCTATTCGCCAGATTTAGCCCTCTTGGATTATTTTCTCTTTCCGAACTTGAAAAAATGGCTCGGTGGTAAAAGATTTGCCAACAGTAAAGGGGTGGAGTCTGCAGTTGATGGCTATTTTCTCACTATAAACAGGATATCGAAGCTATTGAACATCGCTGGGCAAAGTGTATTGACCTAAAAGGAGACTACGTAGAGAAATAAACATATTTTTCCGAAATTTTTTTTTTGTTTTCTTTGTTAGGTCGGATAGTTCTGGGACGACCCTCGTATATGACGCACACTGCAAAGTGTAACGGTAGGCTGATAAAGTCTCATCAGTTCCAAACTGCTGTATTATTATTTTTTTTTTATAATTTGCGAGCGCATGGAGAATGGAAAGAGAGGTACCGGTGAACGTTGGTTTTACATGTTTGAAGATTATAATGACTAGGAAATAAAGAGCTAAAGAAAATTAAAAAAAGTGTCGGAGACAGAACGGAGCCCTGGGCCACACCAGCATTTATTTTGTGAATATCAGACTTGAAACCATTCAAAACAACTTGAATTGAACATTCCGAAAAGTAATTTCTAATCCATTGAAGAAGAGAGTCGTCGATCCCAAATGTGCGCATTTTGGGCAAAAGACCCTGATGCCAAATTCTGTCACATGCATTAGAAATATCAAATGCAACTATCTTGCTTTCGCCAGATTGATGTACGCTTTGGTTCGACTTTTCGATGAGACATAACATCAAATCACTAGTGGACCTTTTGCTACGAAAACCGTACTGCCGATGTTTCGAGATATTTCATGAGCTGACGGTTTATCAGCGTTCCCATGACCTTGGAAAGAAGGGACGTAAGTGCAATGGGTCTGCAGGAGGAGAGAGAAGAAGATTCGACGTTTTTAGGGATGGGCTGGACAAATGCTGTTTTTCATCTGCTCGGAAAGAATCCTAAAGGGTTGGATTGTTGAAAAAACTTACGCAATGGTTTTGTCAGCGAGGAAGAACACCTCTTCAGAAGAAGGAGAGATATGCAATCTGGACCTGCGGATTTCTGGATGTTAAGATCTTTAAGTACTCTTGAAGATTCGACGCACGAAAGTGTAGGCGGAGATAAACACAATCTGGAAGTGTTGAACTGGCCGCAAAGTGTGCAGCAAGCAGATTGGCTTTTTCCAAAGAGCTGGCAGCTCTAATGTTATTGTAAATGTTTTTGATGAACGACCAAAAACTTTTACTACCTTGGGGACATTGTAGTATTTTTTCCCTCAATTTTTGGTCGTATTGGAATTTGACACGTTTGAGAAAGTCATTTTGAAAGTCAGTTTGAGTCATTTCTGATTCGTTTGAACTTTTTTCGGTTTTCCTCTGTTGGGCTGGTCTTGAAGGACCGAAAAAACATTTCTCTAACACTGACAGCGTCTTCACAGCTCGAGTCGTACCACGCCCTTTCTTTTGGTTTGATCCTCTTCATCCGATGAGGAATAAAGTTTCTCATTTCAAAAAGAATGGTGTCTGTGATCATATCAGCAGCGGCATCCACATCGTTATCGAGTTGTTCTAAAAATATTGATTATTTATGTATGCGCTCCAGAGGTATTTAATTTATTACGGAAACCGTATCATTAACACATTTATTGCTGCTTATTTTGTTGAATCAACAAAAATATTTTTGCAGTAAACACCAGAATCTCCATGTTCTCAGGTTATCGGTATTTATGAAATCTGGATATCGTTTACTTTTTAACAATAAAATTTTTAAATTTCTATCCAAAGGAGAGAATATTGCTCACAAAGGAATAAATTGGTAACAAAACAGTCAGAGTTGGAACAGAGCCTAGTCTCTCTCCCCACTTACTGTGTTCTTCATCTTGTCAGTTGGCGTACAGTGAGTGCACAGTACTTACAACAACGTGATTTATCTTCATGATTCTTTAGAATTCAAGTAAGGTTTCAGTATGTCAACAATATCAAATAGTACAGTCAAATGAATTGTTGTCTCAGGCAAAGGTTCAGAATATTTTCGTCCCTAGATATTCATACTGACGCTTAAAATAAAGAGCTAGCAATGATGATATACGAGTATATTTAAATGGATTCTGAGTGTATGTTTTTCGACGGTCACAGTTACGAACAATGTCGGTATTTCAACACAGACCAACTGACATGGATTTCTTTCATAGACAGCAGATAAATCAACTCTAAATGTAATCCAACATTTTGAATATGTAATTCCTTTTTCAATTGATTTTCAAGCTACAGATCTGGAAAGATTAAAAATGATACTCCCTACAGATGCCCTAAAATTCATATTGTAGTTTATGTATAGTAATTATAAAATCAAAAAATATCATGCCTCGAACAAATTGTATACTTCTTCAGATAATAAATTCGCTTAAAAAATGATCACACAAAATTATGAGAATCACAAAGAGGGAATGATTTGCTACAGAACTACTCAGAAGTGTTTCTGAAGGCTTGTAGTTGATAAAACGGCCTGTTAAATGAATTTTTTTTACATATAACATATTTACATTTGTGAATATTTCTTGTATGGTATTTTTAATTACCGTTAGACGAGCTTTGCCACAGAATCGGTTGGAAAGAGTTTAAAAATCAAAAGTGAGTGATTGAGAAGTGCGTGTAGGAAGCAGTTTAATTACTTAATTATGAGCAAAGTTATTACTTGTTTTTTTAACATAGTTAGTGTAGTGTAGTTATACAGTACGATTATGAGTACATACGAATATATGCCGGCTTTTAACTTGAAGATTTTCAATTTGAATTAACTAAAGTCCCATGTCGTTGATGCAGAAATTCAAGTTTGCAGATAAAAAAAAATTTTAAATAACCCGAAATACTCGCATGTCGGTACCTGTAATAGAGTTCAGTGTTCCCACTTAGTCATTTTGTTAGTCAATATTTGCATTGTACAACATGTACATTATACAGTCTTCATGTACTTGAGAGTTTATTTCTCTCTGGTTACCAAGAACTGTTTGTTGTCTGAGTTTTGCTAAATTTTATGTTCATTATCAATTTGTGGTTCTAAGTGCCCCACCCACCATGTAATTTATATGTACATATTCGTAAATAGATCCAATGTGGCGCTCAACTATAGAGTATTTCCATCTTCCCACTTGACGCCATGTCGAGCATGTTCCTAACCTCTTCCGATAGGTTAACAAAGAAACCGTCTATCTTAAATCGTATTGGAACACTTGGATGAGTAAAGAAGCTATATAAAAATTCTCTGACTTGCAGAGACAACTGCAGATACATACACCCATGTATAGATACAACTCTAGCGTATTAAGATACAGATCGGCAGCAAACACATATTTGTTGTATTTTATAATCGAGTTCGAGAGTGTTTCTCGTGCTCATATGCGATTTTGATTTGAATTTAAATTTATGATTGTTTTTTTTTTTTTTTTTTTTTTTTTTTTTTTTTTTTTTTAAGAATTCATAAAGACTTCAATAAACAAACAAATGGAATGCAAATTAAGGAAAATAAATTCAAACTAAAATACCTGCCACACGCACACATTTTGTTTTTTTAAAAAATTGACAGCTCGGGATTACCGTCCAGACAGCACGAGACAAAGTTAGAGTGTACAAAATGTACGTGCTTATGCAACGATGATTCTTTTGAGTTCCCGAAACTACTTTTAATGAATGTTGAAAAAATTCTAGCACGATTGGTAGTTTGTACATAGAGCGCAAACTTGTTAAAGTTTTAGCCAAGATAAGTCTGTCATTTGAAATTGACATGGTACGAGTACACAGGTGTGTTATTCGCGCTCCGGCTAAATCAGAACACATGACAATGTCAATGCGAAAAGTTAACAATTGAACGCATTTAATTTTGACGGCTGCTTGAGTTCGACAACGAGTACTGTGCAATTGGCGAAATGTCAACCGAAAATGATAAATGACTAAACACTCTCTATCTAGACATTGAAATGTTGGGTGGTTTAAGGCATATTTTGTATGGATACTCGGAAAAAGTCAGACACGATCGTATCGGATTTGAGTGAGTTATTTACCATGCCCAGATAATCAAGTCAGCCGAATAGTCAGTTTATAGGACTTTTATTGTCTTGTATTGTCTTACCACCCAAAAAAGATAGGGACAGCTTGCACTCGTAAAACCACTCCCAAACTAATTCTAACAACCGAAATACCGTAATATCATAAAAAACAATTAAGGAAAGCAATTTCACGCTTTGACTATAAACAATTCCAAACGCCCCTAATCTGTTTATTATGTCCAACACCTTATGCATGACATTATACTTTTACAGAACCGGCAACTTACTATCAAAAGTTATTACTTTCGTAGTCTCCAATTACATGTGTAGTGGTCTTTTTAGTATGTATACCGCCCAGTCTGAAGCCTGTAAACTGACAGTTGGTCCCATAAATACCAATAACATTGCCCCGTCGTTAATCCCTTTCACAGAAGTCCATTGCAAAATGGGTTCCATACTAGCATGAGCAGTACTCGTTATTGAGTCATATACTCATAGTCGCAGACTTCTCTCTTAATTTATTCGAATTGCAAATTAAAATATTGGTGGCATACGTACATACATATACTATCCGTATAGACAGTAGGAATACACATAGAATTCGGATTCACTGTTAAGTGGTTAAATGCAGCGAATCGGCGGCATTTCCTGAACACGTGACCCGCAAATAGATGCATCCAATGCATCATCAGTCAGATCACGTTTCTTTTTTGGTTGAATTCGCCTGTGTGTTATCAGTTGGCTTGTACTCATGAGCTAACCGATTGGTCACGGAAATAGTTTGCAGCTTATAGCTAGTTCCATTCCAGTAGCTGGTTACAATTAATCGCTTGAATGAAGCGATTAATTGAATGAGGCCATGACCAAGCCCGTCAAGCTCTCATCACTTAATGGAGTATTGAAAGAATGTTTTGTTTGTCAAAGAAAGGTGTCACAGAGAACACTGTTAAGAAAAGGCGCGCAGACAGGTTTATTGTCGCCATTAGGTGCAATTAACTGCATGCAAAGGAAGCGTGTACGTCTGGTGTTCCAAATATTGTACAACCAAACAAACCCAGCAAGTTGTTTTTCTTCTTTCTTTTTTGTTAATAGTCCTTTTTGTTGTAGATTAGTCGTTGATTGATACTGATTTGAATTTGTTTTAATTATTTACAGATGTCTGACTTCTCGGATACCACACAACACGTCAGTCCGGCAGCATCTTTAATAGAAAATTTCCATAAGAAGAATGGCACTATTGGTCCTACAACTGTTTCGTGTAGCAGCACACCGGTGGTTGGTGGAGGAAATAGTACACCAACGGGGGCCAGTAGTCCCAGTAGTGCTGGTGCTGTTAGTAGCGCCATATCATCAAACAGCAGACAGAATTTAATCAATACTAGTTCTAGCTCTAGCAGTAGTCTTAAGGAAACCTCATCCACATCGCAGCAGGTAAGTTATGAGATTTTGGAAATGTAAAATGGATTGAAAAAATTTTTTATCCATTAACTGGTCGAGCTAAATTTTGATTAAGATAAGAATTCCATTCCATATTATGACTCAATATTGCGATGCGATTGGTTAGAATCCCTAAAACGTTATATCTGTGGTGTTCCTCATCATCGAATTCCAAATCAATTAGTGACTGCTGAAAAAAGAAAAGAAAAACGAAAAAGCTCGTTTTGGATGCACTTTAAGGAGGAACTATACAAATCTACTAAAAAGTCTTGTCTTAGCTCGAAACGTGGCATAAAATAGAGCCTCAATTGATGTCATGTTCCATGATTAACTAATTAATTAATTATCCGGCTAGCAACCCTTGGAGGGTCTGAGCCTGAGCTAATGCCGCTTTCCATTTTTTACAGTTCCTGGTGCTTGATCTTTAAACCGGAGGTTCGGTCTTCCTGAACCAGGTGGCTGGGATTCGAAGATTCTCTTAGCTGGAGCATTCTTACACATTCGCTCGATGTGGTCGAACCACTGCAGTCGACGGAATTTTGCCTTCAGCTCATAAAGCTCGTGTGTATATCTTCTCCTCCATTCGCCCTCCTCGCAGACAGAACCAAATATTCCACGTAGAATTTTTCTCTCGAAGGATCCCAAGATCTGCTCCGCTGTCTTGCTTATCGTCCAGCATTCAGCTTCATAAAGTAAGACTGCCAAGATCAGGGTTTTGAAGAACATGATTTTGGACCTTCGAATTAGGAATTTGGACCCTAGTCATTTGTGGAGTTTATATTTGCCCCGAGCTAAATTAACTCCTTCACTACCTCAAAATTATAGCTGTCGATTGTTAGGTTCTGTCCTAGATGGTGTTCGACGGATCGGTTTTTGGTCGACAGCATGTACTTTATTTTATGTTCATTCATCATGAGACCAACTCGTTTGGCTTGTTCTTCTATAGCAGTAAAAGTCTCAATAATGGCACACTGGGAACGGGCGATGATGTCGATATCGTCTGCATAGCGCAGCAGTTGGATAAATTTGTTAAATATAGTGCCTTCTGTGCTCCTTCTGTGCTCCTTCTGTGCGCTTTCTGTGCTCCTTCTGTGCTCCAGCACAAGATTTAAAAAATCACACGACAGCGCGTTTATTAGTCGGAATCCGTTGCATGTTTGGAATAATTCGGAGGTTTTGTTTCTATTGGTTATCAATAGAATATTGGGATTCAATTAACTCCTCAGTTTCACTTTGTCCCCTCTCTCTCTCAACAATCGATAACTACCATTCTCCCCTTCTTCACTCGTTTTTTCATAACTTTTCTGTCCAGTCCACTCCCCCAGCGACTCTCTCATGCTACGATTTTCATAAAGCAAACTTTCACAAAATCAGTGATTATCTCAGCAGATCCCCCTTTAACTTTCACAACCTAAGCATAAATGACGATTTATGCATTAATTTTTATAGAAAATTCTTTTTCCCTTTACGTTTCCTTTTCCCACCTTAAAACATCATCTACTAGTCCCCTTGGTATAGTCGCAAGCTTCGTTCATTACGAAATAAGAGAAACAGGTTATGGGTTGTTTTGCTTCGCAGCAGATCCTTTTCGGACCATTCCAACTATCCTGGCGCTTATTTCCATTTCACCGAACTTTACGATTCCCTTTAACAGCGCTACTTTAACAATGCGCAAGTCAACCTTATATAAGATCTGACAGCTGGAATGTCCTTGTAAATGAGCGTTGGGATGGAGGATAAGGCAGAATTTTTAATATTTTTGACGAACGACCAAAAATTTTTACTGCCTTTGGGGCATTGTAGTATTTTCTGTCTCAGTTTTTGGTCGTATTGGAATTTTACACGTTTAAGAAAGACGTTGAAGTCGCTTAAACTTTTTTCGGTTTTCCTCTGTTGGGTTGGTCTTGAAGGACCGAAAAAACATTTCTCAAACCCTGACAGCCTCTTTACATAGCGACCAGTTAAAATTCCGAAAGAAGTTGTTAAGTCCCCTCCAATTGGCTTTCTCGTATTGCCATACGGTTCTTTTAGAAACCTTTTCTCTAACTGTGTGGTGGGTGTACGAAAAATTAGCTGATATGACACAATGGTCCGACGAGCCTTCAGGGGATTTTACATTGACCTTGTATTTGTCAGGGTGAGAGGTCAAAAACAAGTCCAGGGTGTTGGCGGTATGACTATCAACCTCTGGTATTCGTGTGGGCTCATTTACAAGCTGCGTTAAGTTATTTTCCGCAGCGAAGATCTCAACACACCGTCCTTCGGGTGTGTATATTGAAATCGCCCGTAATAACGATTTCTGTATGGAGATGCAGGGATACAATTCTTTGTATGGAGTCAGATAGCGCATTAAACTCGTTAAAGGTCGAGTTGCTGTCCAGTTTGGGGCTTTTGTAAATAAAGCAGTAGTGGATAATTTGCTTACGGATATGGGATTTTAACCACATGAAATTGAATTCCGGATTTGAACAGGGACTACATTGTGGTGGAGTTTGGTAAGCTACATCACTACGCACGTAAATGGCGAGACCGCAGTGAGAGAAAAATAATGGCACTAGTTCGTAGCTAGGTAGCTTCAGGTGTGGGCGGGGATATACCTGTGTTCCACTAAGTGCCAAAACAGCTGGTCTGTATTTACAGACGTGGATGGTGTCGATGCTTCGGTGTTTGATCTAGTCCTTTTTCGCTTGGGGAATACCGATCTAACTGGAAAGCTGTGTTGGCTTAGACCGAGATCTAACTCGGACCACCATGTGCATAAGTACCAAGTAAGCCTCTACGCATATCTCCCCGACTTTAGCTATTAACATAGTTTCGATTTCAGACGTCAAAATCGTCTCCACCAAATTTACTGTCAAAAATGATGTCCAAATCCTGGTGAGCCTCAAAGTATGCACAAATTTTCGTATATATTCGTTGACAGCCATTACTTCATCGGATGATCGCATAGCAATCCATCAAAAATCTTATCGATCCCGGGTCTAGTAGATCACCTTCATGTTATTCGATCACCCTTTTAGTGATGTAAGACAAATTTCTGGAAAAGGCGAATTTCACTCATCACCAGTCGTTTATCAGTTGAAAATACCTCCGATAAGATAAAGAAAACATGTGAACTTGACTCTTGTCTTATTCCTCAAAATTTATGGTGTGTTTGTTTTGACAATGTTCGTAGATTTATTGTAGATGTTGTATACAATGTGTCGTCAAGTTCATCTGTCAAATTTAAAATCTGTAAAATTGTAATCTGATGGATCTAAACTGTTGGATACTTGGAATTCCAAGCAGTGTAAAGTAAAGTAAACCTTCATTGGCTAAATATTCTCTTTTAATTTATCGCTAATTCGTGTTATCGTGATAAAATTGTCAGAAAACCTTTTATATCATGCCATGAAAATAACACTGTCGGCGGCAATTAGGCTGGCTTGTGATTATACCACGCCTGTCATACATATGTATATACTCGTACGTGTCGGTTTATGTTACGGCTCCCAGCTGACGAAAAAAACAACACTCACAAACAACAATCAAACTCGCGATTGGGTAAATTGCAATTGAACCGATAAGATAGAGTGCTGGGGGGATTTTTATTTTTCCTAAAACACACACGTTGCCACAACTGTTAGGTGCAAGTCATTCAACTGTTCGGTCTTCTTTTTGCCGGAGACATGTCTGATCTACATTTAGCCGGATGACAAATTGGAAGATCCAAACTTTTCGACAGCTACCTTGAAGTTATTGATCGTGCGTCTTACTTACATCTGTCGCCTGGTTAATTAAAATTCTTTTTAGAACCTCCACTGTTTCGATCGCGACGTTTAGAAATGATTCACAGAGTTGGTTTTGTCACGGCGCGGAGGCGTTAGAAAGCTTCTTGTCAATTTTTTCCAACTGCTACTGTAATATGTGACAAAATTTCTGTGGAAGCTTTTTATGACAAGTGCCACCATAACTAGCTATGATTTCCTTAGAGGCGAATGAGCCACAGGAGAGTAAGTGCAGCAAGCATCTGTAAAAATCTTTGGCCAAGTGACAGGAAATTCATTTGCACTCAGTTGTCGTTCGCATGAAAATCGTGGGCAAAGTACTTTGAGATATTTTTATAAATTTCCAATTAAAAAGAAAACTACTTGAGTTGAATTTAGTGGGAATAAATGAAAATTCGACGAATTGCTTTGACAAGGATTATTTGAATGGAAAACGATTGCAATTCGGGCCGATGAGTATGGGTTTTCGTGGAAAATTTTCTGCCAAAGTATTTTTGATCGATAAGTGGATATTTCGTGTGAATGTTTGAGTCAAGGTGGTAGCAAATGATGTATTGTATTTATTATTAATTGATTAGGTAGTGGACAAGCGTTTGACAACAATCACCATTTTTTTTCTAGTTTATGGTGGTTGATAAGATTCATGTTTTAAACCATTTTGGAAGTCAGATAAGAGCGATTCGAGTGTTTATTTGGATAAAATCGAAAATTTGTTAATTGGAAGGTGATTATTAGATCATGCTTCCGCATAATGTTGGCTTGAATATTGATTGTGTTGTGCGTGCTAATTTTTTGTAGGCCAATATTGAAACTATAAGACTTAAGTATACTGAGTCTTTCAGCAAAACATCTGATTGTTGCTGGGCCTCCATTATATGCACCTTCAGCACTACCATGTATTCTGGCTCTAAAACATTTATTATACGAGTGTCTACAGCAATTTTACAATGGTCGCAAAGCACCGAAGTGCACACTGCACTTTTGTCTTAACGTTATCTACAATTTCGCTGACATCCTATAGTCGTCGCACGCCTGATGAACTATTACGAAATATACGCGTATCGGATGCCCGAAAGTTTACATCTAGGCCGACAGCTCAGCTCATCTTCGTTTCCACTTCACTGTCTTCTTTAGTCCATCCTTTTAGTAGTGCTGGTGTGTTTGGGCACCATTTTCGCAACGGGAATTGCTCCTGTTTGAGCAAATTAATTAACTCTGTCTTCATTTGGCATGCTTCTTGTAAGTCGTCGCTTCCAGTTAAAACGTCATTCATGTACAGTGTCGTGCAAAACATACCGGATTTTTCTTGAACATTTTTCATTGAAGAATTCTCTGCGACAGGAATACAGTAGTTACACTTGTTTGGCAATTTAAGAAAACCCATTGAATGAGTTTACAAATAGATAAAAAAAACAAGGCATTGCTATTATTAATTTTAGAGTTTTATCAAAAACTGTAGCTCAACACAATGCCATGCCTGTGCAAAACATACCGGATTTTCAAAAGTACCGTACTTTCTTGCTCCTTAACTTGCTGATAATGGTTTTGGCTGTCATTTGAATTGAGTTATAGACTTAACAAAACTTAAAGGGTCAGGTGTCTCCAATTTGTTTACTAATAAATTGGCTAAAAATAAATACAGTGATGTGGTTAAAAATCAGGTGGTAGCGGATTTCAGGACAGCGCTAAAAAAAAATCTATTGCCTAAAAGACAGACAATCGACAGTGTGTGACATTATAAAAAAGTTTCAGAATGGAAAATCGGTTGAAACCATTCACTGTGGAGGACGTCCCAGAAAAAGTACACTCCGAACCGATCGCCAAATTAAGAAAATGATTCTTAACAACCCTTTCTTGCCTTCAAGAAAGATTGTTAGTGAGCTCAATCTTTCAATTGCTGCAAGCACCGTACGCAGGCGTTTAAGAGAAGTTGATTTTTGTTCTTTTCGACCATCGAAAAAGCGTCTACTTACTGTTAAGCATATTCTTCTAGTAAGTCTTTGATTATTTGTCAACGCTAATCGTTTCTTAGACTGGAATTCGCAAGAAACCATTTGAATTGGTCGACAACGAGGTGGAAAACTGTACTCTTTAGCGACGAGAGTGGGTTCAACTCGATTGCTTCCGATGGCAATACTCATGTTAGACGAAAGAAGGGAAAACGTCTTCAGCCACGACTTTGTCGTCCGATAAACCCTACCGAGAACTTAGGGCCCATTTTAAAAATACGGGTAGGGTCAAAAACACACATCCAAAAACGCACTTATGACGTCACTAAACAATGAATGGGAGAACATTTCAAAATAAATTTTTGAGAAACTAGTGTCGTTCATGCCAAAAAGATGCGAGGAGGCCTTAAAAAAGAACGGTTACTGGACAAAAGGTCTTACAAAATAACGGTTACTGGACAAAATATTACGTATAACAAAAGTCCGGCATGTTTTAACATATGTAAACACTGTATATATTGCGTCTGATAATGGTAGCTCCTAATGAATATTGACTCATTGCACTTAGAGCCATATCTTGAAGACACTTGATTGCTAAGTATGGTGCCGATTTTGTACCTTAATTTACTGTGTTTAAATGATATACCCTAATAGGTTGTCTGCGGGACTCCCTCCAAAGGAGGAGCTGGAACTTCTTTCTGTCATTGTCAACAAATATTTGGCGATACATTTTAGAGATATCGGCGGCAAATGCGTAATCAGGAAAACAAATCGTTTTGCAATGACGGGCCAGCGTGTAATGCATCATTTAGCGATATATTCGTAGATGTTCTTGCAGATCCATCGAAAACCACCCGTAATTTGATTGAACTGCTCTCCGGTCGCAAAACGCAGTGGTGTGGTAGAAAATAATACGGTCCGTTGATTGATTCTGCTCTGCTGTTTTATTTCTGTCATATGGTTGAGGTCAATATATTCTTTCATGAACTGAATATATTGCTGCTGTAATTCTGGATTTCTGTATATGTAGTTTCCTTTCCAAGCTAAGAAATTGTTTAGTAGCAATTTCTTTTGATTCTCCCAAGCTAGTTCGATTGTTGGCGAAAGGTAATTTTACGATATAACGGCCGTTTTATTGTGCTGATGAAGATCTCTTAACATCTACGTTCTTGCGGAGTCAATTGTACTTCTTCAGAGGATTTTTTAGATTGTACTTCCTCTATTGTCCAGAGCCTTTCTAACAGACTATCTCCTCTAACGTACTTGTTTCAGAGACGATACCGCAAAACAGTTTTGAAGTCGGTTTTTGAAGTGCAGCCGTTCGGATTACGAAGCATTCAAGTAAAGTGTTTTGAAGTGATGGCAAGTTCTGCTGAATTCTGATCTGTCCAATCGAAATTAGGTCGGGGAATAACTCTGCTCCAATTAGTAGGTCAATCTCCTGAGATTGGTTGAATGCATTGTCTCCAAGCTGGATATTCTTTGGTAAATTGGTTGACGTGACGTTGTAGTATCGAGAATGTATACTTCCAGATCCGTGCTAAACCCAGTAATTCGGGATTGAAGGCATAGATTCACCTTCTTGTCGATTTTAGGATGGTTGTCTCCTACAACGGAAATCTCCAGCAGTTCTTCCCTTGGTCTTAGCTTCAATTTATTGGCTAGTTTACTGGTTATGAAGCTCATCTGAGAGCCTGAGACTGGCAGTGCCCTCGCTTTAATTGGGCTATTGGTTTTATTAAGCACGTTGGCCTCGTCACACTGAAAGCATCGGTTCCCACTAAATCACCGAAATCAAGCAGTGTTGGGCGCGGTAGGTGGGTGACCACATGGGAACTCAGTACTCCGCGTGCTGTTGACAAAACGCGCCACATGGGCATAGTACCCCGGCGTTAAATCCCGGACCCTACAAATTAATTTGTATCGTTCCCTTGATAATAATAATAATAATAATAATAATAATAATAATAATAGCTGTTCCTAAAAGCGCATAGTTAGTACCAGCATTGTCTCCGTTGATTGCTGACAGACTAGTTTTGTTATTGATCTGTAGAGTCTCTGAGTTTCGGGCTTCGGCTTGAACTCGGCTATGTGAAGCAAAGTATGATGAAATTTGTTGTATTTGATGCAATGCCCTGCCTTACAATTTGAAACCGTATGCCCAAATCGTAAGCAGTTTAAGCATCTTTTTAATGCTTTAACCGTTTTAAGCCTCTCCGTGATTGAAAACTGCAAAAAGGTTGGACATTTGTAAATGGGATGATTCAGTTGCTCGCAGAGAAAACACTTGCTATTTTCTTGCGTGGTAGTCAGAGTGACTCTGCTTGATCGTTTAGATTCACCTTTTTCTGTGGTTCCTAGTGCCTCCAAAATTTGAAAACGATTACGTGAAGCTCACGTGGGTTGTCCAGCGATTGCTGATAAAGTCTATGAGTTTCCTTGTCGATCTTCTGAAGAATCAGATGAATTAGTAATGGGTCCCAATCCTGGAAAGGAATGCCCTTTGAAGTCGCTGCTGGTGACGTCTTACCCAACTATTGATCCAAGTGTTTCTGCAGGTCCATAAGTCGCGATTGACAGCGTCTTTCAAGTTTCTGAATGCTATCAATCGAGTAATCTAAGGTCTCTTTTTCTGCCACGATTTGGAGATGTAGAGCAGAGATAATTGACCATTGCTGCGTAAGATTAGCTAACTTTTGATTATACGAGTAGTATGCAGCTGAACGGTCTTTCATGTTGTCATCGGTGGAGACAATTACTTGTAAATGCTCCATTGCGCTGGCTGAGGCCTTTTGCTGCCTTCTCAGTTCCTGAACGGTGTTCCCACTTTCGATATTAGTACTGGTGTTAGTGGTCTTCTCAAGATCGGTTTGTACTTGCAGTGTAGCTGCCTTATACTCAGTGTACACAGCCTCAATTTGTACGTAGTACTTCCTTTCGAAGTAGCTGCTCTCTGGCCGCTCTGTCCGGTATGCTTGTAACTGGATGTCCCTGTTTTCGAATTCACCCCATTCGAAGTCAAGCTGCTCCAGGTGGGGCTCCAAGTATGGTTTAGTCCACCTGCCTGGTCCGTCCTTCTTAAAGTTGGAGAATAACTTTGTTATTTTCTCGGCTGCGACTGCCTGTCCTTTGGTGAGGGCTTCCATTGTTTTTTTTGTTTTTTTTTCTTCAGTGGAATCACGTCGGGGTCACTAAAAATGTTAGATCTCTTTTGATCTAAAGTTAAACAACACGTTTGGATTGCGAGTGACGTTTGTTAAAAATCGTAGTACTTAACAAACAAAAATGTAATACTATTGGCGTATTCTGTTACGTCTGGGCATTGCGACCTAATCCTGTATTTGATATTGCAGGTGGGAAAGGAAATGGAAAATGGGACAATTATAGTGAGGCTTACAAGAAAAATACTTATTAATGAAACTGAGGTTTAAACAGTCACCGTTCTTGTACACACCGAAATGTTTAACGTTCCATTTGAACACGTCTCCTAAAAGGATATTTTGTTCTTTCGCGATATTTCTTAGACATGACCTCAAATCTTGGGATAGTATTGTATGATGTATTCTACATTAAGATATAGATCATCTACAGTACTTAGATTTATCAGAATTCAGCAATACGAAATAAATAAACAAACACATAAAAGAATTTAAAATAAGGTGGTGGTGGATAAGATAAACAGAGACTGTTTTGGAAATGTGTAAGGGATCTAACGAAGGGAAGAAAAATGGCAAAGGACAGCACATTTAAAGCGTGTGACATTAGAAATAGTTCTTATAGTTATTGGTAGAGAGTTCCATACTTTGATAGTGCGAATAAAAAATAAACGGGATGAATTAAGTTAACGATGTTTTAATGGTATTAGAGTAGGTGCTCTAAGAGAACGAGAAAAAATAAGTTTTTCATACAAATACAATACACAGGCGTCTTATCTTTTATAATTTTATGTAGATAAATGCTATTCCTGACGTCAATGTAGGGTTTGAGGGACATCGCTGGCAAGCACTTTGTGTACTGCGAAACATGGTCATATCTTCGTAAGCCATGAATGTATATAACTGCGTCATTAAATGCTACTTGTAGCTTAGGCTAGGACAGAGAGTCATTACTACTGTATACTACTTCAGCATATGTGATAAGAGGTAGAATTAGAGTTTTGTCTAGTTTTAGTCTGGTATTAGTTGGAGTAAGACTTGCAGATATCCAGAGTTTGCGAAGATATCCATATATTAGTCCTATAATTTAATTAACATGGTCGTATCCTAACCATTTACAATAAATGGCAAAACCCAAATTAGTAACAGTGTTAATAATTTTAAGTTTATTAGCGGAGAGCAGGATATCTGGTAAGATGCTAAGGGATAAGGTTTTATTACAAATAGGAATAACCTGACACTTATTTGGGTTCAAAAGCAATCCATTGTTTGCAGGTCAAGAGAAAATACTGACAAGATCTTAAGATTGCTAACCAGTTCAGATATATAGTTCATAGGTTTTGCGGCATGTAGCTGGACCGAGAAGTGCTCACAAACATAAGGAAGGTCATTGACGAACATACAGGAGAGAATACGACCAAAACCAGAAGCAAAAAATACCACAATGTAGTAAAAGTTTTTGGTCGTTCATTCAGAACAATAGAAATTCCGCCCCAACCTCCATCCCAACGCTCATTTACAATCAATGGCATTCCAGCTGTCAGCTCTTTGGAAAAAGCCAATCTACTTGCTACACACTTTGCTGCCAGTTTAACACTCCCAGATTGTGCTTTGTCCCCGCCTACACTTGAGTTCATCGAATCTTCAATGGGACGAATCCACTTTCGTACTCGTATAGTAGCAAGAGTACTCAAAGATCTTAACATTCACAAATCTGCAGGTCCAGATGGCATATCTCCCCTTCTTCGGAAGAGGTGTTCTTCCTCGCTGGCAAAACCACTGCGTAAGCTTTTTCATCAATTCTGCTCTTTAGGACTCTTTTCGAGTAGATGAAAAACAGCATTTATCCAGCCCGTCCCTAAAAAAGGCAAATCTACAGACCCATTGCACTTACGTCCCTACGTTTCAAGGTCTTGGAAACGCTGATAAACCGTCACCTAATGAAATAACCCGAAACACGGCCGGCAGTACGGTTTTCGTAGCAATATTTCCACTGGTAATCTGATGGCATGTCTCACCGAAAAGTAGAACCAAAGCGTACATCAATCTGGCGAAGGCAAGATAGTTGCACTTGATATTTCTAAGGCATTTGACAAAGTTTGGCATCAGGCTTTTTTGTCGAAAATGCATGCTTTTGGGATCGATGACTCTCTTCTTCAATGGATTAGAAAAAGTAAATGCTGGTGTGCCCCAGGGTTCCGTTCTGTCTCCTACACTCTTTTTAATTTTCATCAATGATCTCTTGTCTGCTACTTTTAACCCAATATATTCCTTTGCTGATGACAGTAGTCTCTGCTTTTCACATTCGTTTCCGAACTCACGCCCCTACATTTTGACTGTAGAACGGGAATGGCAGCGTATGTTAAGCTCATTAAATTCCGATATTAGCAGCATAACCAATTGGTGAACTATAAAAAAAATGGGATTTAATGCTTCCAAAACACAATGCTGTCTGCTGTCGTCTAAGCGAAATTTAAATGCACAGTCATTGTCCATGAATGACACTTGCCGAAAAACTTTCCATTCTCGGTATGTGTGTCAATGCCAACTTACGTTGGAATAACCACATATTCGATGTCGCCAAAAATGCTGCGAAATGTCTAGGTTTCCTCAAGCGATGTGAGAAATATTTCACACCCACTGATGTGGACTTAATATATATATACAATGCCCACATCTGGTCAGGTGCTCCTAAAAGCTCTTTGCGCTTGCTAGATAGGATTCAAAACCGTGCGGTAAAACTCATAGATGTTGACAATATCACTCATTCATTCAACACGTAATATCTACTGTCTCATCTTGTTGTAACGCTATTTTCACCACCAGTGCTCCACTAAAATTGCCAGTAGAATTCCGTCCCTTCAATTCTTCAAACGTAACACCCGTCTCGCTATGAATGCTCATCAGTATACCCTCAATCCCACTTCGGGCGTACTCTGAAATATCGTGATCCGTTCCTAAGCCATACAGTTGTACGCTTATAGAATGCCCAGCTGAGCCTTTTGTTTCCTAGTCATTATAACTTGCAAACATTTAAAACCAACGCACATAGGTATCTCTCTTTTTTCCCTCCCGAACTTCCCTTCGCCCGCGCTATATGCAAACATCTTAAGAGTACACAAAATCTCTTGTGCGCGCGGCAATTATACAAACAAAAAAAAATTGATCCTTGTGGCACACCTAGATTTAATGGCAAAAGTGCTGAAGAAGAGTCACGTGTAACAACTCTCTGGAATCTGTCAGACAGAAAACTGCTAATTAGCCTCACTGCACTGTCGCCAAGGCCAAACAGATTTTTCAGCTTACAGCATAGGATTTTATGGCTTACATTATTAAAAGCCTTTGAAAGAAACGTAACATAACCTTTACCGTAGTCCTGTCGTATTTCTTTAAAAATATTTACCATTGCAGTGGAGCAGCTGTGGTTAGGCATGTAACCAAATTGTCTCTCGTGGGTTAAATTGGGCAATACAAATGGGAAAATCAGCTTAATAAATCCTATATCTACCCCATCTTCACCAATAGCGTTAGATTTTATCGCTGCAACAGAATTAAACACTTCATTTTCGGTCACAGTTTGTATTTCGAAGACATTTGCGGTGTGATTTAGATTTTCAGATGATTAAAATTAACGTCTTGCGATATGCTTTCAAAGAAGAAACTATTTAAGAAGTCAGGATCAATCTGAGATTCAGCATTACATTTCCTGCTACAGAGAGATACCAATTTGAGATAAATTGTTCCAAAGCTGCTTCGGAGGTAAAGATGTATTTAGTTTGGACGCATAACAGTTTCTTTTGGCATTTTGTATAACGAAAACAGATTTGTTTCACATGGTTTTGTAAGTAAGCCAATTATAGTACGCTTCACTTTACTATAAAGTTTGTTGCAAGCTTTAATTGTATTAAGAACTTCCGTGGAAAACCAAGGACAACTGTTATTTCGGATATTTACCGTTTTAGTAGGAACAAATTGGTTGTATAATTGGATAATTATTTTTTTGAAAATAATGCAGTGTTTAGATGACAACAATTCCATTGGACAGATAAAGCAGCAGATTGAAGGGCATCAATATTTATGGATCGATAATCGTTAACGAAAAAATCAGCGGGATGGCATGGTGGATGAAGTTATTATTTTAGCCGCAGAAAAGAAGATCGTGGTCAGAAATACAGTTGAGCGATAGTTGATCGAAAAGAAGCATAGACGAAGTATCGGATACTATTGTCAGGTCTAAAAGACTTCGGCAATTACTCTGATTCTAGGGCAACAGACTTACATATAATTTTGCATGTAAGTGAAGATTTACAACAAGACTCCGTGCATTAATATGGCAAACCTTAAAACCATGTCAAAATTTGGAAAGAACATTTATCATCTTGTGCGTAGATTTTTTATCCACACTGTTATGAAAAAGTTTATTTTTCAGTATGATTTAAGACTATTAAGAGCAAAAAAAAAAAGCAGAAAAAGTAATGTCACACACCAAGAAACATTCTAGCCTTCCATCGAGTCTAATGGATTTAAACCCTCTGGCCTGGTCTACTTCGCATAAGAGCCCTTAGAGCTTATGAAAATGGAATCGAATACCAAGAATGTTTGCTCTAAAAGCACCTACAATTTTTATCCGCTTTTAATAAATCAAAGCGTCTGCATCATATTTAAGGACTTCCAATGACATATAATCCGATTACAATCAGTCTGGTTATTGACCAGTGAACAGAGAGATTGTATGTCAAAGTTAAGTTTGCTATCTACAATGGTATTAGGCCATCCTACAAAATCAATTAAACTGACCCCATTTTCAGTGTCAAAGTTTCTTTCTTAATTTGACTTCAAAAGAACCAAATACAATCCAAGAATAGTACTGGTACGGGTTGTCCGAAAGCTTATTCGCAATCTTAGACAAAATCATCTCTCTTCACTGAACATATGGGTTTTTGTTAACGAATGTGGCCTCGATATTAATTGTATTTGAGCGTTTGTGAAGCTGCTTCATATTTTTCACATGAATAGGTCACCTACATACATACTACGGTGTCCCAGGCTATAAGGGGGCGAATTGAGATACGCATAGCCTCTATTTTTTTTTCCTTTTGACCCTAATAACTCAAATAATAAATATCATTGCTATTGGATAATGATAACTCGTGTCGACTTGATGTCAAACATTTAACATAAAAGTTAGGTATGGAAGCCATAAAGGATTTTCAAAACTTAATGTTTATTCAGTAAATAAAACACTGTTTTGCCAGTATTTTATATTTATTAAGTATTTATCATTAAAAGGATATTAGTTATTAAATTATTTTTTTTAAGTTAGCTGACTGTAGTCAGGATATACCTGTCTGTGTTCTTGTACAAAATTGCTTCAACAGTGAATAAGCCATGAAAGTCTTGCATTTACTTAACAGCTCTTTCAGCTGTATCGTTAGCTGCTCTTAGTGTAAGCACCTTTGTTTTAGCGTTTTGAAATGAAGCACTATTTGACCATGAGGCAGGAGACTCCTTGAGAAAACTGTCATCAATTTTGAGTGGATTGAACAAGAACTTGCTTTTGATTGAAACAAAGTCATCGATGTTTTTCTCTGAAATTAAAAAAGAGAGAACAGTTATCATATATCGAAGTAAAAAAAAATAAAATAAAGGTAAACTAAATTTTTACTTACCAGACTATTCGTGAAGTGACCCACAAAGTTCTTCCTCCGATCGGATGTAGCGGTTACTCTGGGCTGATGGTTTTTTTTTTTTTTTTTTTTTGGCTAAGTTACTAACCATTTTTAGTTTTGTCTCTTGATCTACATTATCGTCAAAAAGAGACAAGACAGACATCTATCAAATAGCATAAATGCTGGCAAAAATTCTGTAAAGCTGCTTACGAGATGCTTTTGTCGATTGATTCGTAAGCCATCATGGCCTTCAAAAATCACAAATCCTGGTAAGGTGCTTTTACGGCTAAAGTGCATTGCATTCACGACTTGACGTAGGATGTCACGATGAACAGGCGGACGTCTAACATAGCTGCCTTACTCTTGTTTGAAATTCTGAATTGAGAGCTAAGTAATGATATTTTTAATGAATAAATTGTTTTCACCATCCATCGAGCTAGGTGCATGGCGCCTGGAGGCCGAATCTTAATTTTCTGCTCTGTATGACCACCAAGAAATCTCTAAATTTTTTTTGTTACAATTCACTTCGGTAAAATTTCAGCAGTTTGTCAATTTCTGAAGCATGCAGGCATGATAGCTTTTCTGTATAACTCTGTATTTTCTCGGGATCGACATTTTAGCAGTTTTCTCGGAGCTTTTTAAACAATGGAATGTCTGGGCTTGTAGTTATTTGGCTAATTTTGGCCTCAACCACGCCTTTTACTACCAATTCGTAGACAAGGTGGCGGCAAGCAAAAATAAGAATTTTTCTATTCAAATTCTGTTCGAGAAGCACACAGGCACCATTAATATGACCTGTATTTGAAGCAGTAGTATCACAACAATTTGCACTTTATCTTCAAGATTCCAGTCGGCAATAGCATTCCAAACTGCCTGTGCCTGTTCACTTCCCGAAGAGTTATCCAATTTTGTCACAGCGATAAGTTGTTCTTTATCACCATACGAAATAACTATTGGTAGACGTTCTTCTTTAGACTTGTGTGCATCTAAAGCCGGCAACTGTTTGCCATCCCAATGGAAATCGACTTTTATAGCTTCTGCGCTCTCTTTACGCTTTTCCGTATGAATTCCTTGAATGGAGGACTTGCTTATGGGAAAATCGTCAGGCACTTGGAAATAGGCCTCAATAGTTGCTTCAATAGATAATAAACACAGAATTTCTCATACTTAACTGACACCTATCTAATGCTGCCACTAATTTTGGGGTGATGAAACTTTTTCTCGTAAAAGTTTTATTAGTATCGGACAGAGTGCTATCAGTCAGTTATGGCAAATTTTCTTGTAAATCCATTACTTCAGAATCAGAAGACGAATTTCTTGTAGTGGTTCATAAGATGATGAAAAATATGATGCACGCCGCTTTTGTTCCTCCTAGGGCGCGTCTTTTCCCCTCTTTTTTCCACTCCTGGCTCTCTCTGGCGCTGCAAGAAAATCCTATCTTCATTTATCTTTATTAATTGAAGCGCATCGGCATCTGCATGCTCAAACACGTCGGTTGTTTTGTTTGCACTTTTTTTTGCAAATCTCTCCAGACTTGATATGAGGTACGAGTGATTTAGTCGGTATACGTGCAGTCATGGATAGTAAGGTTTGCGCTTTCATTGACACTTAAATTCACTTCACTAATATTATAGAACAGAATCGCCAGTACAACATGCCACAAGGCGCGCGACACCATCAGTTTATTGCGGGAAACATTTTCAGAGCGCAGAATTTCGCGTTATAGACCTGTAAACTGGCCTCGACGATCCTGTGATCTCACACCTTTAGATTAATTTCTTTGGGGGTATGTGAAGTCACTAGTCTATGCCGATAAACCAGAGACGTTGGATGATTTGGAAGTCAAAATTCACCGTGTTATTGCCGGTATACGGCTCGAGTTGCTCGATAAAGTTGTCAAAAATTGGACTTCACGATTGCGCTTCATTCGAGCTAGTCGTGGCACACATACCACCTTGATCCCGGAATTCATTCAGAAAATTACAATTACAAGCTTATTCATCTAAATCTATATTGTCTCCTTCAGAGTAATCCCCATCGACTGCAACACACTTATGCCAGCGCTTGATCCCATCCTCGAAACATTTTTTATAATTGGTTTTCGGTATGTCCAACAGTGCTTCCTTCGATTTTTCCATTACTTCCTCTCGGCTGGTTTTTTAACTCGATTGAACAGAAAGAAGTCACAGGGAGCCAAATCAGGTGAATTCGGTGGCTGTTAGATGGTATTTGTTGCATTCTTCGTCAAAAAATTACGAATAAAGATGGCACTGTGCGACGGTGCGTTATCATGGTGCAAAATCCACGAGTTTTCTGCCCACAATTCTGGTCTCTCTCGGCAAATTGCTTCACGCAAACGTCTCATAACGCCCAAATACGAGTAATACTCTTTGTTTACTGTCTGGCCTTCTGGCAAAAATTCATGATGCACTACACCGTTGTAGTAATCCATGAAAACCGTGAGCATTGCCTTCGTTTTTGACTGAAAACGACGTGGTTTTTTTTGGTCGCGGGTCATTTGGAGAACACCATTCACTTGCATGATGTCTGGATTGCGTGTCGTACTCATAAACCCACGTCTCGTCTCCAGTAATGATCCTTTTGATTTATGTGGGATCCGATTCAGCCTCGCAAATCATCTCTTTTGCGACGTCAACACGGTCTCTTTTTTGCATGAAATTAAAGTCTTTTGGCACCAACTTTGCTGCTACACGACGGAAACCCAAATCATTAACCAAAATGTCTTGGACGGATCCATAGGCAATGTTCAAGTCCTCCGCTATCTCTCTGATGGTTAATTTGCGGTTATTGACCAACATTTCTTTTACGAGTACTTCATCAATGTTTTCGTCGGTTTTCGATGTCGATGGTCTGCCACTGCGTTCATCATCTTCGATTGGCTCACGACCACTTTTGAACCGCTCGCTCGTGCCACTGGTAAACGACCGTTTTCTTTAGAGAATCGTTGCCGAAACACTTTTCCAACACTTCCAACGTTCGCGCACCATTAAATTGGTTTTTTACGCAAAATTTAATACAAGTTCGTTGTTGCGAATTTAAATCCATTTCTAAAATTGTAAAAAAATCGCCAACACACACAGAGGTAGATGTACTCTTGGCTACGTAACTTTTGCAAACGTCAAGCTATGACGCCAAGATTTAGAGGAAATATCAACAACAGATTTACCAACTTAACAAAAAAAAAAAAAAAAAAAAAAAACAGAACTCAAATCGGAACAATGGGAGCGCCAAACTTTTTGATCAAGGTGGTATGCCCGATATCGTATTTAAACATGGCATAAATTTAAATATTAAATAAAGCTAATATCATAGACATTAACATTAGCTTTAAGTGTTTCATTTCATATTGAATTTGTATACCTCTAAAAAAAAACACCCTTTACAAGTGTAATATGAATCTTGCGAACGATTGGAATCACTCTCTGTTTTGTTTATCGTACTACTCGTATTACATTATTCGAGGATATTGGTGGAATACGTGACCGTCAAGGATCCGGCCGTCCAGGCTCGAATCAGATGCAAACCACTGAGAAAGCAGAAGATCTTTTCGCGGAAAATGAATATTTCGCAAAACATCATGACATCTGACGTTGTGATGAATATGAACATCTCGCATCATCAAAGAAAACTTGTGACTTAGTGCCTACGAAAGGCACACTGGACACCAGCTAAAAATCGCACTGAAGCAAAAACGTAAGCGAAAAGGCGGTACGCTAAAAACGCTCAGAGACAAATTCTGTGGACGAGAACATTTCTGCCGTCGAAAAAACTTTTAATAAGCAAAATGCTCGTACATCAAAAGAAGCTTACAAGGGTTGAAAGAGGCCACCACCCTGCAAATGTAATTGTATCGTGGGGAATAAGCTAGGATGGCATAATCAACCTCCATTTTTGTGAAAAAGGAGTCAAGACTTCGGCGAAAGTTTACCAGACCACTGTTTCGGAAGACGTCATGTTGGCAAACAAGCACTGAACATTCCAACAACATTCTGCTCCAGCCCACAAAGCGAAAACCACTCAAGAGTGGCTAAAAAAAAATCTAACCGACTTCATATCACCGGATGATTGGCCACCGGGTAGTCCGGACCTCAACCATTTGGATTACAAGTTGTGGTCTATTTTAGAGGGAATGGCCTGCTCTACTCAACACCGAAATATTGAGTCTTTGAAGCGAGTCCTTGTCCCCCCTGTCGACAACTTTTCGATGAATGAGGTCCATAATGCAATTTGGCGAATAAAAAGTATAAATTTGTTTTTAAAAATATTAACGCGTTTTCATTTGGCTTAAGTTTTACTTTGTATCAATATTTATAAATAGACTAAGTACAATCAGAGCTAACAGAGTAGAAAGAGGACCTCTAAACGACCCGAAAGAAATGAAGAAAACCAAAATAAGGTCCTATAACCAATGCCCACATCTTCAGGCAAATGACTGCCCAAGTAATGCAGTCCTGATCGAAATATTATTTATGCCTAGCTGTCATAAAACCTGCTTCTGACGCAATAGAGAAAAAATAGACCAAGCCGTTTCGGAGTATGCCACAAACACAAAAAATCGATTTTCATAAATAAAAATTAAAGTATAATTTATTAAAAAATCAATCTGTTTAGATTTAGATTTAGATTGTTGTGGGAGGTGGTATGCAGAATCCCAAATCACTGCGGCCACAGATAGGCCCGTTGTGATATCCTCCATTTAGAGCTCATCCATGATGCCGCAATTTGTTAGGAAAGCGGCTACGTCTTTAGGTGAGCTGGCAGCTATGTCCGCCGCTTCAAGGTATTGTAGAATTTACCTAGGTAACGTTGACGTGTTTTGGTTAAACCATTGTAGTTACATAGTTCTGCTGTTTCCACGTCCTCGTTGCATAGTCTGCATGTGTTGTCTTATGCTATGCCCATGGTCATCAGGTGTTTTTTCACACGGCAGTGTCCTGTGAGAAGACCTGTGGTCACTCGAATCTGACTTCTACTTAGTTGTAGTAATTCTTTTTTGTGGCAACAGCTTGGCATAACGTTTTTGGCTTGCCTGTTTCAGTTTCTCTCCAGAGATGAAGCTTCTTTTCCTCTAGCCAGGTTCTAATACTGCCTTTTATTGTATTAATTGATAGCCCACAGAATGGTCTTGGCATCATGAATTGGTATGTGGATCCTTTCTTGGCTAATTCGTCTGCTTTTTCGTTGCCTTCATGTCCGCACCCAAATCAGGTGAACTTTATTTGTGGTGGCCAGTAGTTGTAGGAGTTGAAAGCAATCCCAGACCAGTTTTGATTTTATTTCAATGGCGTTAATTGTAAGAAGTAGGGCTGCTCAGCTCTCGGAGAGAATATAAATGTTTTTATTTGTTATATGTCTGTTTAGATTATCTCGAATGCAAAGCTCTTGCCTAAAATACGGAGCTGCTTGTATCTATACTGGCATGTGTAGATGTCTTAGTACAGGGACCGTATACTCCTCCTCCAATTCCTTGATTTGGTTTGGATCCGTCTGTGTACCGTGCATGTGAGTCAATGACAAATGTTGATTTTTCCTGTTCCCAGTTAAGACGGTCTGGAAATGTAACCTTAAGGTTATGCTGAAAGTTATATCGTTTTAGACATGTGTGTATTCCGCTTTTTTTTGAATTCATGAAGAATTGCAGCATGTACTAGTTTGGAATTGGATTCATCTTCTGTGATGAGCATGTAGGCATTTACCATTGCTTCTTCCATGAGTTCCAGATGAAGTGGTTGGATGTTTAGGATAACTTCCAGCCCAGCTGTTGTTGCGGTCTGTAATGTGTTGAGTTTGGTCTGTGTAGAGTTCTGTGTTGTTTTATGACACCAACGGCGGCTGTTTCCATGACGATAGATCTCGTTATTGCCGTGTAAATTCATAGTGTCATTTTGGGATCAGGTCCCCAATTTTTTCCAGCTAGACTTTTGCTAGTCCACAGTGAGGTCCTGGCCTTATTCTTTAAATGTATGATTATTCACGATTCCTATCTTTTGCAATAAGTAAGACAAGAAAGTAAGGTCTAACAGTGTCACACTTTCCTACTGTTAGATTATTGAAACACTTCCGAAAATCAAAAAATTAGAAAAAATATTTCTTATTTGCCATATCGGATACCACCTTGATCAAAAGGTTCCCGGGTGACACCACCGTGTGGCGCTCCCATTGTTCCGATTTGAGTTCTGTTTTTTTTTTTTTGTTAAGTTGGTAAATCTGTTGTTGACATTCCCTCTAAATCTTAGCGTCATAGCTGTGTGTGTTGACGATTTTTTACAATTTTAGAAATGGATTTAAATTTGCAACAACGAACTTGTATTAAATTTTGCGTAAAAAACCGATTTAATGGTGCGCGAACGTTGAAAATGTTGGAAAAGTGTTTCGGCAACGATTTTCTAAAGAGAACGGTCGTTTACCAGTGGCACGAGAGAGCGGTTCAAAAGTGGTCATGAGTCAATCGAAGATGATGAACGCAGTGGCAGACCATCGACATCGAAAACCGAGGAAAACATTGATGAAGTACTCGTAAAAGAAATGTTGGTCAATAACTGCAAATTAACCATCAGAGAGATAGCGGAAGACTTGAACATTGCCTATGGATCTGTCCAAAACATTTTGGTTAATGATTTGGGTTTCCGTCGTGTTGCAGCAAAGTTGGAGACCGTGTTGACGTCGCAAAAGAGATGATTTGAGAGGCTGAATCGGATCCCACATAACGAGACGTGGGTTTATAAGTACGACACGCAATCCAGACATCATGCAAGTGAATGGTGTTCTCCAAATGACCCGAGACCAAAAAAAACCACTTCGTTTTCAGTCAAAATAGAAGGCAATGCTCACGGTTTTCATGGATTACTACAACGGTGTAGTGCATTATGAATTCTTGCCAGAAGGCCAGACAGTAAACAAAGAGTATTACTCGTATTTGGGCGTTATGAGACGTTTGCGTGAAGCAATTTGCCGAGAGAGACCAGAATTGTGGGCAGAAAACTCGTGGATTTTGCACCATGATAACGCACCGTCGCACAGTGCCATCTTTATTCGTAATTTTTTGACGAAGAATGCAACAAATACCATCTAACAGCCACCGAATTCACCTGATTTGGCTCCCTGTGACTTCTTTCTGTTCAATCAAGTTAAAAAATCACTACGGGGAACGCGTTTCAGCAGCCGAGAAGAAGTAATGGGAAAATCGCAGGAAGCACTGTTGGACATACCGAAAACCGATTATAAAAAATGTTTCGAGGGATCAAGCGCTGGCATAAATGTGTTACAGTCGATGGGGATTACTCTGAAGGGGATAATATAGATTTAGATGAATAAACTTGTATTTTTAATTTTCTGAATAAATTTCGGAAAAGGTGGTAATTTATCCGGAGAAGAAGGACTGGGAAAAAAATGCCATAACCAGGCCAAATGAAATTGCAATTTTCCCAGATCGCTCAAAAACAGAGTAAGGAACAGGTTCTCTTATCTTTTCAGAGGACCGAGAACTAAGAGTATCTATAAAGTTTTATAGTGGAAACAGTGTCTTCCAATCAGAGGTTCTGGCTGTCCTCAGGGCGGCTGAGCTAATGCAGATGAGATCGGCATCCAAACGATATATCGCTATCTACATCGATAGCCAGGGTATCCAAGGCTCGTTGGCCGCTTTTTGACGGCAAAAGATCTAGGAAGTTTATAAAGTTAAACAGGGATAAGATTAGGACAGTAATAGGAATCCTGACAGGAACTGTCTCCTGCGGCTCAAAGAGACTCAAATTGTCAGATACAGATATCTGCAGATTCTGCGGTGATCTACAAGCTGTTGAGGAAATAACACACATACTGTGTGAATGCGAGGCAATATCGCGCAGTCGAAGAAAATTTTCGGAAACCTAGAGTAAATAGACGGCACGAACTTCAAAGGCCTTCTTGGCTTTTGCAAGAAAATTGGGTGTTTTACCAAGGCGATTGTTTAGGTTTTTTCCATTTGAAGACAAATTCAACTGATTCCATAGGGATCGCGATGGGCCCGTTTTGGTGCCTGGTGTCTGTGTGATGGCATATCCATCACAACCTAACCTAACCTAATTACCGCTTGTTGATTCGGACTGGACAAACGGTGAATAATAAAATGGATTGGCTTCCTAAGAGTGTTCTTTTGTCCATGGTGAACCAGCTCTAAAGTCACGCTATTATAGGCCTTCTACACCATATGCAAGGCTAACAATCGTCGCGCATCAACTTTAGAGGCTCAGGTCGGCTATCTGCCACCAGTAGTTTATCCAGTATATTCTGCAACTGAGCTGTTTCTTGGAGCCACATTCCACGCTTTGTAGGCGGAAATTATGCGTTTTTTCCCTTTATATCGACGGTTTCTGTTGTGGCTAATATAATAAATTGTCATACCTTAACGAGATCCTTAAAATTTCCAACTTAAAAACAGTAGATTACCAAGAAATGTGCCCACTCAAATTTATGAGAATCACGGAGAAGGAACTTTTTGGAGTCTATTTATTCAAGCAGTTGTTTCAATTAGAGATGACAAAACCGATTGGGAAAACCAATGCACGTTATTTAACACTTTGAGCCTATGCTCTCAATGAAATGAAAATACTTGTTCAGAATTATGTTTTGGTGGAGAGAAACGAACTAAATCATAGAAGAAAAAAAAGGCTGTCATACTAAAAGTAAATCTAGAAACCAATAGCGAATACCACTGTGCTTTGACATCAATATCAACATAAAATGATTAATAAGCTATGGAAACCTCTAGACCATACGATTCCAAAACCATCCCAAGTAAATCACTGTCTGAGTTTTTACGAGTACCATTAGCAAAAGCAAGTCATTTGTTGCTGACGGTTTCCAACTCTGTTTTCCTTAAACCAAGCCCACACGTGAATATTTTTTTTTTCTCTTTGTATTGTATCTTTTTATGGTGCTATTTTGGAAACTACTCAAGGCCAAGACTGACTCACGTAAAAATATTTTCTTTAAGAAGTAAACATCCGAAATCTTATCATTATCCATATTCTAGTCAACATAATAAATTACACATTCACACCTCATATGAACGTGCTCGTGGCACATACTTTGACTAAGTATGTATAAAATAAAACTCTGACTACAAAATCAAATACAAACAAATGGAACAAAAAAACAAAAATAAATGTTGTCTTAGCATGTCCAGCAACATTGTCTCATATCTTGGGCAATCTTATCCATAAACAAACGTTTTATCTGGCAAATTGAATGATACGAGTATGTTGCCTGACAACTGCTCTCAGCTGAGCGAGTGCACTTAGAGAAAATTCTACTGAATGCATCCCTCAACCCTCTAAAAGACGCATGCTCGACATTCATACGTACAAATTCAGATGAAAAATAAAATCAAAACAGAAACCGAACAAAAATACGTGACATAAACCATTGAAAATTGTTATACCGATCGCCGGTATTCGTCAGCGTCAGTGCTAGCGGCTGCGTCATATACACGAATACTGTTATACGAAAAGAAAAAGCTTCCCCCCGATTATTATGAATCAATCGCAGCTATCCCCGGTAGGCAGACCTAAAGCTCGATTCATTTTCAGTTTTTCTGTCAAACGAACGAGGACGATCTTTTGTCGCGCGCGCAAATAAATATACATATATAGTACATACTCGTATTTTTTTTTTTTTTTGTTTCTTGTCGCCGCTCTTCAACTTGATCAGTCATAAACGAACTTTTTTTTTAATTATAATTAAGTTTTAATTTAAAAATCGATTTGTAAGATAAACGAACGAAAAGGGAGACATTTTCTTATAAAAAAAAAATTGTGGAAGAAGATATAAATAAAATTCGAAATTGCAAAGAAAATCAACAGTGAATATTCCAATCAGAAGATAGAGTCAAGTATCTGTCGTAAGGCGGAAGTAAAAGATACTCAATAGATACGAGTAGTCGATAACAAGGTTAGTAGTACTCATTCACCACAGCACGGATCATTCACCTTTCAATGTAGACAATCAAACAGATACTCTCGTACTTCATGTTCATCTTGTACCGGTTTTCTATTTTTTTCTATATTAAGATGTCTTGGCATCTTAACTTCCTGATTGATGTCCCATAAATCTCCTGGCTTAGTTAATATTTCTAAATTTTTCTCTGCACTTAAAACTCTAATGGATTTTTGAACAGTCGCTTTTACTCTTCATTGGTTGGAAAGTAAAAAAGTTGAACATCATTAATTAAAAATAGATATGAGGTGTTTTTGTTTTTAATTTTTAAGTTTTAAGTTTTATTATTTTTATTTTATCAACTGTGGCTTTGCGAGAAGAATGTCATTTCGTGTAAAAAATTCCTTGACAGAAGGTAATGAACAAGAAATTCTTTAGAATAGACACATGCCCATAGATACGAGCATATTCAGCAAGAGAAGCGGCTTAAACGTTGCACTTACCCGCGTGATATTCACCTGCGAAAATAAAAATAAAAATAAAAGTTATTCTCCTCTGTATACGAGTATTCTGTCTGTTCTGTGTCTTGTTTGTTTTGCAAATTAAGGCATACTCTGTACTTAGATTGTGTCTATCTGTATCCATGCATAGATGGATAGTATATGTATGAATAATTAACTCACGCTGATTAGATATATAAATTTGCTTTTAAGCTCTATACGGTTGATAAATTTTCCATTTTTTCTGACGTAAATTTTGTTGGCAGTGAATCCCATATCCGTATGTGCAAATGGTGGAACTTTTACGCTTATACCTATGCATAAATTGAGCGGTAGACATCTATGTACATATTTCAATGAGAATTGATGCTAGAAAATCAGTTTGCAATTCTGTAGATTTTAAACTTTTTTAAATCTCGAGTGCCGGGTATATTTGATTTTTTTTCGTTTTTTTTTTTTTTAATCAGACGTATAATTAATTGATATTTCGTTATAAGCGTGAAAAGATTTCTACATATATATGTGATTGCTTCAATTTTCGAATAGATACTTGGCTTTTTATACATATGATCCTGTTTACTAGGCGAGCGAGTTTTTGAGAGTCTCGGCATGACCTAATAATATTCCACTATTTTATCACTTCTTATCCTGTCGACTGACTTATGTTCGAACATTTTGAAGGGCTAAGATTTGAATATAGGTTCTTTTTGTCTAATAAGACATTTGAGATACTCATACAACAGGGAATCTACAAGTGTCCCGTCAATGACAATTTCGGCAAAGATTCCTGGGCATATTCTAACAATAAAATACGTTCTACGTTCCAATGTTGACATCATTTATCGAGGATTTAAGAAAAGGCTTACTTTGGTATAGCCATGTTAACGGAAATTGCTGTTAGTACCAATGGTAAAAACTTCGTGTAGGACTTCATTTTTGAAGAAATACTCGCTTTTGTAACGTCGTTTAAAGTTGATATCTTGTTTGAGTCTTCAGATATCGAATTTCTAAGCCTGTTCCATTTTCATTGCTAATTTCTCGTACACCCACCACACAGTTAGAGAAAAGATTCCTAAAAGAATCGTATGGCAATACGAGAAAGCCAATTGTAGCTACTTAAAAATTTCTTTAGCAATTTTAACTGGTCGTTATGTTTCCTCGATAACGACGTGGACGCCGCTGCTGAAATGATCACAGAAACTATTCTCTTTGGAATGAGTTGCTTTATCCCTCATCGGATGAAGAGTATCAAACCAAAAGAAAAGGCGCGGTACGACTCGAGCTGTAAAGAGGCTATCAGGGTTAGAGAAATGTTTTTTCGGTCCTACAAGACCAACCCGACAAAGGAAAACCGAAAGAAGTTTAAACGAGCCAGCAATGACTGCAACGTCCTTCTCAAGCGTGTGAAATTCTAATACGACCAAAAACTGAGGCAAAAAATACTGCAATGACCCAAAGGCAGTAAAAATGTTTAGTCGTTCGTCAAAAACATTAGAAATTCTGCCTCATCCTCCATCCCAACGCTAATTTACAATTACATTCCAGATGTTTGCTCTTTGGACAAGGCCAATCTGCTTGCCGCGCATTTTGCGGGTAGCTCAACACTCCCAAATTGTGCTTTGTCCCCACCTACACTTGAGTGCGTCGAATCTTCAATGGGACGAGTCAACTTTCGCACTCGTGTAGTAGCAACAGTACTTAAAGATCTTAATATACACAAATCCGCTGGTCCAGATGGTATATCTCCCCTCCTTCTGAAGAGATGTTCTTCCTCGCTGTCAAAACCAGTGCGTAAGCTTTTTCATCAATCCTACTCTTTAGGACTCTTTCCGAGCAGATGGAAAACAGCATTTGTCCAGCTCGTCTCTAAAAAAGGCGAATCTTCTTCTCTCTCCTCCTACAGAAGGCACTTACGTCCCTTCTCTCCAAGGTCATGGAAACGCTGATAAACCGTTAGCTCATGAAATATCTCGAAACACGAAAACTTCTTAATGACAGGCAGTATGGTTCTCGTAGCAACAGCTCCACTGGTGATTCGATGGCATGTCTCACCGAAAAGTGCAACCAAAGGGTACATCAATCT
Source organism: Volucella zonaria (assembly GCA_963966105.1). Classification (NCBI taxonomy): domain Eukaryota; kingdom Metazoa; phylum Arthropoda; class Insecta; order Diptera; family Syrphidae; genus Volucella; species Volucella zonaria. The sequence continues at coordinate 50,112,708 of OZ014534.1, forward strand.
GGTGAAAGCAAGATAGTTACACTTGATATTTCTAAAGCATTTGACAGAGTTTGGCATCAGGCTCTTTTGTCGGAAATGCGTGCTTTTGGGATCGATGACTCTCTTCTTCAATATATTAGAAATTACTTTTCGGGACGTTCAATTCAAGTTGCCTTGGACGGTTTGAAATCTGATATTCACAAAATAAATGCTGGTGTGCCCCACGTATCCATTCTGTCTCCGACACTTTTTAATTTTCATCAACGATCTCTTGTCTGCTACTTCTAATCCAATGTATTCCTTTGCTGACGACCAGTACTCTCTGCTTTTCATATTCGTTTCCGGACTCACGTCCCTGCTCTTCTGCTGTAGAACGGGAACGGCAGCGTATGTTAAGCTCATTAAATTCCGATATTAACATCATAACCAATTGGGGAACTATCAACCGAGTGGAATTTAATGCTTCCAAAACTCAATGCTGTCTGCTGTCATTAAAGTCATTATCCATGAATGGCACTTGCATCGTCGAAACCGATTAACTTTCCATTCTCGGTATGTGTGTCAGTGACAAGTTACGTTGGAATGACTACATATTCGATGTCGTCAAAAATGCTGCGAAATGTCTAGGTTTCCTCAAGCGATATAAGAAATATTTCATCCCATCTGGTATGGCCTCAATACATAAGTCATTCATACGTCCAAAATTGGAGTACAATGCCCACATCTAGTCAAGTGCTCCTAAAACATCTCTGCACCTGCCAGATAGCATTCAAAACTGTGCGATAAATCTCATAGGTGATATTAATATCAGTCAATCAATTGACACCCTCGAACATCGGCGTAATGTCGCGTGTCTCACTCTGTTTTATCGCTATTTCCACCAGCAGTGCTCCAATCGCCAGTAGCATTCCGCCCCATCAAACTTTTAACCGTAACACCCGTCTCGCTATGAATGCTCATTAGTATACCCTCAAGCCCACTTTCGGACGTACTCTAAAATATCGTGATTCATTCCTAAGCCATACAACTTGCTTACAGAATGCCCTGCGTAGCTCTTTATTTCCCAGTCATAATAACCTTCAAACATTTAGAACCAATGTTCACCGGTACCTCTCTTTCCATGCTCCCTGATTTTCCTTCGCCCGCGCTGTATACAAACATTTTAAGGGTACTTAATCCCTTGAGCGCGCGCGAATTATAAAAAAAAAAAACCGAGATTCGTCCGCCCAAAGAATTCTGCTAATAAACTCGTTGTCATCCAAGCTCCGCTCCAGCAACCAGTTAGAAATCTGAAGTCTCTTTTCCAAATCATTGGGAACAGTTCTTGTACAGGTGTATGGTGGTATGGATAAAGAATTTTTCCATGTAGTGCATTAGAAATTGTAAGTCTGGAAAAATTCAATTGCGAAGCTAAGCGTCTGATGCTGATTAATGGATCAGTTGTAACAACTTCCAGTATTCTGAAATCCTACTTACTTGTGGAGTTCCCGTATTCGGTCGTGTATCCCGTTTCTCGAAACCTTCGATACGTATTTCCAAATACTCCTTTACTAGGAAATCGTCGGTTAGAACAAAGTGCATGGTATTCTTGGTTTGTAAATGCACTCATTTCAAATAGAGTTTCTTTATAAGCAACTGTAACCTTAGCGTAAACAATTAAACTTAATTTTATTAACTGTTACTTCCAATTTATAGAGCCAGAACTTGGCACTCTAAAAAGTGGGAGTAATAGTTAGTAACATTTTGTACAACATGATTTTGGTCCTTCGGAGTGGCGGCTTGTATCGATCGACGCTACGTTTGTTGCGGATTCTTCTTCATTGCCCTCTGATCAAAAAGTACCTGAAATTCTTCAATAATACGAAAATTGGTAAATTATTCACCGATATTCATTTCATTCCCTTCAAAGTAATCTCCATTGCAAGGAATACACCTATTCCAACGCGTCGTCCAAATTCAAAACACTTTTCATAGGCCGATTTTGGAATCGCCTTCAGCATCTTCTGCGAATTCTCCTTTATCGCCTCAACCATACCAAAAAGGCTTTCTGTGAAGTTGTAACTTGAGTCGTGGGAATAGGAAAAAGTCAAAAGAAGCCATGTTAGGTGAATACGGAGCTTGCGGAACGGTATGAACGTTATTTTTGATGAAATAGTCGCGTATAAGATGAGATGTGTGAGCAAAAAATTCAGCACTCTCTGCATAATCCGCGCTTCAACTCATCTCATGCCCAAAACATCGTGACTAACACTCTGCACCGATTGGCTGCTACCTCCCTGATGCTCACACGACGGTCTACGAGGACAATTTTCTTAACTTCATCGTCAATCATACTGGTGGACGGTCCCCTTTCAACTCTTTGTACCACTCGTACGCTTGTGTTTTCAACATTGTCGAGTTCCCCTAGGCTACCGTTTACATTTTCAACGCATATGAAATTTCTGGCAAACTCTTTGCTCCACTAAGTTTGACATTGTGAAATTCGCAGAACACAACAAAGACTGACTTGTTTACAAAGCTATTATGCAAAAACTACCGACAAATGGCGCTTAAACAGATGTTTGAGTGCCAAATGAATGTACCAACCTAAAAAAAAAAAGCTGCGGTTGTTTGGATGGGAAATTCCGGGTATTTTCTTATCAAAAAGTGTGTGTGCCATTAAAATGTGAACCGCCGAAATGTAGACAGTAACGCATCCATTTTGCCCAATAAATTGATTCTCACTACCTCCGGACAAACTCATTTGGTCTGTTCTTCAAGCGCCGTAAAAGCTTTCCAGTTTCGGGCTGAAAATACGTCAATATGCAAATCTTGGAAGATATTGCAAATTTGAAATTCCCTTCTGTTATATTTAAAGCCTGCTATCAGGTCTGACTTGCCAGCTAAAGATATACTCGTTAAGCTGTGCTATCTACCGTAGTAGTCCCAGGTAGTGACACAATGTCTACTACTCTGTTCCAGAGAGTCCCTTAGGGAATAACCATAAATTTGATGTCCGTTTACTTACGAGTTCAGGCGAGGAAATGGCGACGCAATCGATTTGATGTTAGAGCACAAAACCTGCACAAAATTTCCTTCATAAGTAACAAGATGACTTATTACAAGCTATCTGATTTCCGTCCAGAACAGACGCGGAGCTATCGTGGGAGTACAACGGGATCACCACACAGACCGCTTAAAAAAAATCTCTGCGTCACCCCAAGCCAAAAACACTGATATGATGTGAAATGAATTTGCCACTGGAGTAGGGAAGAAAGACAAAAAACGTGGCTTACTCCAGGCTAATCTAAGATCTCAAATTGCAGCAACACTAACAGTGGGTATGCACGAAGTTTCTAAAAGCAGCACCAATGCCTTTCGTAGAGCTCCAATAAACACATTTCTATGCCCATCTCTTGATACCATACAAAATGCATCTTACATCTATGTAATTTGATACCATGATAACCATTAGATACCATCGGCTGAGCCAGCACTTCCTAATTAAATATCATGAGGTGTATATGCATCCATCCGTTGTGATTAGAAAAGACAAGACGCCGGTACAGTTCAGTTCATATATTTTAGGAACTTTATCACCGAATAACCCAGCTTTGTTGTGTAGAGCACGTGTTTGATGGCAACTAGTGGTAGTACTTGGTTTTCTACGATACCTTTGTTGTGTAACCTTATCCATACAAAACTCGTGTGAGCAAATAAAGTGGAGGATATGAAGGATATAACATAGGTACTCGTTGCTCAAAGAACTTGATACTTTTACTTTAATTTTAGGAACTTTTGTTTGGTACTACGATCCGATTGTATCTCGGCTTTGTTCGCAAGTCCGGAACGTATAGAGAGACTTGTTGCTGCAGGACACTCTTTGGGCTATACCACCGACGACTGCACCCTCTTAGTTGGTCCTCATCCATGACCAGCAAAGTACTATCTAGTATTTTTACAGAGTATTATCCCAAGCTTTGGATACGTATAACCGCTTTTGTGAACTGTACACAGTCCTACTTTCGCACCTTTGCGTTTATTTATATTTATTCCTCCAATCCTGAAGCTAGAAGTTGCTTAAATCCATAGCCCTACTAATAGGATCCATATTAAGCCTGTTGTTTAGTAATTGGTCTTGGTGGTACAATGTGGATGTCATTAAAGAAGTGATTACATTTTCGTTTTCGCCAGGAGGTCAACTTGTATTGTATTTCTACACACACATTCATTGCGGAAGAGTTGAATCTTGCTGGTACTTTTTATGCTTGCCATTGGCATTTCTAGTTTCGTGGCTATGGTACTTTCCCATAACATGCTTAAGCAATGTATTATTGCTAACCCTGGTGTTAAGATCCATCCTCACGATGCTATATCCGGATCTTGAGTAGCGGCAGCACCTTTCTTTTTTTTTTTTGATTTTTTTTTCTGTTGGAATAGAGCACTCAGACAAAGAACTAGTCCATTGTAATTTTTGTAAGTTCCTTTTAATGGAATCTTTCAGTATTTCGAATAAAGGCGAGCAAACGTCAGGTCAACGCCGTGTACCTGTAGTCTGATCCGAGCGTAAGCCGGCATTCACAGAGATAGTGCGGTGTCGTCATCACTTTTACAGCAAGCGTCGCAGGACGTTGTATCACTTATGTCGAGCAAATTTAACTGCTTAGCAAAAGCGCGGCGCCCCGTCACGGCGGCGTCAGTAAGCAACCTGCAGTCTTTCCTGTTGAGGGACAGCGGGAAGTCCGCTGACTTCCTAGGGACATCGGGAAACATTCGTTTGGTCTGCCTGCAATATGGGGAGTCATGCCATCTTCAGTTGTGTTCATATGAGGCTCAGCTGTCAATGGGAGCCTTAAAGGAGGAAAACTCTCCTCTGAACCTTGCCCAGGCAAGTACATCGGCGATCCCGTGGCAGACAGAGATTGCATTCGAAAGATATTCGATCTCGACCATCCTCTCGATGGTTTTCAACATGAAGAAAGTCAGGCTTATAAGTCTGAAGCTCTTGTGTGTAGAACTCTTTTCCGATTTTCGGTATAAAGTACCAGGCTAGCGGTAAAGATTCTCTTCAGAGTTACCACCAGCTTATCTATACCTTTTTATAACATAACTGGATATATGCCACCAGTGCCAGGCGACTTGAAGCCATCAAAGGAAGCAATAGCACAACAGTCGATGAGATATACCAGCTACGTAGTGTTGTGTTATTCAACTCACTAGCAGCTTCGTTAATAAGGGCTGGTTGTGAGCTGGTTCCGATACCGGTGAAATGAGAACCAAGCATGAGATGGAGAGTGTCTGCTTTTGGTTTCAGCCTGGTTGATCTTGATCTCTTGAGGACTTTACTTAGCCTACTGGTTTCACCGACAGTTTCAATCTTTTCGCAACATTTTTTGTAAGAGGCACTCTTCGAAATCCGAATGATCCTCTTATATTCTTTTTGCTTTGATTTGTAATGATTTCATTCTTCCTCAAAATTAGTCTTAAGTGACCGAAACAAAGAACTGGAGATCTGCATGATTGCTTGCTAGCTGGACAAGTTATTTCAAAACACTTGTGAGGGTAACGTTCAGGTTCTGAACAGCTCCCTCGAGCTATTGTTTTGTTCTGAGCTTAGGGAGCTCCTCCTTAAATTGTGTCCAGTTGATTTTCTGCGGATTCTTCCTCTTCAACAAGGCTGAGACCTCACATTCGATTCTGAATTCGATGTACTTGTGGTCTGACATGAAGATCTCCGATAATACTTTTCAGCCAGTAATATCCTTAGCATACCTATTGGATAACGTTAACTCAATTACTTGATGTCTTACCCTCGTAACAAGAGTGTGGCGAGAGCCAACATTGTTGGCAACCAGGTCAAACGATAGTATGAAATCCAGTAGATGATTGCCTCTCACGTTGCATTTAATACTGCCGCAGAAAAGTAGTCTGAGCATTAGCATAGCAGCATATGATAAATCTAATCTTCCTGGAATCACAGTATTCAATGAGTTCGACTACTGCCTGGTAATAATAAGTCATAGGCAAAATAAGCAGACGCAACGACGAATTTGTGCCATTCTCCGTTCGTTTCGCAGCTTATAACGGCAGTAACTAAATCTTGGTTGTAAAATTGCAGAAGTTTAGATGGTGGGAGTGAGTTTATCACATAAAGACAAGTTTTCCCTCTTTGCGATCGCTCGTCATAAACTGGTGTGGAGCCCCTTAAACATCAAAGACCACACATGCGTTTATTTTACACCCATGGCTCCTGTATAGATATTATGTGATGAAAAAATCATGATGGTCTTCATAAAGATAACATAAATTCTGAAATCTTTTTTTTTTGTAAGACCGTTTACTTAGAAGCTTTCCTTTATGCTTCCACTTGCGAGATCTGTTGCGGGTACAATTTTGTATGATGGCTATATTTGTCACACTACTGCGAAATCTGGTCTCATTATCATCTTACCTATCGGGTTAAAGGAAAATAAGCTTCCTCTATTTGCCGGGGTCATATCATAAAGTATTCTACCTCCTGCTTCCAGCTTGCTTTCCTCCTTTCCGGAATTGATCCGCCATGATTCGTTCACCGTCGTGATATCTAATTTTTGCAATTTTCAGGACAAGTCTTCATCATGCAGGAGTTGATCGTTGTCCCTCGATAGCCAAAAGTAGTCAACGTGTTATCAGTCCTTGTGCATAGTGTAGTAGTCAAAACCATCGAATCACCCATTAATTTATTAGAGCTGGAAAGCTGTCTTAGCAAGGTAAAGGGAAAAACGCCGGGTATAGACCGCATCTCCTATCCCATGTTAAAAAACACACCACCTGCGTTCAAAACTCGCCTGCTTGCCCTATACAATCAAATTTTCGAATCTGGATACATCCCTCAGATATGGAAAACAGCTAGTGTTACGCCGATTCCGAAACCAAAAAAATCACCAACAGATATTAACAGTTACAGACCAATTTCTCTCCTGCCCTGCACAGGAAAAATTTTAGAAAAAATAATATCTAATCGACTGCTTTGGTACATAGAAAAAAACAATTTTATAGACGAAAACCAAGTCGCTTTTAAACACGGCCGATCTACAATAGATGCGCTTTTACACATAGACGATTTCATCGCTTCCGCACTGTCTACAAAAAATCATGTGTCTATTCTGTCAGTCGATTTTGAAAAAGCCTTTGAAAGAATCGGAATACACATAATTTTAAATAGACTTTTTGAATGGCGAATCGGTCCAAAAATCCTAAAATATGTAAAATCATTTTTATTAAAAAGGAAATTTCGCGTAAAACATAATAACTTCTACTCCGGAATCTACAACATTGAGAACGGTATTCCACAAGGATCACCACTCTCAGTAATTTTATTCATAATAGCTTTTCACGAGTTAAGCGCAATTTTAATAAAATTTAAAATAATCCGACATTCTCTTTATGCAGACGACTTGTATATATTATCTAAATGCAAAGATTTAAATAAAGTTAAGACCTGCTTTTTCAGCATTTTGTCCGACATAGTTAAATGGTGCAAATTATCCGGGGCAAAAGTCTCGTTTGACAAAACTAAAGCTTTGCATATTTGCAAAAAAACAAGCTGCCAAAATCTGCTGAACTTTAGTTTTAATAATAGAGCCATAAAGAGCGTTAACACATTAAGTATATTAGGAGTTATATTTGACTCTAAATTTAGTTTTAATGAACATTGTAAATCATTAAAAAAAAGCTTAGCTACCAGACTAAATGTAATTAAGTATTTATCATCACCAAATGGTTATTCCCATGCAAACAGTATTATAAGAGTAGTTAAGTCTATAATTTTGTCAAAAATCGACTACGGCCTTGTTATCTACAGTAAATGCAGTAAATCTTCGCTCTCTACAATTAAACCTGAATATCATGCAGCTGTCAGATGCGCCCTTAAAGCTTTCAGAACCACTCCCATAAAAAATATGTTAACAGAAGGTGGTCTTCTATCGATCGAACAACGGATCGACTATCTAACCGCACTCCTCTTACCGAAGATCTTATCATCACAAAAATCGCCAATAACATCCGACGCTAAAAAAATATTATCCCGTAAAAGGATTCCAAAACGACCGTCAACTATGTGCAACGCAATCTCCGCAGCCAAAGACTTCAACATCTCCTTCAACCTTCATACCCACAGGACACCGACCCACCCACCATGGCAATTAGACCCAGAATCTATAATTACTGATCTACATGCATTCCAAAAAAACTCGACACATAGCGACATATACAAAGCATTGTTCTTTGAAATATCCAACCAATTCAAGAACCAAAATTGGAAACTTGTTTTTACAGACGCTTCTAAGACAGAACACTGCACTTCATTTGCAGTTGTCAATGAAAACAACAGGGTCCTCACAAAGGGTTTGTTGCCTCATTTCGCTTCAATCTTCACCGCTGAAGCTAGAGCGATACTTCAAGCTACAATTGTTGCCGGGGAAAAAACTACACTTATTTGTACAGATAGCTTATCTACCTTAGAAGCTTTAAAAAACATCAACAATGATTGTGAAATTATCGAAGCCATCAGGGACAAACTGATACAATACAAAAATTCATTAAAACTTCTTTGGGTACCTGGGCACATGGGAATTCTAGGAAACGAGAACGCTGATCAAGTAGCGAAATTGGCGATTAAAGAACCACTTCAAATGTTCAACTGCCTCAACAGAATAGATCTTCAGAGGGAAATCAAAAGACTTTTTGAAGCTAAAAGGCAAACACTTTGGAAAGACTACACACATCACTACTCATCTATCAACCCCGGAGGCCTTTCGACAATATACCCATCCAGCTGTTCAAAAAAAATGCTAACATGTTTTCTGCGTCTCCGAATGGGACATACCCAAATTACTCATGGGTACCTCCTAAACAAAACCACACCATCCAACTGTCAACTATGCTGCAACAATACACCACAATCCATGCAACATCTCCTCGACTGCCAGAAGATTAAGGACGCACTCACAAGCACATCTTGCTCTCTTTCACTTAAAGAACTGCTAATGACACCATCAGAAACCAACATCAAGAAAACTTTTATGCTGCTTAAGTATTTAAATTTTGTTAATGACATCTAAACAATTATGTATATTATTTTGTTTAATATTATAACCCCCACAATTATAACTTCATTAACACTATCTATATAATTATCCATGTATTAAATATGTATATATATTAGCTGATAGTCCTGGTAGCTATGGCTAAGCAAATATTGTTCTTGTAATTTACTTACATAACAATAAAGATTATAATAATAATAATAATAATTTGTGGAACTTTAATGTTTTTCAATTGTGATTTGCCAGGCCACAGACCAACCGACCATCTTCTTACTGATTACTGATTTTGTCAAATCGCACGTGTATTTTGCTGAACAGTTTAATATTATTTTTCTGCGACCCATGCCTAGCTTCATCGTCGGCACAACAACGTGGTTTCAAGCCGACAAGTTTGATATTGTTATCTTATTGCACTTTAGTCTCTTAACCCATCAAGGTCTGGCCTGTGGTCCACCGAAAAGATTTAATGATCACAACCTGTGAAGTGGGTTCATTTATATAAGCAAATACTCTACCCATGGGCTATAGAACCCTAGCCAGGTTTTCACTTTATTTTGCTGACATGACATGGCATCTACTTCAGGAAACTCTACGGAATCCTTGAAAGAAAGTCAACTGGAGTTTCTTCTATTACCAAAGTAGGAGTATACTACTACACCTTATGTAATGACGCAACCTTTCATAGAGATATAAAAACAAATGTACGAGTACGTGGACTTTTTTTCTAAAAGACTTCAGTTTGCAGTACTTGCTGAAGCTACTGGTCCATAATTCACTCATCTGTCACCATCTTCTTAACTAAGGTGCCAATAAATTTTATCACATGCAAGGACACTTATATAATTGCCTGTGCAAATGTAGACTTATGTTAAACAGATAATTCCAATCTACGATCTGGTCGATAGACCTCAAACACCTATCTCAAGTTACCATAAAATCAATCGGTTGTGATTTTAATTATTTAAAGTTCGCTATAAGACGAAATCCCAAGTTTTATTTATAAATTTATGCATATCTTCAAGATACTAAAGCTCTATGCAAATTTTTGTTATTATGATCCATAACCATTAACTTTATGGACCGATAAATGCCATTGACATCTTGTCATTCGTATTCATACGACTATCTGAGCGACTGATCGACAATTTACAACACCCTCTACTATCGATTTTTCTTTGTTAGTAAATTTATTTCCATTTTGAAATTTAGAAGAGTTATCCAAAAATTGTCGAAGAAGAAAAAAACAAAAACAAAAACAAAATTTTCCCATTGGAACAGTAGGAGTTGAAAGAAAAAAGAGGCCTAAGTCATGCATATAAATAGCGCGACTACCTAATCGGCCTGTTCACAAGAAGTATCATAGATCGTTTGCACCATTGAAATGTCTCGCCTTATCCGTTATACATTTGTTGGACTCTTTTTGTGTTTTTGTTTATTTTTGGTTTTTATCTATCGAAATGTTGGAATTTGTTTCTATTTTATTTGGCCATTAAATATAAGTTATCACGATAGATACGACTGTAGCTATCACATTGTTATGAGCTTCTATCGGCTTTCAAGTGCTTAACTTGAATAACAACAAAGCTTTCCTAGTGTAATTCAGTTTGGGTGTCGAAAATTACAATTCCAGTTGGCTTTTCTTTATTAAGTTCTTGGAGCTTTAGGTACGAATACATCCTAGACCTAGATATAAGATAGAATTTCTTTGTAGGCCACGAAAAACTCATTTGAATTTCTATCGTTTTTTTTGTTTTAGGTCGTCAACAGTAGCAGTACGACGACTCGTGTTGAAAAGAAATCCCAGCGTACACATCACGTTACATCGTCATCATCTTCGTCCTCCTCATCGACATCCGAAATGAAAGCAACCGCTTTGAAACGTGATTTAAGTGAAATCAAAAATTCAATGTCTGAAATCAACGATTTAGCCATGAGTCGAACAGCAACACAACACATGAATGACATGAAGCTCAATAGTTCGCAAACAATCAATGAAATTCAAAAGAAGTAAGTTATTTCAAAGTAATCTACATTTAAAGATACAATTTAATCAATTTTATTTTTTAGAATCCGTTCCTCATTAGAAAATCTCGTCGATAGTCCTGATGAACCGCTGGTAACATTTCCCGATGGTGATGATGACCATCATCACGATTTAAAATTAGATTTAGTCAATCCATCAAAGGGGGGTCCACTTACAAATGGTCTTAGTGGATCGTCGAAAACAGTCGACACAGTCAAATTCGAAGAGAAACGCACAAAAACTCAGTCCAAAACAAAAGTGATAACCGATGGATTTAGTTCAGAACAAGCCACTAGTAATATGGCTTTAAGCAAACGTCTGCAAACCGGTGATATTGATTATAAGGAGGATAAAGCAGCGTCTGCAATGAGAAGTAGACTGGAAGTGGATGGTGTTAAATCAGAGGAGAATGCTGCTGTTGTTCAGGTAGGTGAAATAGAAAGTTCAAAAATATATTCAGATCTTACCTTATCATCTCAAACAAATAAGTCTTATTCAGAAGGCTACAACTTGTATTGCCCAAATCGAATTCTGGTCGAAAATTCCCTGTTTATTACAAATCGAAATAATGTTATTTGAAAAGAATTTTTTGTAAAACGAAAGCCTAATTTGTAAAAAAAAAATAAGTACTTCAGCTAATACCCCGTGCATATGATACTACGATGCCTATTTATTTGTGAGGCTGAATTCAGTCTATTATTGTTCCTTCTCTACTTAGAGAATTTGTTGCATTTGCTTCTTAACACCAGAATCCATTTGTCACTAAGTCGCATATACGCACATTTGTGTAATATTTCATTGAAAACAGCACTAATGTTGGCTTTGAGTGTTCAATTGATCTGGAAGCATTGGCATAAGCCTTCTCATTCAAATGGTTTCAAAGAAAGAAGTCTTACGGCCAATTTTTGCCGTAACGTAACGCCATTTTGTTCGAAATAAACACCACCCAAACAAGCTTCCACCATAGAAATTCAATTGTCATAGTTCGAAAGTGCAATATTTTCATGGTCAAAGCCACACCTGACCCATTTCAACGAAATATGATCCCATAATGCTTTCTGCCCAAAAACCACCAACTACTTGTAGTAACACATTGTGGATAGACAGGCTTATCTACAATACAATTATTCTTGGATTTTCAAAGTCCAAAGTGCGGCAGTTCTGCTTATTAACATCTCATCGCTTAAAATGATTTTTCGGTTAAGTTTGTAATCGATTTCATGCATTTCGAACACCCAATTGGCAAAGCTATAACGCTGCTGATGGTGGACAGGTTTAAATTCTAGCGTCAATTGAACCTTATAGGTTTTATGTCCCCAGTCCTTATGTAAAATTCGATGGAGTATTGTTTGTTCATATCTGAGATTGACGCGGAAAGGATTAACCTCCGTTCTCGGGCTACATACTCAATATTTCCAGTTATTCTTGCGCGGCTGGCACGATTTTGGTTCTTCACATCACTTACTCGTACTTGTTCCAATAGTTTAAATTTCTGAACCAATTCACCAATTAATAGGCGAGAAGGTGCTCCATCTTGGGCGAGGAAACTTTCAACGTTTTCGAACTGCTTTAGAAAAATTCACACATTTCTTGTAGTGAATTTCAGCAATTCCAATGCGCTGTTTAAGCGTTGACGCTCTGTATGCACGAATGGTAATTTTTCATCTGTAATCTGTGTACGAATTCATCTCGCCATTAAGAAAAGGCAAGTTAAAATTCTGGTGAGCTGCCAACTAATTGGTCGCATGATGGCTAAAACGTTACATTTTTCTCAAAACTACATTTTCGTGTTCGATTATCATTGAACTTCCGCTTTCCGATCTTTGCAACGGTTGTACCTGTAGATATATACATTCTGGCGTAGATGAGCTTCCTGTTAGAAGCTTGCCAGTGAATGAAACCGGCGTAAAGCTTAAGGCCCGTACGTCAATGGCAATTATTTTTGAAAAAGTTGGAATACGAGTATGTTGGATATATTGTTGGATAGTCTCAGTTTCAGGCTTTTGACTTTGTCATTTGAAATGGTTTTATTTTGTCCTGGAGCCATCGAATTTTGTGCAAACATGTACCCAGTAAGGGGTTATATGGGTTTCAGTAGTCATGTGATGAAAGAAACACCGTGGAGGATGCCGTAACAATCCTTAAGAGAACAGTGTAGACTGTATCTTCTAATTCTATTTAATGGTCATTGCTTTAGTATAACGAGATAGTAAGCATTTACCTCGAGTCACTAAGTTATCTCTACCACGGAGTTCACATTCACATGTGTAGCAGTCCGTAAACTGCATGTAATTCTAGTTTGAGAGTGAAAATAATTTTTTTCGGAACACGTTTTATTGACCTTTTTTGCACTGATTCAAGAACTCAAAAGAGTAAATTTCTTGAAGAAGTCTTCTTCAGACACATCGGTCTAGTATGGAGGCGAACATTATGTGTGAACAACTTGAAATCCCCTTAGACCTTGGTCTTTTTTAGTACAGCTGACTTTCGCTTTGTTGGTTTTAATCGTTTCAAGAGTTTAATTTTCTCTCCCAATCGGGTACTGTAAACAAAAACAAAAGACATGTGTTGAGAAATGAATTTATGCAGAGTTTCTGCTTGAAACACTGCTGCCTTATTACTTCTTCTCTAGTTCGAAGACTCTCTTAGTGCTATTGCTCGAGGCAGTTTAGCCACCGTGTTTTAGCATAAAGAACTGCAGCCGTATAACACGTGCAGTTTGCGATTATATTTTCTTGATCTAGATTCCGAAGTTGGTTCTATTTAAATTTTTCGATATATGTAACGATACATATACAAGTTTCGTTTTGAATTATATGTTATTTTGAATCTTTACTGTCAGTAAGTTTCATAATTATGCAGAACGAAATGAATCGCTGTACGCTTGAAGAACGTTGGTAAATATTGCAAACTTATTTCAAAAGTGCTGCTCGTATGTTGCCCAAACAGTGCGTTTACTGAAAAGAAGTTTTGTCCGAAATAAAGCTCCCACCGCGCTTGCAAGTTTGTGCAAAAAGTTCTTGCTTGTCTTGTTTGCGGACAATACTCACGGTACATACCAACGATAATGTGGCCGAGAATATTCGACTCAATCCAGGAACATCGACTCGCCATCGATCTCAACAACTCAATATTTCACACCAGCCTGAGGAGAATATTGCACAAAGATCTCGGATTATTCCCTTACAAAGTCCAATAGATTCAGCGATCTATGGCAAACGACCATCCGCTTTATTATCGCTTCTCAGTTTGGCCTTACAGCAGCTCGAATTGGACATCGAATTTGGCCGAGAAATCATTTTTTGTGATGAGAAACATGTTAACAAACAAAATTGTCGCATCTGGCAATCGGAAAACCCGCACGTGGTTGTGAAGAAGCCAATACATCCGCATTAGTTTGGTGCGGATTTTGGAATTTCGAAAATGTTGTTAGAAACACAATTTCGGTCAACGGTGAGCGCTACAGAGCCATGAGTACCGAATTTCTGTGGGCTGAAATTGAAGGCATGGACTTGGACAGCCCGTCAAACAATCGATCTTTTAGGGGCTAAGTTCGGTAATCGTATTATCAGCCACCTGGGCGATTTCAATTATCCGCTTCGGAGCTGCGATTTGACCTCGTTAGACTTTTTTTGTGGGGTGAGCTTAAAGATCGATGTTATGCGGGCAATCCAGAAACGATTCAAGCCCTTAAAGCGAAAATCGTCTGAGCCATTCGTGGGATAGAGCCAGAAACAATCAACAAGTTCTTGGAAAATCATCATTGTTCATTTTATTTTATTTAAAAAAAAAAAAAACTTTTATTTGGACCGCCCTGTATACATGTGTATAACAGGACTGATAATATCTAAGTTTTTTAGGGCATCACCTGTTACGTTTCCTCCTGATCTTTAATTCGGGTATAACCTTGTTAGCCGCCTTGTGATATGTGCTGTCTTATTCTACCTTAAAACCGATAAATAAATAATCAGTATCGGCTTAGTTTCCGAAGGTCTTTTCCGAGATTTATCTTGTCGCACATTTCTCGTTAAAATGCAACGATTCCACTACGAAATGAGTGACCATGGGTCAGATGTCTCTTGTGTTTTACGTAGGTACCTGCCGTGAAGGCTTAAGCCTACGGTGCATCTTCGCCACGAACATGCGTTGATAAGCGCCCCTCGGGTAGTACAAGTACTACCAGCAGTACCAGATTCGAAGTCGTGTGTAAGGTACGAACTTCCCCTTTGGTGAAGGGTCGAGGCCTATCTAATACCTCCGCCATTCTGTGGGTCATGGCACCCGATTGCATTGCAATTCCACATCAAGCAGACCAGTTGGTTCTATAAGAATCCCATGGTTCAGGTCGTAGTGCACTACAACACATGCTAAGCCATGAGATGTCCAAGCTCCATTCGGTCTACTCTCCCCGCGATTTTGGGTACAAATCTACAACCACCACGATACTCCCACAAGGGGGCCAACTCCTAGGTCAGGCCGGAACCATACGGTATCAGTGGTAGCTCCACTGCCCATAGCCTGCAAGTCCCTAATGACTGAGTAATTGGGACACTCACATAGGACATGAAGACAGTCCTCATAGGTGGCTCCACATGAGCAGCTCACCATGGGTCAATTCGTAGTGCATTGTGTATATTTCTTCTTTTATTTGTTTCAATGGGAAACGCAGTAATTGGTAAAACTAGGAACCGACAATACCGCTTCAACTTACCTGCCTTTCTACGAGGATTCCTTCACGAAAAGACACCTAAGCTTTTAACCCTTTAACCCAAAAATGTCGCGAAGTTATCACAGTGTAAAACTTAAAGTTGCAAGTCGATAAGGACAGATAAAGCTTGAAGTGAGGGCTGAATCACAATGTGAAGTAATTATACATGTTTGGTATGACACAAAAATTCCTTGAACGGATAAGTCATATTGGAAACGCTTCCTGCAAAGATAAACCGTAATATGATGACAAACGGCCAAAGCATACTGATAATGTGGACATTTAGTTTTAAGAAAAAAAAAAACACGACAAGAATCAAGTTTGAACCAAAATGTTTCATTCATTATGAAGGACGATTCATGTCACTAGGTTTTGAACAAAACTTCAGGCATCGGCTGTTTTTGACGATCGAATTTTGGAACACTCTTTCCATCATTTGGGTTTCTATCTAACCAATAACTCGCTGAATATTAGCTTCCAAGGCCAAAAATGCCAAAAATAATGACAGCAAATACCAAACAGTTTACATAGCCCGGCAAAAAGTAACCGAGTGTCGTTAAATCGCACGATCTCGATGAGCAATTCACTGGTCCATTTCGCTATGCTACAATATATATTTCATCTTGTCCTTGAATCGAGTCCTCTTTAATTCAATAGTTTCATGGACAGTGTAGCATGTAGCGCCATTCTATTGGAAACTCATATCGTCTGGATCAGTGTCATTCATATTTTTAACGATATTCCACCAGCAAAAAGATCACGCCAAACAGTCCACTTTTAAAAGTGTAACTGAGTTTCATGAACCTCTTTTTGCAATTTTGCTTGTTGATACTCGTAAACCCATTGAGGCAAATGTGAGCCCCACCACTAAACATGATTTCGATTAAAATAAGGGTCGACTTCAAGCTGCTCAAGAGCCGCTAAGCCCCGTCGCAAGTCATGGTCTCGTAGCTTAATAGCAGCAACTATGTATAACTTATCATTTATGAGTACAGAAAGAGATTTTTACACAGAGTGAACGGCCATTTGACGACGAATGGACAATTCCAGAGCTACTATCTACAGTTTCTTCTGTGTTTCCTCTAGAGAAACCTATTCTTCGTCTTTTGTATCCAAAATGATTTTTGATCCGGCTTGCATTAACAGATTTTGAGGAAGTAATACTATTCAACCTTACGAGCTCTAACTATGATGGGTAGGATATGTGTAGCGAGCGCTTCGCCCTGAAGACTTGCTACCTACCCGAAGCACAACGCAGCAGGTTGCGCTCACAAGTGGAAGGAGATCTCCATAATCTCGGAGTACGTAACTTGGCCAAAGTCCGTGCCAACTGGAGAGGTTTATTGGTTGAGGATTCCAGCGGGGACTACGTAAAATAAGTATGGAAGTAAGCCGGTTAAATTACGTAGTCCAACGCCAAAGCAGTTTCTGGAAATGGGAAATTCTGTGATTCAAGACAGTCAGAGACATAATCTATAGTCCCGCCATGAAGTATACGGGGTCATGAACAAGCTTTAATTTTTTCCCCGCATTGAACTCGTGTCATTTGTGAAATTTGAAGATTAACTTGGGTAGGTGACTTTCTCTATGGTGTCCTTGTTGTCTCGTTCAATATTCACACAAAGGTCACCAACTTAAAGCTTTTCCAAGGATTTTCCAACCATACTCGAGTGCATAACAATGTACTGCATCAAGTTGCAATAACCATTAAAAATACATTTGCCCTTTATATTGATAGTCCGTTTCCAAAGAAACTCCAAGCTTATCGTTTGAGATCTAACAAAACAACAGAACCAACCCTTGTTGCGTGGAAAACCCCACCAAGTACCCCCTGTCAATCACCCTGCGATAAGCTCTAAAAACCTCAAGTTCAAGCTCTTTTCTCAAACTCAAACTTCGTTCTTGCACGCGAAATAACAACCGAAAACTGTACACGAAACAGTTAAAGGAGTGTTTCCCTACCAAACGGAGTGCGCATCAGCACAACCCGGTAGCAAAAGTTTTCTCAAATGGGTGTGTTCGTTAGTAATAAAACTTAACTTCTGTCTATAGAGACCCTTTGATTTTACCCCGATTATCATAAATTCGGGGAGGTGACTGACTGGTAGACAGTGTTTGTCGGCGACTTTCCCTTTTGTTTTCGTCGTCATTGTGTCGTCGTACCTTTGTCCTGTTTTTGTGTTTTTTTTTTTTTTTTTTTTTTCTATTTTTATTAGTTGTGAGGATTCCTCCATCCAAAGGACATGACCTTGTTCGGTTAGTTGGCACAAAAGCTATCCCATTAACAAATTAGTAAATTAATAAGCGCGAATTTTTTACCGAGGGGAGAAACCCCCTCAACTCTTAGTTTCTATCGATTTTGTCGCTCCTTAAGTAGAAATTTCTGTTTAGCGTGGCGGAATTTTTTGGGAATAAAATTTTTTTCAACATTTAGTGAGTGTCAAATGGTTGTGTTAAAATGTTGCTAACGAAATGTTTTCCGGTTACTGTGAGAATTCTACCATCGCCATCTGTACACCGAAAAGGGAATCATAATAAATCAATTTTCCAAAAAATATCGGTAAATACTTTTATGAAACAACAACTAAATTTGTCTCTTTTTATTTAGTGCAGATGCACCAATGCCTGCTTATGGCTTTCGTTGTCATTTCTCTGTTACCCTCTTAGTCACAAAGGTGACTTCTTCAAATTTCGCCTTTTTTTTTTTGTCAAAAAATTGTGTTAATTAAAAACTAAAAAAAATATTTACTCAAATTTAAAATTTAGCTTAAACGATGTTCTATCAATTTTTAAGTACATATATAACTGACGTTTGAAACGTCATCAAGTGACGTATGAACTTCATAATATCTACAAATCAAAAAATCTACGTGTTTTAATAGATTTTTTCATGAGCCTAAGTATGGATTTTTGTGACATTTACTATTTTTTCTTTTCATTTGGATATGATCCAAAATAACTTACTTAAATATTGACAAAAGCCTGTCATGTGTTGGTTTTTTTTTTTTTTTTTTTATCATGAAATCAATTTGTATTTTTGTGAGAATTAGCGGAAAATTAATGTTGGGACATGTCGGTGGTTTTGTTAGACTGTTAATTAAAATATTCAAAGTCAAAACGACATTCGAAGGAAATAAAAATTTAAATAAAACAAACCATGACAGAGGAAAATCACGGGTTATTTTCTATATTTTCTTCTTTTTCTTTCTCATTTTTTTTTTTGGTTTCTGTCATTTTCGGTTGACATTTTATTTTCAGTTTTTCACTTTTTCATTTTATTGAAGAAAATGTCCGAAGAAGACTATTTTTTTAAGTGACAAAATTGTAAACTGAAGAGAAGAAGGCCACTACGGCTTTTTATCGTTTGATTTTTCTGTTAAGGATGTGTCATTTAAATGTGTCCGAGGAAAATGTCATATGGAGATTTATTTTTATTTTTTTCATTTATTTATAGATAACAATAAATATAGACACAACTATTTACCGTTCTTAGGAATGTAAAGCCTAATAAATATGTACTCGTACATCCGGCTACACTTTCATTGAATGAGAAACAATCTCTGATTGACAGCTGACAGTTCAGAGAACTACTTGAAAGTGCACTGATTTACAATCAATACGTAGTCAAATTCTATGACGTTTTCCATCGAATTGATTTGAAAACACTGCATAGCTTTTACACATTGTGACACATTGACTTAATTTCAACTGAAGTTCTGTTTATTTTTCATTTAGAAGATTAGTTGTCGGTCTTAGTTTACCTGCACTACTTCGTACTTGCCTGGCCGATTTAACTTTTCCCTTACTTTTTATGACGCTACAAACTGCGGAAGATCAAACCTTTTTCAATCAGCTTCTGCAGTTGGTCCATTTCCCGGTCAGCTGCCTTCATTTTCGCAGCCCAAGTTGGTTGGAGTCCCTTCTAACTACACACGCTGCCTCTGATGCCGTCTTTCTCTGCGACTTCGTTTTAAAGCTTCAAGTTAAAGGCATCGGGCGGGGGCTTTTTTCTGTCTATCGGAACAGGGCACTCAGACAAAGAACTAGCCCATTGTACTCTTTATAAATTCTTTTTAATGGAATCTTTCAGTTTTTCGAATAAAGATGAGCAAGCGCTTCAGTAACATAAGGTGACTACAGTACCAGCACCCACCACGTCAGCGCCGAATACCTGCAGCCTGATGCGACTGTAAGTCGGACATTCACAGAGATAGTGTTCCGCGGTGTCGTCATCACTTTCACGTCATTCACCAGCACATTTAAGTGCTTTGCAAAAGTGTAGTGTCCTTTTCCGACCCCAGTGAGGGGTAGCAGAAAAGCCGCTGGCTTCCAAGAGACGTCAGGAAGCATTCGTTTGGTCTGCCTGCATCCCGCGGAGCTATGCCATCTGCAGTTGCGCTCATATGCGATTCAACTGACAATGGAAGCCATAACCGGGAACGCACGCGGACCCAACTTAGGTTCGGATCCAGGAAAACTCTCCTCTGGGACTTGCCTGGCAAGTTCATCGGCGATTTCATTTCCTGCAATCCCATTGTGACCTGGAACCCAGACAAGGGTCACTGAACTTAGCCTTCCGACTGCGTTCAATGATCTCTTGCATTCTTGAACCCCCTGCGCCGGTTCTCCGCAATATAGTTCGCTGCCATCAGGATTGCGTAAATCTCTTGGAATACAGATGCGAGCTTTCCTAACGTGAAGTGAAATGTTGTCGTCCTTCAAAAAGACAACAGCGTCACATACTACATATATTGCTGCTGGAGCCGTTCTTTCAGTCGAAACCAGTCCTGGGCACAAGGAAAGTCGATTTTGTATTTTTGCCACAACAGGTGTCATTGCATCGGACGGTATGTCCATAGAACCAGAGTAATATGATGACGCGCAAGGTCATCAAAGCTCCAGTGCGTGTTGTACCAAAGATCACTTCTTTTTAAACAGAAGATGGCTTGATATGAATATCAAGGGAGGGAGATTCATCAATGTGTCTAGAGCAGAGTCAGAAGTGCTCGGGAAAGCCCCTATGCATCCGAGACAAACCGTTCTTTAGAGTCTGGTAAAAGCAGCAATCACATATTTTCGCGAGAGCTTATTCCACCAGACAACCGACGCAAAGGACCCTTCTCGGTGACAGGCCCCATGTCTTACCGATAGCTCCTCTCCACTGCCAGAAGGCCGACAGCACCTTTATATGCTTTCGGCGTAACATGTTTAGTCCAGAGAAGTTTGTTATCCAGGATGACACCAAAATACTTAGCTTCTTTTGAGAATTGAATAGTGATGCCTTTAAGCATTAGATGACTCAGACCAGGCAGCTTCTAGACCATATCCTAGACATATTGTATGTAGTTTCTGCTACGAGTATTTATGTTGATGTCAGGTGTATTGAATATTCTTTATCACTTTTGATTAATACAAACGGGACGAAATATAGTAGTACAGGGTGACCAGATAAAAACTATATGAACAAAAATTTAAATAAAACAACAGCGGTGTGAGATGTAAAATTGATTCTGGCTTTTTTTCATGCCATTATGTGTGGAATAGCACGTCATTCAAATGGCCGTCTCGGCTTTGCTGGCAGTGTTTCAAGCGGTCTCTCCAATTTTTGATGACTCGATCCAATATGTGCTGCATTATTCCGGCAATACATTATCGAACGTTGGCGTCAACCTCGTCCAAAGTGGCTGGGTTGTTAGCGTAGACTAAGGACTTGACGTAGCCCCAGAGAAAATAATCGAGCGGGTCGAATCGCATGATCGCGGCGGCAAATTGATGAACGCTCGCCGTATTCTTCTTCACAAATTTCTTCTTCACAACTTCGAACGTTGCGTCGCTTGTATGTCATGTCGCGTCGTCTTGTTGGAACCACAGCTCGAATATATCGCTGTTGTCGACCTCTGACCACAGGAAATCGTTAACATCGCTCTCTATATAAAAGACCACTGACGGTAACGGTGTCTCCGTCCTCATTTCGAAAGAAATAAGGTCCGATGATACCGCCATGCCATAGACCGCACCAAACAGTAAATTTTTGCAGATGCATTGATGCTTCGACGAACACCTGTGGATTGGGTTCGTTCAAATAAGGGCAATTTTGCTTGTTGACATATGTAACTGCTAAGCCAAAAATGAGCCTCGTCCGAGAAGATGATTTTTTGTCCAAAATTCGGATCTCCGGCCAATATTTCCAGCGCCCAATTAGCGAACTCACGGCGTTGTGTATGGTCGCCCGGTTTCAATTCTTGCGGCATCACAATCTTATACAGATGTAGGCCCAAATTCAACCGCAAAATAAGCCGGGTTGACTCTTTGGCAACGCCCAATTCAGCTGATCTGCGCCGAATCGACAATTTTTCATTTCGCACCAATCTCTGTCTGGATGGTGGCTTTTTCCCAGGTGCGACACGAATTGCGTGGACACTGAATCCATGATGACGGCCGACCTCGCGACGAAATTAACGTCGCGTAATTACAACTGAGCTGGGATTTCGATATTTTTTAATAATTTCCGCACGTTCGGCAAGCATAAAACGATGCATGATGAAATGGCAAACCTTACTGAATATTTTGACAGCTGAATGTCATTTATAACTTTGACAGCTGCTGAAACATAACAGTTGGAAAGCTATAATTGCTAACTGTCACGAAGATTGTTCCTTCGAAATAGACTAGATACATTCATCCGCTTGGGTATGAGTCCATTCTTTTGCGCCGTAAGGCAGGTCTCAGATGATAAGGGTCTTATAAATGTTTATCCTCGTAGCTATAAAATCACCTTTTGATGGAGCTTTACTATACAATTGCCTCGTTAACCGAAAAAAGCAGTGATTGACAAGAGCAATTCTACGCTTGGTTTGTGTACTGTTGATGTTGCCAGAGTTAATTCTCAAGACGCAGTTAGTTTGATTATGGCATGCGTTGAGGGATATATTTGTACAAATGATTGGACTACTGCGATTCCACCTTGGAATCAATAATATTTGGTCAATTTCATAATTTTAACCGCATAGATCTTTTCTTTTACTGCTCAACAGCAGTAGGCCTCGGGATCTAGGGACATAAGGAATTCCTTATGTCGCCTTATAAATTTGAATAGGTCAGTCGGGTGATGTCCTCAATGGGAAAGAGTTGCACAGCGTGTGTTCTGTGATTTCGTCATCACCAAAGTCACCAAGGCAGTCATTTTCAGGAGACAAGTTCATTTTATGAGAGAAGTCAAAGAGCTTTCTGGTATCATTCTTGTTGTGTTTGAGGATATTTTTGAAGTTGTTATACAAGGGATTATTTTAGCCTTTCTAATTATACCATAAGCATTACTACAGCTTTTTTCCACACCTGTACAGTAAATGATGAGCTTTGAGTGAGACCCGCCGACGGTTTCGCCAGTTTGTGATGAGGGTCGAATATTCCAGAGTGGAATTTTCGATCTACCTGTATACCACATCTAACGTGAAGTGATCAGTAAAGCTTTCTGAGTTTCCTATAATTTAAAACTACTCACCACACAAAAAATGTGTGGGGCATAAATGCGAATACCATATTGAACAGTTCTAACTTAGGAAGATTCGAGAGAGTGACCAAGAGTGGCCAATTACCCACTATGTTCCTTGTCGTTCTCCTGTATGGGAATGGGTCTAGTTAAATTACGAAGTGCTTTTTTTTAAAAAAATCAGGTATTTCAGTGACTTTGGCTTGTGAGGTTTGCACAATTCTTTGAAGTATGATGTTGAAGAAGTCTATGGTTCCGAAGCTTCATCCCTTTCTAAAGCGGATGAACATATCCTTGAGAGAAAAATTCTTTGTGAGATATTTTGTCCCGTATGCGTTGACGGGTTCTGGAGGAGACGATGAACTCAACGATCTGGACAATAAACAGCGTATTGGGCGTTTGACATGTTACATGTAGAGCGAATGAGCACCAACGCTCCAGCCCGCAGAATCTTCGACTCTAATCCGGAGGGACAACGCAGTAGAGAAAGGCCTCGCCTTAGGTGGCGCGCGCAAGTGGAAGGGGACCTCAACCAACTTAGAGTGCGCAACTGGAGGCAGTTAGCAAAAAACCGCAGTAATTGGAGAGGCTTATTGGTTGAGGCCTAGGTCCACCCCGGCCTGTAGCGCCGCCTAAGTGAGTAAATATTTTAATGACTTTAGGACTGAGATAAGTTTGCATTGTTACTATGATCCCGAAACAGCCTAATATTTAAAGATATTCTAGCTTCGTGATTATTTTTTATTTATCTATTTTCCCGCTATACTAAATATACATATAAGCACAGGTGATTATGGGCCTACCTACCATGGTTATAACCAAATTTTTGGATGCAGACCACAGGTTTTACCGCGAGTGTTTGTTTGTTGCCATTGTTGACAATATTTTAAGAAAAACTCACTCGTCAATACAAGTGGATTGTTGGAACCATGGAGGCAGTAGATTTGTCGTTCCAAATGATGGCGTGGAAGCGCCATGATATAGTGACTCAAATCGCGGCAAAAAATGAGAATATGACGCCTTACTATCTCGCTTGGAGGTACGTGACAGTATTTTTTTTCCTTAGATCGAAAAATTCTGGATACGAAGGATTTAATCATTTAATCACGGCTTGAATGTTAATATAGATGACAATATCGGACTGCGGTGTCTAATGAAAAGTTGAGACAAAGTACAAAGACACTACAACGATTGAAAAGGCTGAAAGATAACCGAATAGATTTTCAGAGAAAATCCCTGTACCGACGTATGATTAATGAGTGAAAGCTGACAGTGATGTGTAGGAAATAACTTGACTGTGAACCTTAAACCCTCAGCAGCTCGCTGAGCTTTCTATGTTTTACTATTTTTTGAATTTTTTCCTGGATTCACCATACTATACGAGTGCGTGGTTATCGGTTTCAAAATCAAAGTGTACAGTCAGTTTTCATCATGCTCGGCTGTAAGCCTCGTTTGATGCAGAGCCGTAAAAGACTTCCTAGCACGCTTAAGTGTGTTTTCATTGCAATTGCCATATGCTGCCTCTCTAACCTAAGTACCGGTGAGGGGGTTACCTCTTGCAAGTTTCGTTACTCTTAATGTGAATTGTCGTCAGGCCGTGACAACGAATATCCATTACAATGTGCGCTACTTCTATACTCTGCAGGAATCCCTTAAGTTATATCACATTTTTTCATGCTGTTCTTGTCCGACGGATCCCAACTAGACTTTCTGAAGTCCACGTGCATATCCAAGAGTCAGTGATCTTATTTCATCCAATAACACAGGGATTCGTCTGCGACTACAACTAGACGCAATTACACTTGCAGTTTCAACCTAAAACAGAAGACCTAGCACGGGAAGTTGTCCAAAAGCTGAGGTCATACAAATTAAAATTACCTTGTGGTTCAATCCAACACTCAGTGACTACAAGGCACGTCTCGGTCTGGCATATTTGTTTACTTTCAAAATAGCTAGAACGGAATAGTGTTGGATGCCCCTGACTTTTCCCAAATAACCCGATTCGGGTGTTACCTTTGCTGTCAAATTGGTAATCAATATTTTGATAAATTTAACTACAGTGACTTGTCATATTTAAATGACTCAACTCTGTTTGTTTTGACTTTGGCAAAACCGACAATGCTCTGACAGAATATGACGTCCCACGTCTGCTTCTTTTGGGAGTGCGTCTTAATTTAAATTATTTGTAATTCTGTTTGTTTTTAGAATCGTGTGCGCTGGTATTCAGAAATCTGTGTCATCATTTGTCCAAAACTTGTTCCCGATGACCAATTGCGCACTTTTCTTCAGATTAACGCTCCAGCATTAGATGACTAACTTGCGTTTTTATCGAATATTATTGTGTCATTTTCTTTAGTCTTATCGTGGTTATGAGTGTCCAGTCAAACCCAGTAATTCATCAAATTAATCATGTTATTATTAGAAGCGCACTTTTTCAGATTTAACTAACCATGACAATCTAGGATTTTATGAACTAATCATAGAAAATGAATTTGTCATCATTTGTCATCAGTGACAGAAGAGCATATTGACTGGTATTCAAATAACAAAAATCCAATGAAGTTACATTTTGAAATACTTTTTTTGTAAAACGTCTCTTTAACATGACAGGGGACGTCGTCGGGAATCATTAGCCTTTGGAAATGGCATCCCAACGCCGATCGTGTATGTCAAATCAATTGCCCACCAGTGTCTGACCTTGTTGCGTTTTGCTATATTTTGAAAGGTACATCACCCGCAGTGAAACAAGAGATAATGCGGTGTTCTGTTATCCGAAATTCGCGTACTAAGCGTCCTTATAGCTTTGCATCCATCGGCGTATTCTATTCCTATCTAGAGTTGGGAAAGACGAAGAAGAAGACGAAGAAGAGGTTCTGAAGAGGCAGATTTAAGTATCATTTCTGGTTTACGTCGAAAGCTATAGAGAGACCCCTATAGAGAGGATATGAATCAGAGAAAGTTCTTGAGCTCAATTTCAGAGTTCTCATTCTTCTGTCAGTGAAGGACAGTCATATAGCACATGACGAATAGATTCAATTTCTCTTTGATCCATACAGATCCTGAAGTGGTTTTGCGGCAGGCTTCCGGGTTGTTCCGCAAGAATGCCAGTGGGACAGTATTGTCGTTGATCGGTAGCAGAGTTAGTGATCCAGCATGCGCTAGGCTTTTTTTTTTCAAAGGACAATCAAATAAATTTGTAAAGTCCGGGTATGCGGTGTACCGAGTTCCTATGTGGTCCGCCATCTAGGTATTGTACTTACCGCGCCCAGGTCGCTGTACAGCTCGTAGAGCTCATCGTTGAATCGTCTCCTCCAGAACCCGTCAACGCATATAGGACCAAATATCTTACGAAGAATTTTTCTCTCAAAACGACCAAGTATCCATAGGGCAGGACTGGGATTACAAGGGTCCTATATAGAGTTTACTTCATTCTTCGGGAGAGGGCCTTACTACACAGTTGTCCTCTCAGCCCAAAGAACCAGCAGCGGTTGGCAAACGTTGTTCTTCATTTGATTTCTGAAGAGATGTCGTTTTCAGATGTGATAGCAGCACCGAGGTAGACAAAGTCCCTTACTACCTCAAAGTTATAGCTGTCGATTGTGACATTCTGGTCGATTCGTCGATGCCGGGTGTCCCTTCTAGTTGACAGCATTACTTTGTTTACCGCTAGACCCATTTTTGCCACTTCTGTTCCTATACTCGTAAACGCACCAGTGACAGCTCGCTGTGTTCTACTACGAGTAATAATATCAATATCGTCGACGTATGCAAGCAATTGAACAGACTTGTGAAAGATCGTACCTCGTGTGTTGGCTTGTGAGTTTTGCACAATCCTTTCAAGTACGATGTTGACGAGCTCATATGACAGCAAAGGTCTCGGTCAGGTCATTACCGACCTTGATGCAGCAGCGAGCTTTCTCCATCGCCATCCTGGATAAGCGGACGAGTTTCACAGGGATGCCAAAACTAGACATGGCTCTGTATATGTAGATGCTGTCGTATGCAGCTTTAAAGTCGATAAAAATGTAGTGAGTATCGATTTGAAATCTTTGGATTTTCTCCAGGATCTGCCGGTGTGTGAATATTCGGACTTACCGGGCGAAAATCCACATTGATAGGGTCCAATCAGATAGTTGACAAATGGGTTCAACCGCTCGCGCAACACAGCAGACAAAATCTTAAATGCGATGCTTAGGAGACTGATACCTCTATAGTTGGCGCAGTTTAGAGGGTCTCCTTTCTTGTGAACCGGGCAAACGTTGGTGAGGTTCTATTCATCAGGCATAGATTCATCCGACCAATTCTTCGAAATAAGTAGGTATATGCTCTTTAACAAGTCTTCTCCTGCTGCCTTAAATAGTTCGGCGGGTAGGCCGTCCGGCCCGGCAGCCTTGTTTGACTTTAGTTTAGATATTGCTATCCTCACTTCATTTTGGTCGAGTGGACGGAGTTTTTGACTTGCATCGTCAATATTGAATGGCTCGCTCGACGAAAGCGGAATTTATGCCGTCTTCGCCGTTTAGCAGTCTGCAGAAATTGTTGTTCCATATCCTCAGCAAAAACGATTATGTTGTAAATCGTTAGCTGAAGAAATATCTTGACACACAAAAACTTCTCAATGCATCATAGTAACTGTTCCACTGTTCCACTATTGACTTGATGACACGCCTTATCGAAAAATAGAACCAATGTCTACACCAACCTGGTGAAAGCAAGATGGTTTCATTGTACGTCATTGTACGTGTATATCTCAAAAGTATTTGGCAGAGTTTGGGATCAGGCTTTTTTTTTTCGGAAATATACGTCCACTTGAGATCGATGATTTTCTTTTTCCATGGATTAGGTATTACCTAAATTCAAATGCTGGTGTTCCGCAGGGCTCCGTTCTATGACCGACACTCTTTTTATTTGTCACTTGTGAAGCTTTGCCTGCCACTTCTCATCCAGTATATTCCTTTGTCGATCGCGTTGTCTGCTTTTCGTATTCGTTCCCGCTCTCGCTTGCTTGCAAATCTTTTACCACCGAGCAATTTTTTCAATTTCGGAAATAGGAAATAATCCGAAGGGGCTAAATCTGCCTTACAGGGCACGAGGAAGCAATTCGAACTTTAACTCATTGATTTTGGACATCGCGATGACAGATGAGTGAACTGGTGCATTGTCTCGATGAAACAGAACAGAAAATGCGGCCGTTTTTTCTTGATTTCATCTTTCAAATCAAGAAAATTATCCCACGCGCATCTCGAAAAACTGACGCCATGACCTTGCCTACAGATGGAACTGCCATCGCTTTTTTGGAGCCGAATCTCCCCTTTGAGTCTCTTATTTTGACTGTTCCTTCGTTTCGGGTGTAAAGTGATGGACACATGTTTCATCCATGGTTATGAATCGACGCAAAAACTCGGCTTCATCGCTGTTTTTGTTCCATTGTGAGTAATCACAGCACAGCTTTCTCATGTCCAATTTTTCATTCAACATGCGATGTACAGCGCTTTTTGAAATGCCTACCAAGCACTTTCAATCGACGGTCATCCAATACCATTTTGTGGATTTTTTTTCAACACTTCTGGTGGACTCACTTCATTTGGTCGACCACTGCGATGTTCGTCTTGGCAACTCGTACGGCCTCGCTTAAACTCTGCCACCCGATATAGAGTAGAATCCAGTTCCGTTTTGATGTTGTTTGGATTAAGGCCTTTCAAATGAAAATATTGTATCACATAACGATGACCAATTTGTTCCATATTGATGGCTTCCGAACAAATACTAAATAACATAGCGTCGTCAAACGTCAAATGTTAGCTTTATAAAGTTGGTACTTTCTACAAATGTCATTCTCTTTAAACAACAACCATCATCTACCTAGTCCTGCCATAAGTCCTGTTACACGCAATTTCCAGCGCTAATCGTTTAAAACTTCTTGCCGGAATAGAACCGTTAACTTTTTTTTTTCAGAACACAAGCACTGATCAGTGAAGAATATAGTCAGTTTGGTTTCAGTTTGTTAACTATTAACATGGAGTGAGGCGTTAAGGGGAATAGGGTCGCGGTAATAACGTTGCATAAGTGCGGAAAGAGTGCTGGCCAAATTTTCGAGTTGCTAAAACCACTCGGAATATCGAGAATATTCGTTTATCGGGCTATTGCTCGCTTCGGACAAGAAGTGGTCGCCCGCGCGTCGTCCGTATGAATGCGGTAGTAAAGGCAGTGTTGTGAACGAATTCGGAGAAATCCCCTTAGGAAGCAGAAGATCATGTCCAAGGAACTGGATATATCAACCAGATCCATGTCTAAACTGATTCGGGATGATCTGCATATGAAAGCCTATCGTCAGTCTACGGGTCATTTTCTAACTCCTCAACTAAAAAAAAAATTAGGCTGGAAAGATCCAAGCGCCTTTTTTCAGTGGCACGCGAACAATGACCATGAAAACATTCTGTTTATGGATGAGAAAATTTTTACCGTGGAAGAAGTTTTCAACAGACAAAATGGCAAAATTTATGCCACTTTATCTATGGAAGCGAAAAAAGTTGCTCCAAGTGTTCAACATGGATATCATCCCGCTTCCGTAATGGTTTGGTGCGGATCTCTCACCATGGTGTCACATCCCTCTACTCCTGTGAAGAAGACGTAAAAACTGGTGCAAAAGTTTACCAAGAAGATGTGCTAGAGGGTGTTGTGAAGGGTTGGCCAATACCCTTTTGAATGGATACAGATGGATCTTCCAACAGGACTCTGCTATGGAGCACAAAGCCAAATCCCCGCAGGAGTGGCTTAGAGTCAATATTCCTGGCTTTATAGCAGCCGCAGATTGGCTGTCGGGGAGTCCAAATCTGAATCCACTGGATTATGGTTTGTAGTTAGAATTGAAGAACATGGCCTGCAAGGCTCCCCACAGAAATTTAGAAAGGCTTAAAACAGCATTAACCAGCGCAGCGTCCACGATCTCCATGGAAACCAATGGCCACACCCTTTGGAAACAAAAGGCAGTCTATTCGAGTGAATCCAATTTTTCTTTAATAATCAATATTGTGGTCTAATACATGAAACAATTTTGAATACAATATGTTTGCTAGTTTTTTTTTATAGCGTTTTATAGTTGTAACAGAACTTATGGCAGGATGTGATGCTAAAACCCATGAACACCGACGTTATGTTTGTGCTTTACTTTGTTCTACTGCTTTTTCACCACCAGTGTCCTAATGAACTCTTTATTTCTTGAAAACATTCAAAACCATCATTCATCGTTATCTGTCTTCTTTTCGCCTCCAAGTGCCTTCTGGCCGCGCTATGCTCGTATTGCCTTGAGCGAGCGCTAATTATAAAAAAAACAGAAAAATATCGTTTTCAACCTTAGGAAAAGATTGTGGCGCAAGACGTTGAGAATTCAAAAAATTCTCATTTGCATCGCAAAATAAATTCTTCACATGATTCTTTTCCTGATTTTTCAATTTACTGCGAAAATTCAAAAGGAACCAACTGTCAAAAATTTCACTTCACAAATGCATCGCAAATTTTCGAAATATTGCAACAAAATTCGAACGCAAATTCGAACTCTCGTAAATATCAATTGCAATAAATAAGCCAAAATCTTGTCGTTTGTCTTTTTCTGAGTGATCTAGCCAATTTCCTGGTAAAGCCGGCTCTTTTTTCTTCTTCGAAACGTGAATACGGAAAAATTTTTTTCTACATACGAATACGTACCATATATTCGAAAACATTTTCTCGACAACCTGAACAACAATACAAACATTTCACAAAAAGCATACACGTTCCGCGCTTTGATTATATTTTCTAGAGAACTACATTTCAAATGGGTTCCCTCGAAAGGAGCAGCAAGTCCGTATGCCAATTACGTACATTGCCAAACAGGTGCTATCCCATCTCGCTAACGTGCCAGTTTTTATTATTTTAAAACCAAGGAAAAAAAAAAACCTATCACGCAGCAGGAACATTAAAAAACTACTTAACACATGCTTATCGTTTTTCAAAAAGAAAAAAACCAACACAAACAAACAGAAATGTTCTTATCGTGAACCGCTAAATCACCCTCGCATTAGATGATCATAAAAGCGCGAACGGGAAGCTTCTATTTTGATTTGAAGAATACATGTGTTCGAGAATCTTTTTCGAACATCTCCCCTTGACATATAGATTGTTGGAGCGAGTTCGACTGTATCTCAGCCCATAGACTGACTGGTGATTATATTATGCTCTACAGTAAGCTCTTAAACAAAAAAAAAAAATAATCTGAAAAATACGAGTCTGAAAAAAAGCGGAAAATTGCTCTTTCGACATTATTCTTTCATCCAGTGGCCACTCGAGAAGATCTTCTGCTCGCTTGTGTGCACACGCTCATTCAAATAGCGAGCGACACTACGTAACAATAAAAATTATACGTACCGTTCCGATGGACTTTTCTCGCGAATTTTAATTTTAGAATCGATTCGACCTTCTGTAAGGAGACGTCAAACCGCAAGCCGACGAATTTAGAACGTTTCAAAAAATCAAACGCGATTGACATTGTTTTCCGTCTTTTCGAAGTACAAACAGAGTGCATTTCGTTCGATACTCATAGTGTCATTTGACAGATCTTGTTGACAATTCAATGGTCAAGTAAATGACACATCACAGTGTCATTTGTTTGTACTCAGTCTGGTCGGTGAAAATTAACAGAATCTTTAGATACGAGTAGTGTGGTATGAGATACGACCATATAGTGTAGTATACATTGCGCGGGAAGATACATACAACGGATCCTGGTTTCGGTATCAATATCGGTTTCGGTTTAATCGACATTTACGAGTACTATCGTGTTCGAGTTCGACGCTTTTGATGCCATTCTCGGGAGATGGTTGAGCAAAAATATTATCAACATTAGTTAATTTGTTTAAAAATAAAATTCACACACAGATGCTAATTTTAAACCTACGAGTATACTTGTGGTGCGGTGTGTTTGATTTATACCGACGGGCATAATAATCTGCGCGAGTGGCAGATAAAAAAGAAATTCAAATTGGATCAGATCGCTTGGTATTTTTTTATTTTTCTTTTGAATATAATAAGACGAATAAAGAAAAAGAATAGACCGTAGAATTCTTATAAAACGAACCAATCATGTCCGCCAATGTGCCATGGTCTGTTCGAAAAGGTGTCTTCCGATCTAGCGGACAATCTGATTTCATTCCGACGCGATCACCGAGTCCGATTGTTGAGATGCCTTTGTCACCGCCACCACCATCGTCAACATCATCGTCATCGTCGTCATCTGAATTTAGTTCTAGTTCGAAGTCGCGCTATGATAATGGACGCGGAAGTCCGTTTAGTCCGCGTGTAACAATTGTCGAAAGTCCGTTTTCGCCAAGTGGTGAGTCGCCACCATTACCCCCTTTGTCGGTATTGCCGCCGCGTGATAATCGAAAACATTCCTCTTCGCCGCCTCTACCGCCAACTGCTGCCACTGTCCCTGCTCCTGCCCCTGTCCCTGCCCCCGCTGCTGCAAATAATAACAGTTCGATAAATCGAAATGTTCGAGATATTCCTATCGAAGTTGAACAAAATCAGGTGAACATTTTTGACCGAAAATATTTGACAATTTCTACAGTGACTTTTAAATATCAGGGTTTTCCGGGTTCGGTCGGCATTGCTTGGATGTTGTGAAATGCAAAAAAGATTTTTTTGTTTGTTTTTTTGTTTATCGTATCTCTCTCATTTAGGTTGTCAACAAAAATATCATACTCGTATCTCAAGCTTGGTATTGAGGTTTTTTTTTTGTTTGTTTGCTTAGAGAGCCGGTGTACTAAAATTACCTGTCATGATGACAATTCTATTTAGCTGATTGTGCATGTGAATTTGTTTACATTAAATTGAAGATGAGATGTTAGGATGGGCAGGAAGGCATCTTCTTACGTCTCCGTTAACATCTATTCCTCTCAACAATTGAAAGAAAAGTTTTTCGGTGGAAAGATTGCTTCTGTCAAAAACAGGGTTTTTGGTTATTTTCTGTTTGCCTTAGTTTTAAGTTGGCCAAATAGATACTTTTTCAAACGAATAAAAGACTAATGGCTTATGAAACTCATAGTGTTGCTCAAGTCATGCTCATTATCGGCCGTAAAATACGTGAAAGTATGAAAAAAAAACTCCTTATCGGCTTATCGGTTATCGGCTTCACGTTTGCTTGCTTACATTTTGAATCGATTGGATAGATTTTGTATAATTGCTGACATTTAGAGGTAATGAGCCATTTTTTTCTTTCCTGTCGAAATAGAGCACCTACTAAGGCAAGAAAGTAGTCCGTTGTACCAGTCCCTTACCGATGTAAAATGCAATTGCTAGGAAAGTGCTGTTAGTGGAGATTTTTTTTTTGTGGCTAATTTTAAAAAATTATAGATTGTACCTCAAATAAGGGGACAGTTCGTTTCCCTAACATCTCGTAAAAAATCTAGGCACAGCGCCTGTATTTCAACACGAATAATCTCCTTTAGGTATGAAATATGAGGGTGTATCATTAAGTGCGTGAATTTTTCAGTTACCCGCGTTGTTAAGTTAGGTTAAAACAGGGGTATGATGGATAAACCATCACACAGACACCAGACACGAAAATGAGCCCATTGCGAGCTCAGTGGAACTAGTTGAAATTATCTTCAAATGGCAAAAACCTAAACAATCTCCCTGGTGAAACATCCAATTTCTTTTCAAAAGCCAAGAAGGCCATTGAAGTTCGTGCCGTCTATTTCCTCTAGGTTTTCGAAGAACTATTTCCCTAAAAAATTTTCTTTGACTACGCGATATTGGCTCGCATTCACTCAGTATGTTTGTTATGTCTTGCAGATCACCGCAGAATCAGCAAATATCCGTATCTGACTTTTTGAGTCTCTTTGCGTGTTTCCGCAGGAGACAGTGTCCTGTCAGGATTCTTATTACTGTCCTAAGCTTATCCCTGTTTAATTTTATTAACTCCCTAGATCTTTTGGCGTCAAAAAGTGGCCAGAGAGCCTTAGATACCCTGTGTCCTTCAAGACTTGACCACCTCGATAGTGCCCCTTACTATGTAAAGAGGTGGTTCTTGCAAGCTCGTCCACCCAGCACAGTCTCACCCGATTCTGACTGCATAGTGCGTTGAGCACTGTGCGACAGCCCCTGACTGTATCAGAATTAATGTTGGTCGATTCCATTGCTTTGAGTGCGGCCTGGCTATCGATGTAGACAGTGACATCTCTTTCGGATACCGATCTCATCTGCATTAGCACAGCCCCCGTGAGGATAGCTAGAACCTTTGATTAGAAGACACTGCTTGCGTCCGGTAGTCTTATAGACGCTCTTAGTTCTGGGTCTTCTGAGAAGATACCTGTTCCTTACTCTGTTTTTGAGCCATCTGTGAAAATTGCAATTTCATTCTAGCTGATTATTGTATTTTTTTGAGAGTCCTCCTCCGGATATATGTATTATATCATGCGGAATGTCGAAGTCAACCAAGGAAGGAATTTCACCCGTTAGAATGGATTGCCAGGCAGCAGCTCCCTTAGGACCGTGCCATGTCTGAAAGTACTGCTCTTGAAGTAACCCAAATTAGTGAGTTATCGCACTGTTGACAGCAAGTTTTTTGATCTGTAATTCAAGCGGTGTTAGGTGCAAAAAGGTGTCCAATATTGCCGTGGAGGTGGTACGGAGCGCACCTGTAATGGCTATAGAGGCCGTAATTTTCCATAAACCGTTTTCTTGTTTGTTGCTTTCCACCGTATTAGTGCGCCGTATGTATACAGCCAGTACACCATAACTGGTTTTAAGCCACAAATTGTTCCTGCTGTTCTTTTGCAGATAACAAGAGCATTATAGGCCTTTTTGGTTCTTTCCGCTACGTTAAAATTCCAATTCAGTTTTTTGTCCAGAATCAAACCCAGATATTTCGCGCTCTCCGAAAGGGACAATTCTACTCCGTTGAGTTTCGGGAGTGTGAATTGAACTTTCTGGTAAAAAAAGACCCAGTTCCGTTTTGCCATTGATATCACATCTTTGCCCAAGTGCTGATCGTCTTCAGGGCAACCTGCATAATGTCGCTCAAAATATTTAAGTATTTTCCCTGCACCATTATGGCCACCTCATCTGTGTATGCCGTGGCACTTATATTCCTTGTACGAAGCTTTTTGAGGCTGTCATTAGTAATCAGCACCGACCGAGCTTTGCCCAATGGCACAGTTTATTTTCCTACTTGTAGTCATGTTGCAAACACTTTGTAATGCCCGGTTCAATATTAACGTCTACTAGAGCGTGGTGCACTCCACGTTATTGAAGGCTCCTTCAATATCGAAGAAGGCCGCCATCGCATACTCCCCGAAATGTAGACCCTTCTCTATTTTCCCCCACCACCTCGTGCAGAGCGGTTTCTTCAGATATTCCTTTCCTATATACATACTGTGATTCAATCAAAAAGCCATTACTACATCTGTTCCTAATATGAGTCTCCAATAATAGCTCTAGGGTTTAAAGCATAAATGATAACAGATTTATATGCCCCTGTTTGCCAACTTTAGGTGTGAAAACCACCTTAACTTCCCCCCAAGCTATTGGTATGTAGGTAACCTATTTTTAGACTGTGTCTAAGAATTTCCATAATTTTTTGGATTGCTACCTCCGGTGCTTTCTGTAGCATAATCGGTAGAATACCATCCGGACCGGGAGATTTGTACGGCTTAAAGGACATATCTGCCCACCATATTTTTTTTTTTCTTTTAGTAAGAACACATATTTCCTCTTCGGGGGAGAGATTAATGTTCTCAGTGTGCCGTAGCATGCCAGGGTCACCGGATAATGTGAATCCAAGAAAATTCGTTTCCACCAGTGCTGCCAGAACCTCTTGGCTACTTTCAACCCAGGTTGGATCATTTTTCCTGCAGTAGATAGAAACGCTCGCTTCCTTTGAAAGCATGAAAGCAGCGATAGATTCGCAGTACCTCTGGCATGAAGCCCTTTTTTACTCTCTAACTAGGTACTTGAATTGTTTCTTACATTCGTAGTACTCATTCCATGTACTGTCACTTCTGAAAAGCTTCGCCCTGTTATAGACTTCCCTAACCTCTTTGCTTTTTAAACCTAGCTCCCTATTCCACCATTTTGGTTAAGCCCTTTTAGGTGTTCTGTTAGCCATTGTTAGTGCCTTATTAATATTACCTACCGTCCTATCTAAGTTAACAATATTATCACAGGTGATTGATTGGGCATCCAGGTGCATATTTACCACTTCTGTATACTTGACCCACTCAGTCTTCCTAGGATTTCTTTGAAATCTACATACCCTGTTCTGAAAGTTACCTTGAAGCTTATCCATCGGTGATCTGACATTAACGCTTCATCGACTACACTCCATTCCCTATTTCTAACCCTTCTGTATTTATAGCAATGGTTATATCTAGCCCTTCCTACCTGTTGTTCACCACAAAGGTGGGTGACTTCCCTCTATTGCAAATATGGAGATTGGAAGATATAGTGAACTCATACAAACACCCGCATTGTAACTTGAAAAGTAAAACTGCTTCCGTCGACTATCATTTGCCAATGGACTACTGTTAAACTTTGCGCAAGCTGTGTCATTAGTTGTGTGACAGTGATTGAGGGCAGGCAACCGCATGATTTTTTGCGAAAATGTTCCAACTTCGAAGTTTTACGTTGTTCAACGAGTTTTTAGTCCGTTTCACAACCCTGGACTAGCATGAACCCATCACAACACACTGGAAGCCAAGCAGCAGTCGAAGAAGTTTGATTTCTCTGGATGAATCGGCGACGATGTAGGTCAAAATGGGTTTTTTGGCCAACAAGGTCCTGTCGACGTCTTTTGGGACGCACGGGGCATAATCCACGTCGATTTTCTTCAAAAGACAAACAAA
Source organism: Volucella zonaria (assembly GCA_963966105.1). Lineage (NCBI taxonomy): Eukaryota > Metazoa > Arthropoda > Insecta > Diptera > Syrphidae > Volucella > Volucella zonaria. The sequence goes on from OZ014534.1 coordinate 50,149,852, forward strand.
AAAAAAAACAATCAGCGGCGACTATTATGCTAACTTATAAGACCTTGTTCAAAGGGGATTTGAAGCGAAAACGACGTTTGGCATAGAAGAAAGTGCTCTTTAATCAAGACAATGAATGGGGGTACCGCGGATTGCTTTCTTGTCCGCAATATTTTCCGGCTTTTCCTGCTTGAAAAAATGGCTCGGCGGGAAGACATTCTGCTACAACGATGGAATCGTCGCTCAAACAAACGCCTATTTTGAAGACCTCAACAAATCTTTTTTACTTCGAAGGGACCAACCAAATGGAGACACGTGTACGAAGTATATACGAGGGCGGGTCAATAAGTCCGTGACTTTTGGATTAAAACAGATTTTTTGATAAAAAAATAATTTTATTTTTCAACGTAGTGTCCCTTGAGCTCTATACACTTTGTCCAACGCTTCTCCAATTTTTTTATCCCTTCCAAAAAAAATGATTTGTCGAGGTCCTCAAAATGACGAGATGACTTCATCATTGGAGTCAAATCTTTTTCCACCAAGCCATTTCTTCAGGTTTGGGAACAAGAAGTAGTCGCTCGGAGCCAAATCTGGATAATAGGGTGGATGAGGGAGCAATTCATAGCCCAATTCATGGATTTTTGCCATGGCAACTGCACATGTGTGCACCCTTGCATTGTCTTGGTGGAAAAGAACTTTTTTCTTGGCCAAATGAGGTGGTTTTTTTTTCAAATCGTCATTGAATCGGTCCAATAAGTTGGCATAATATTCCCCATTGATTGTTCTTCCCTTTTGAAGGTAGTCAATGTGGATTATCCCGCGTGCATCCCAAAAAACAGTCGCCATAACTTTATTGGCTGACAAACCCACCTTGGCCTTCTTTGGCGCCGATTCACCCTTAGAAACCCACTGTTTTGACTGTTGTTTGTTGTGATGGATCCATATTTCGTCCACGGTTACAAAACGGCGCAAAAACTCCTCCATATTGCGATTAAACAACGCCAAACCTTCCTGTGAAGTTGTTACACGATTGCTTTTGTGGTCGACTGTGAGCAAACGCGGCACCCATCTTGCGGAAAGCTTTCTCATGCCCAAGTGATCATTCAAAATTGAAACTACTGAGCCATGCGAGATCCCTACGGCTTCCACAATCTCTCGCACTTTCAATCTTCGGTCGGCCAACACCATATCGTGAATTTTTTCGATTGTTTCGGGTGTAGAGACCTCAACTGGGCGTCCAGGACGTTCGGCATCTTCAGTGCTTGTACGGCCACAACGAAATTCAGTAAACCACTATTTTACCATTGAAATCGATGGTGCAGAGTCCCCATAGTATTTATCAAGCTTAGCCTTGGTCTCGGTAATGGTTTTTTTTCGCAAGAAATAATGCTTAATAAGCACACGAAATTCACTTTTTTCCATTTTCTCCTCAAATTAGTGAGTAGTCTGATAAAAATAGCTGTCAAACACAAACTAACTGACGCAGCAAGTTTAAATTTTGACAGGAGTCAACTGACAAATGCCTGTTGACAGGAGCAGTGTTGCTGTTTCAGTAAAGAGGTCAGAAATTCAAAAAGTCACGGACTTATTGACCCGCCCTCGTATATTGAACTCGGAGAAGACTGCGTTGTGAAATGAAACGTTTTTTTGTCCGGAAAACTGCTTTTCTCTCAGAACAAATGTGGATGGAACCCAATCTACATTCGCGCGACTAAAACATTTGCGCGAATTTTACCTCAGAATTCTCCTGTTTGGTTTTGTTTTTTTTTCGCAGTTCGCTGCGACTAAATGAAAGAGTAGCTGTAAATGAAATGTCAAAATTTTGCCAATATTCGCTCATTCTTATTCGCAGCTCGCTGAGCTGTAGGTGGACCTGAACGTGCGGTTTATGCTTTAGTAAATGTAAACCAAAGTAGCATGAAGCGTGCTACATCTAATATTTGCTTGTTATTGTCAAATATTTACCCTAGCCACGGTTTTTAAATCAGACAGAGTACCTGTCTCCATTTGAAATAAATCTGACACTACACTTGGTGATGTCAATTTACCTCAAACTAACCAGAACTGTCATCTGAATGATCTCATAAACTGCATCTGATTGACTCTAGAATTAAGAGATACATTAAATGCCACTTAAGGTCACAAAATGCCCCATACATTGTTAACCGTGTCCTCTTTAACTATCAGTTAACCCCCAGCCCATTAATCACAATTTGCATTTCCTTGCAATAGAATAAATTGACAGCTACCCCACCTCTGCTCTTGACAGTTAAACATCTCTGTACAGACTACACGCTAATTGTAAAATTTACTTATTCAAAAATTTACTCATGTGCTTCTTAAATAAACACATAAATTGATGTAATCTTTTTATAAAAAGTTTATTTACTTATTACCCTCCCACGAATTAAATAATATTTGCAGTTCGAAATATAGTAGTTGTTTCGAAATTTTCGAAAATAAATCTTTTCTCTCCGAAGCGAGAATAATGCATTATTTCACACCTACTCTGAGTGTTAATTGTTGTTCGGAGAAAAGAAAAATTCAATCTTCAATCAGCATATACTTGTAGTTGAACCTGAGTTTTTAATTAGAACGGGCCTGGTGTTAATTGGAAAAAATGTTAATACCCTTAAAATGAATTATAAAGGCGGAACTGAATGGCAAATGTTAATTAGAAGAGTGTAAATGAATGAGTAAACTAGATGATGCACCTTAAAGCAATAGGACTTTGAATTGGTAACCAAATTGACAGATGTCAACTGATGACAGTTGTGACAATGTGAAGACTTTCTTATGGCCGGCAGAAGTCTCCTTTTTCCACTTTGAAGAGGAAAAAAATTACATAAAACTGTTCCATTGGCACTCTTCTCTATTATTTTTACTATTTTGAAAACGGTGCATGCCTAGATGAGGTGCCCATCGGTCGGCGAGAGGGAGGCTTGATGGAGGGGATGAGGATGACGATCGCTCAGGCGGTGGAGGTGAAAAATCAAATATTTTTCCAATTGAGAATTCGAAAGGAAACTGATTTTCGGCATGTATAAAATATTTTGGAAGATAGTAGGGATGACTTCCAATGTTACGGTGTACTTTGAAAATCATCTTTTACCACCTCCCGAAATCTTTTTGAAGTGTTGAAATTTGATTTCTATTCCACACCAAAATTGAAAAATATCCGATTTTTTACCTCCAATCCTTTGGGCATCCACCTCCCTGCCAGAATGGAGTCATCTTTCCCCCTTGCTCTACACCATGCACTCTCTCGATCATCCACCGAACGACGGTTCCCTCATCTAGACATTTACATTGATAACTCACAAGCACAATTGAAAAATAAATAAAAATATGATCCAAATTTCTCACGATCCATATTGTATGGCTATGAAGTAAACTTGCAAATTTATTCCCCAGCTGACGTTTGAAAAACAATCGTATTGTGTTTGTTAAAGCAGCATGCAGCTGAAAAATCATTTGACAGTTCCGAGCAGTAGCAACAGCAACAGCAGTAGATGCACTTGTGTTCCTTGCTTAACACTACCTGGCAGATTGCTACATTCGCCCGTGCAAACAGCATTAGAATGGTCGCATTAGTTAACTTTGCATTTCAGGATTAAGCGTGAAGCATATACGATTATGACGGTTGTATCTGCCAAATACTCGCGGACTAATAACTATGTGATCAATGCAAGTCAAGTTATGGATGTACAGTCTATACTGTAATGATGGCTTGGTGTTGAGTGTATTCGCTCTACGAACTAAGGGAAACAAGTTCCTTGTTGCCGCGGTTTTGTAAGACAAATTTGTTTTGAACTGCTTTGTTTTTGTATTTCTAATTTGTCTTTTTAAATTCTTTATTTATTCATTTTAATGTATTGTTATTATTTTTTTTATTTTGTACATACATGAACATGTACATACATATTCCTTTGGTCTATATGAATGCGATCAGAGCAAGTCATGTTAGACCTGTAGTGTCACTAGCCCCTCACCTCATGTTTTTCAATTTACAGGACGAAATAATGAAAATGTCCGCGCACTGATTAATATCCTTGGTATACGTACAGGGTATTCCAATAGGGACTTCCATATTGTTGAAGCCACATCTGTCAAATTGGCTGTCGTTTATTCAGTCCGTTTTACCAAATCACCATGGACGGACATAGCATTCAACAACACGTGCAAATGATAAAATTGTTTTATCAAAAGGGGTATTCTGTTCGGGCGACGTTCCGCACGAAAAATCATCGTCAGCGATGAGCATTTCTGGATGAATGGGTACGTCAACAAACAAAATTGTCGAATTTGGGACGATACCAATCCACATAAGATCCAAGAGCATCCAATGCTAACGAAAAAGTCATTGTTTGGTGTGAATTTTGATCTGACGGCGTCATCGGTCCATATTTCTTTAAGAACGACGTTGGCCAGGCCATCACCGTTAACGGCGAGCGCTATAGGTCGATGATTAGCAACTTCTTTTCGACTGAATTGGATGATATGGACACCAGCGGGATGTGGTTTCAACAGGACGGCGCTACGTGCTACACGCCATATTGCAAATTCTGCACGAGCTATTCGAGGGCATGGTCATCTCACGTGGAGGTGATGTGAATTGGGCACCGAAATCGTGCGATTTTATCCCGTTAGACTTTTTCTTGTGGGGTTTTCTGAAGTCGTAGGTCTATGCGAATAAGCCACAAACCACAGCGGCCCTCAAAGCCAACATAACCCATTCCATCGGTCAAATTCAGCCTAATTTATGCGCCAGAGTCATGGAAAATTTGACATTTTGGATGCGCGCCACAAAGAGAAGTCGCGGCGGACATTTGAGAGGAGTGAAAAGTGACATCCTTCACCGCCAGAATGCGCTGCTACTGCAAAAAAGGTGATGGTGCCTTGAAGTCCGTTCATATTTAGGCAGACATGCCGAATTTCAGTGCGATACTGTCTTAAGTTTTGTTTTGACAGCTGATTGTTGTTGACGTGTTTGGCATCATGTTGAGTATGCACAAAAACGATTTTCGTTCTCTCATAAAACATTATTTTTTGAGAGGCAAAACGGCGAAGGAAACAAAAGAAAAGTTGGATAAATATTATGGGATTAATGCTCCGTCAGATTACAAGGTCAAATATTGGTTTCGAGAGTTTCGTGGTGGCCGCAACTCCACTACCGATCGAGTCCACAGCGGCAGGCCCTCCAATGCGGTTACAGAGGACAATGTCAAAAAAATGCATGAAATGGTGTTGGCTGACCGGAAAGTGAAGGTGCGCGAGCTAGCAGATACCACAAAGATTAGTACTGAGCGCACAAGCCATATTTTGGGCAATATTCTGCATATGAAAAAGTTATCCTGCCGCTGGGTGCCGCGCATGCTCACTCCTGACCAAAAACACGAACGCGAGAGCAGTTCGAAAGAGTGTTTGGGCTTGCTGATGCAGAATCGGGCGAACTTTTGGCGTCGATTGGTAACTGGATTTGGATCCCTCGGACTATTATCTCTTCCTAAACCTCAAAAGATGGCTCATCAATAAAAAAATCAGCTCACGCGAGGAAATCATCGACGCCACAGAGGGAGGAGTATTTTGCAGACCTTCCGGAAAATTACTTTTCGGACGGGATCAAGAAGTTGAAAAATCGCTGGAATAAGTGTATCAAACTAAAAGGGAACATTTAAACATTTAAAAAAAAATAATTTTAATTCCCAAGGAGGTGACTTTTCACTCCATCTAGTAATGGCATCGATAGGCTTTTCAAACGAATAAAAAATTTCGATGATATCTCACACACACTTTGTTTTGTTTAAATTTAAAGATAAGAAGCGCTTAATGAGAGACCCTTTAGAACCGGGCTTCGAGTATATCACTTAAACAAACAAAGCCTGTTGCCTAGGCTGGATGAATTCGGGGATCTATTTGAAGGGTCTGCGGTTGATGTTATTTATGTGACAGAATCGTTGTTCAGTTCTAATACTATAGATGAGCGGGTGTAGGTGTAGAAATACACGTTAGAAAGGGGTTAAGATGCTATTAAAAATTCAAGTCAACGCAACGGCTGGAAGAGAAAGCTATAAATATATTGATCCTTCTCCTATCTACTCAATTTTGTAGTCAATTTCGACAAAACACCAAAAAATTATTGTTAGCCGTGACTTAAGTAGTAACCTTGTTGAAACGAATATGACCTCGTCAGTGATGTCAGTGATGTCATGACCTCTTGTTCTTAGTCTTTGATTTCGTAGTCGCTTTTTCCGACAGAGGAATATTGGGAATAGAGGCCCTCAACCCACTTACCCATATATATTTTGTATCAGCCATCCCTGTGTGATAAAAATCCATTGTTTAGCGCCTTAAAATTCTCTTGAATTGATAGTTCCGAACTTATCTCTTGTCTTTTATCTGTCAAATCAAATGCCGTCAGCTTCGATGATATTCATCCTCAGTTTGTCAAAACAATCCTACCTGTCATACTCCCATACCATGTTTTTAATCATATTTTGACCACGGGCATTTACTTAATATGCCTATTCTATCGGCCGATATCCATTTTGCCTTATCTACTGGTATCTAAGGTGTTTGAGAGGGTTCTTCAAAGATAAATAAACCTACAAATCCACTCCAATAACTTACTTTCACTACTGCAATCCGGATTTAGGAAACACCACAGCTGTGCCACCGCAATTATTAATGTTGTAGTTGGTATCAGGAAGAGCCTGGATGAAGATAAAATAACTTTTTTAGTTCTACTGAATTTTTCAAAAGCTTTTGACACGGTTGATCACACAAACTTATGCAATAAGCTATTAACTCTGTTCAGGTCCTCTATGTCTGCGGTTGTCCCAGTATTACTATTATTATTTACAGCTTTATTCACTCCTTCTTAGCATGCTATGTACATACAAATAATTCCTTACTAACTTATAAAACAAAATTTGTATTAAAAATTTGAAATAAATTAGGCTAAGTTTAATTTCTTATTTTTTTGTCTGTTTTTTTTTTTTAAATCCGAGCTCAAATTTTCTTTATATGTATATTAAGAGCATAAGCCTCCTCCATACTTTTCTACTCCTCTATATTTCTTGCCTACCTATTGGCATCTTGAAATCATTCTCTGAAGGTCATCTGTCCATCTGGCTTCCCGTTCCCCTTGTACCATCTCTAGGATACCAGCCTGTCAATCTTTTTGTCCAACTATCATCTATAGGGTGACCAGATAAAAACGATAGGGAAAAAAACTAAATAAAACAACAACGGTGTGAGATATAGAATTGATTCTGGCTTTGTTTTGAAGCTACGGTCGTGCCATTATTTGTGGAATAGCACATCATTTAAATGGCCGCCTCGGCTTCGCTGGCTGTGCTTCCAGCGGTTTGTCCAATTTTTGATGACTCGGTCTCATATGTGTGGCGTTGTTCCGGCAATAGCGTGTCGAATCTTGGCCTCGAGCTCGTTCAGATTGAAGATTAAGGACTTAACGTAACTTTAGAGAAAATAATCGAGTGGTGTCAAATCATATGATCGCGGCGGCCAATTAATGAACGCTCGCGTAAGATGAGCCTGTCGCCAAATTTCTCCTTCACAACTTCGAGCGATTCGTCGCTTGTATGGCATGTAGCGCCGTCTTGTTGGAACCACAGCTCGGATATATCGATGTTGTGGAGCTCCGATCACAGAAAGTCAGTTAACATCGCTCTATACATGAGACCATTGATGGTAACGGTATCTCCGTCCTCATTTCGAAAGAAATAAGATCCGATGATACCCCCATGCCATAAGCCGCACCAAACAGTCAATCTTTGTGGATGCATTGATGCTTGGCCGAACACTTGTGGATTGTGTTCGCTCCAATAATGGGAATTTTGGTTGTTGACGCTGATCCAAAAATGGGCCTCGTCCGAGATGATTTTTTGGCCAATATCCGGATCTCGGGCCAACATTTCCAGCGCCCATTTCCATTAGCGAACTCACGGCATTGTCTATGGTCGTCCGGCTTCAATTCATGCGTCAGCACGATCTTCTACGGATATATGTCCAAATCCAACCGCAAAATACGCCGGGTTAACTCTCTGGCGATGCCCAATTCAGCTGATCGGCGCCGAATCGACATTTCTGTGTGTTTTTCGATATTGGCCGCTACGGCGTCTATGTTTTTTTCATTTCGCACCAATCTCTGTCTGGTTGGTGGCTTAATATCCAAAAGAGTGTACTCACGCTCAAACTTTTTCACGGTGCAACGAATTGCCTGCTTACTGAAGCCAGGATGACGACCGACCTCACGACGAAATTCATGATGCGTTTTTACAAACGCAATTTCGATAGTATTTTTTATTAATTTAAAATAAATATTTTAAAAGTAATGCCATAATGTGATTTTGCTGTCACTTTGTTAGAAATGAAAACAAATTGGGCTCTGCTTTCACGAAAAGTTTATTTGAAGGTGTAAACTAGATGACATTAAGTTGAACAAATGATATCGGTCAAATGACCACCTCCTGAGTTGATGCACATTTTGAATTGTTGCTCGCAAAACATCCAGCTGCAAATTGGTGGTTTCTTCCTAAATGTTGGCTTTCAAGACTTGCAAGGTTTGTGGTTTGTTGTGGTAAACGCGAGATTTCAAAAAGCTCCATAGGAAAAAGTCTGCCGCCTTCAGATCTGGCGATATGGTGGGCCAGTTCAAATCCCCAAAACGGGAGATCACATGGCATGGCAATTGGTGATTCAAAATCTCCATCGTTGCTCGAGTTATATGAGCGGTTACTCCATCCTGCTCGAAACCCAATTTAGCAACTTGCGGCAAAAAAAAACTCGCTTAACATCTATCTGTAGCTCACCAGTTAGGGTCACAGTGGTGCCGTCGGCGTCCTCAAAAAAATAAGAGCCAATCACTTTTTCACTTTGAGGAGATACAATGGCCACTTCTTGTGACATCTCTAGTGGACCTAGTATGCAGGAGATGCTCAGCCAAAGATTTAATTGCTCGCGCACATGGTACAGGACTACGAAATTCACGCTGCCTTAAAACAAAAGACCGGAAATTGGTCAAATATGTGGTCACAATAATTACGCGTTCTACAGTGTTGCTTGTTTTCTACTAATTCTCTATCTGTCTACAACATAAATGTCAAAGCACATTACTTTTGCCCCACCTTGTATGAGTAGATGTCACAATTTAATTTCTTCTTCGTCGCACTTATTGAATCCCTTTTGTAACTCTTTTGATATCAGCTAATTTGTTGGTTGCATGTTAAATATCTGATCACTCCTGCAGTGTGAATCGATCTAAATGCGGAGGAAATCCTCCGCCAAGACGATCCTATTGTGCTCCGTCTGCACTATTGTACAGAGTGCTCTCCCAGCTTTGCTTTTCGCACATCTTAATGTTTAGCTACTTCGCACAGTTCGACTCAGCATGTAGCAAAGTGGCCGGTGATGCTATATTCTGCGGATGCCCTCCGCAGGCTTGTCAACACCAATATCAGAAAATGCAGAAGCAGGTGTTTCAGTGAATGAGATCAGATGGAAGATAAAGAAAATGGAAATATTGATCGTTGGCAGCTCAGTCGAAACGTCACAATTGTGATTGCAGGGTGATTTTAGTTCTAGATTTCAGGAAAATCATTTTATCTATAGCTCAGTCACTATCAAAGACTCTTTGTTTAGGAAATTCCAAGCAAAGCCAATTCGAAAAGGGCTACGACATCGGTGAAAACATTTCTGTGAAGTGACAGCTAAGTTTTAAGCATGCGTTTGAAATGGTAATGAATTGGTTCAATCCATGAATATACAACGTGGAGCAAAAGTTGTCGCCCGATATTATCTGGCTGTAATTTTTTTTTATGAATGAAAAACTTTGGCTCTGCTTTTAGGATATGTTCATTTGATGTCTTACATTTTTTTTTTCATTAAGTCGAGAAAATGATATCGACCAAGTGGCCGCCGGCAGAATTGATGACCATTCCGGCACGATTTGTAGCATTTTCCATCACTCTTCACATTTGGCGCATATTCTCTTTGAGGGCTTCAAGAGTCTGAGGCTTGTTAACATTGACTCGTAACTTCAAAAAACCTCTGGAGCGGTTAAATCAGGCGATCTTGCCAGCCAGTGCAAATCGCCAAAACGAGAGATTAGGCGATCCGGAAATGCAACCCTCAGAATTTCGGTTGTGGCTCGACCAGTATGCGACGTTGCTCCATCCTGTTGGAACCACATATTCTTCAGTCCCAATACATCCAATTGAGGAAGGAGGCCGTCCGCAGTAGTTCTTTGGCCAGCGGCGTTTTCGAAAAAATAAGCCCGATGACGCCTTCAGCATAAACCGCACACCATGCAGTAACTTTGAGCGGGTGTAATGGCTCTTCGTGGGTTATACGAGTACGCGAATTTTCGGTTCCCCAGAAGCGATAATTTTGCTTATTCACATATCCACAGAGATAGAAATATGCCTCGTCGCTCATGATGATTTTTGATGAAAAGTTGTCTCCCTCGTGGTTGAGATTCAGGCGGTCAACAGCTGATGCACTGTCTACACTTTGTTAGGGAACATCTTACAGTCTTTCAAAACAATTCTCTATAAAGACCGCCGATTGATGCCCAATGCGTGGCACGTTGTCTGGCCGATACTCCGAGGCCCTCTGCGACATCTTCACCCACGGCTACGATATTCTCCGGGGCCGGGGCATCTCGTGTTGTCCCATACTCTTCCACGCAAGCGGCTAAACATCGTAGTGTTTGTCCAATTGATGTCGGACGACAGTGAAATCTGCCCCGGCTATCGGATATAACAATTTGCCACCAATAACTATAAGAACGTCAGCAGATATTGACTTTGCCAGTAGTCAGTAGAAGTCGTTCTTTAATTTACTCAAGATGCTAAACGAAAGTACATGATAGTAGTTCTTCCTTTTTTAAACTTTCTATCAGGCTAGATTTCCAATAATTTATATTTACCGAAATCATGATAAATATGTTTTCTGCGAAGATATTGCTGATGACAGAAAAATATGTCAAACGTCATGTCCACGTTTGTAAAGTAATCAAAGTGTCGCTATTTTTGTCCTATGACATTTATATACTTTTTGGCTTTGATTTTACAATCGTCTACGATTTATTTATGCTTAATAGATTTGTGTTTATAAATAAAATGAATTAAATTCTTGAAAGGATTAGCATTTTAGCATTCGAAGTTTTCCCCATAGCAAGTCGCATGTTATATTTGCTGGGTTCCTTTCTTTCGATCGTAAGATAGGTAAACGCCAAGAGTTTTTAGAAGATCGCCTTTGGTTATAATAGTTGTTACAAGAATCCCATGATGATTCATCCTTTCGATAGATAGATAGTGAGAGAAGTCAATTTACAAAATTGACAGTGTTAAATGTCTGTAACCAATAAATGTGTTCAGTGCATTTAAGCACGAAATTTATCCTCAATTGAATTGAATGTTGATCTTGCAAAGACTGGAACTGCCAGAAAATCTTGGTTTAGTCTTAGCCACAGCACCTCTGCTTTTTACTTCTCCCTAGAATTGAAATTTGAAAGGGTTGGAGTTTGACATTTGGCTTTTAACAAATTTGACATCTGACATTTGTTTCTAATTGAAGGCAAGATGATAGATGTATACTATCAAGTCTCTAGATTTCTTATTGTACTTTAACATACATAAGAATATGCCAGCGGTAGAAGTTGCCCAGACTGACAACAGAATGACAGTTTGCCATTACCTACATATTTATTCAGTTTGGAGAACTTTGATCAAATGATCGAGCGATCTGTTCTTGGCTTTAGTTATCCAACATCTAGAAACCATATTTTTGACATTTTTAATTTACCTTCACTGTCAACATTCTGACATTTAATAGTGATGCTGAGTATTAAACAAATATTTTTCTTATATTATAGGAAGCCCTCTCATTGCGCACCGGTGACGTCACTCAACAAGCCTTCAACAATGTAGCTGCCGCAAGTATTAAAGTCCAAGGTGACAGTTTCAGTGCCGAACGTAAGGCAATCTCACAAGAACAAAAAAGTCAAACGATGACATCGAATGGTGGCATCATTAATCAAGAGAAACATGTCTCCTCGGCTTCACAATCGAATTACACCATTACAACGAAAGGAGTGTCCAGTACGGGTAGTAGCATGATCTCATCGTCACAAATGAGTTCGAATGGATTTTTACGTTCAGATTTGAAATTCGATGATTTAAAGTCCTTAACTTCGGGAAGTTCACAGCGTGACATCGAAAGCGCTAAGAATAAATATTCGAACTTTTTAAAGAGTTTCGTAAATAGTCTACAGGAAACCAAGTCACAGGAGAAGTCCGCTTATTTGGACACAATCAACGATGTCATACAAAAGGCATGGGCTGTACCAACTCATGGCCACGAATTGGGTTACAGTTTATGTAATTCGCTACGTCAAAGTGGAGGACTCGATATGCTAATGGAGAACTGCATGCAAAGTGACAAAGCTGTTCAGTTTTCTTCAGCACGTCTGTTGGAGCAGTGTTTGACTACAGAGAATAGGACTCATGTCGTGGACAATGGCCTCGATAAGGTGGTTAAGGTCGCCTGCGTTTGCACAAAGAACACTGACACCCAGCACTCTAGAGTGGGCACCGGAATATTGGAACATCTATTTAAGCATAGCGAGGGAACGTGCTATGATGTGATTCGCCTTGGTGGTCTTGATGCAGTGCTATTTGAATGCCGAACTAACGACGTAGAAACACTGAGACATTGTGCTAGTGCGTTGGCAAATCTATCTCTATACGGTGGCGCTGAGAATCAGGAAGCCATGATCAATAGAAAAGTACCCATGTGGCTATTTCCTTTGGCCTTCCATCATGATGACAATATTAAGTATTATGCCTGCCTAGCAATTGCTGTTCTCGTTGCGAATAAAGAAATCGAGGCAGAAGTTCTAAAGTCTGGTACTTTGGATCTTGTCGAACCATTTGTTACATCACATGATCCTTCTGAGTTTGCCAAGTCAAATTTGGCTCATGCTCATGGTCAAAGTAAACACTGGCTAGAGCGTTTGGTGCCTGTGTTAAGTTCAAATAGGGAAGAAGCAAGGAATTTAGCTGCATTCCATTTCTGTATGGAAGCTGGAATAAAGAAAGAACAAGGTAATACTGAAATTTTCCGAGAAATCGGTGCCATAGAGCCACTGAAAAATGTTGCAAGTTGCCCGAATGCCATTGCGTCGAAATTTGCTGCACAAGCATTGCGTTTAATCGGAGAAACTGTTCCACATAAGTTGTCTCAACAAGTTCCGTTGTGGTCAGTTGAGGATGTTCAAGAATGGGTTAAGCAAATTGGTTTCGGAGCTTTCGATCAAAAATTTGCCGAATCACAAGTAGACGGGGATCTATTACTTAAATTAAACGAACGAAATCTCCAAGATGACATTGGCATCTCTAATGGTATTTTAAGGAAACGTTTTGCTCGCGAACTCCAAAATCTGAAAAAGATGGCCGACTATTCATCGAAGGACTGTGCGAAAATGAGTCAGTTCCTGAGTGATATCGGTCCTGAATACTGTACCTACACATATGCTATGTTGAACGCTGGACTGGATAGGCCTTCGTTGAGACATTTAAATGAGGATATGCTAATCGCAGAAGTTGGTGTCCATAATTCTATCCATAGATTAAGAATTTTAAATGCAGTCAAGTCGATTGAAAACTCCTTGCCTAGTACATCGGGAGATAATATGGCCAAGACGCTAGATGTATTTGTTAGTTATCGGCGATCAAATGGCTCCCAATTGGCCAGTTTGTTGAAGGTGAGTGCGATTATGGTTCCGTAAGAGAGAAAGAGAGGATAATTTATATTTTATGCTTTCAGGTTCACTTACAAGTACGTGGCTTTTCGGTATTCATTGATGTCGAACGACTTGAGGCTGGAAAGTTTGACAACGGTCTGTTGAATAGCATTCAACAGGCGAAGCATTTTATTTTAGTATTAACCCCAAATGCGCTGGAGAGGTGTGTTGAAGACTACGAATGCAAGGACTGGGTACACAGAGTAAGTTTGAGGGGTTACTTTTGAAGAAGTAATTTTTACTTAGCTTTTATTTTTTTATTTTTAGGAAATCGTTGCGGCTCTTAATTCCAACTGCAACATTATCCCAATCATTGACAACTTCCGTTGGCCAGAGGCTGAAAAACTTCCTGAAGACATGCGCAGTGTGTGTCATTTCAACGGAATTACATGGATCCATGACTACCAAGACGCCTGCATTGATAAACTAGAAAGGTAGAGAATTCGATTTGTATAATGCATAACCACAACAGAAAACTAATAAACTTTGACTGTAGATTCATGCGCGGTGAAAAGAATCCGGATCGCATTGGTAACATGCGACCAGAAGCAATGACACCAAGTACACCGGGATCCGCTTCGGTACAATACCAACGAATGCACAGCAATGATTCTGATTATCAGACGGGCGTCAGCAGTTGTAGTGGCAGCACAGGTGGTGTTAGTGGAGGCAATGGTGGTGGTAATTGCAGCAGTTCAAGCAGTGGCAACGGTTCAATATCGGGAGGCTGTACAGGAACAAATGCCGGACAAGGTGGGCCTACGAACACAACAACAACGGGGCGATCGGGTCCTGATTGACTAGATTGCCCCACGTCTTCGTACACTAATTTAATTAATAATAATCAATTTAATACTAATCACAAACTAGCAGCTAATCATCCGGCAAATAGATACCGTAAAACGTCCAGTCCTGCCCGTACATATTTCGGTGGTAGCGGTGTAGTCTCTGGTGCAGGTTCGATGGGTGGTCTTGGCCCATATGGCAATCGTGGTGGATCAAAGAGGAATCTTTTATATCCGCCCTATAGGACACATCCCATAAAACCACTTTGTGAGCCGAAAACAAATGAAATTACTGATAGCAATCCTTATAAATCGGCACGTCGCAGTTCAGCTTTGGGTATTACCAATGCACCATCAACATCTCCAACAGCTGGTTTTCGAAGTCACAGTTTAGATGGTTTTCTAGATGGACCCTCAGATACTGATCCCATAGCTAACGACACTAATGGTGAGAGTAGTACTGCCTTAGAAGCTAGTTGCGATTCGGTGGTTCTGAAGCGTGATAAATCAACAGTACCCTTAAATACGCAAAATCGCAAATCACGAAGTTTAGATCAGCTTTTAGAAGGCCTTCCTGTAACAATTCCAGGTCCAACTGAGGGTACACAAAGTATGCAAAATCTTACCATGCCAAAAACGCCAAATCTGCATGACCGACAACAACAGCAATCAGAGCAATCACCATCGAATCAAGTCACGCCATCGAACTCAGCCAGAGACTCACAATCGGTTACACCAGAGCGCAATGTGGTGGCGGTGTCCCGTCAGAGCCCCGAAGGCATCAGCTCGGCCGAAGATGACCGTGAAGATACCCAATCGAATTACAGTTCCGGCTCAAAGGACACGGGTAAAAGTTCAAATAGTCAGAAAACCCTCTTCAATCGAACCTTGAAAAAGGTTCGCTCACTCATGAAAAAGTAAGCAATCTTGGCTTTACCTAACTACATAATACTACTACTACTACTACTACCATTATTTACTATATGAATATATAGATACGAGTATATAATTATGTTGTCTTATACCGCCCTGCCGCCTTCTGCGCGCCTTTCGTCCCACCTTAAGCACATATAACATTACTATTTTTTATTTATTTTTTTTTTTTTGAATTTCTCTCGTTGACATAATTCGCATTTGTAGAGATGACAAATCAAATGCCCATAAAAGCTTTTATATATTTGTAATTGTCTAATGCTGATGACATTTGCATTCGTCAAGTGTCATGCTTTTCTCCTAAATTACGAACAAATCAAAACCCGCTTTTCTTTTATCTGAAAATAGATAAAATGTCAACCGTCCTTGCAAATTTTATACTTACTCGTAATATAAGACAAACAATTTTTCCTTTTTTGACCTGTGTAAACGTCATAAAGATTGTGGTGATATTTTGACAGAAAACTAGAAAAAAAATAAAGTATATATAGAAATAAAAATAGTGATTTTGTGAACTTGTTAACGCACCAAACATTATCTGAATTAACTGTGAATTGGCAAAACGCTTTGATTACATGTTGAATTGTTTTTAAATTTAAGTTAAACAAAAAATTGAGTTTTAAATGTCAAATGGTTTGAATAATTTTTTTCTTATTCCATAAATGTTTGTATCTGGCAGTGCTATGTGATAAGTAAATGCAAATTAATTGCGGTACTGCCAGATTGGAAAATGAATTTATGTTTGATTTAACCTTCAGCACTCAGGCCGTTTAACATTTAACTAAAAATTGTAAATTTTCTGTTTTTTTTTTTTTTTTTTTTTTTTAAAGAAAATGTTTTTAGTTAAACAATTTTCGTAATTAGTTCTTGTATATAATTTGACTGTTTGTGCATGGCTTAGTTTATTATTAGTTTTGTGTTTTAGAGTTGGTGTAAAAGTCATTGTTGATAGATGATGTGACGCAGAATAAGGCGTCAACGCATGGTGCGCTGGCAGACGATAACGAAGAAGTTAAGTGTGAATTATTATTAATTGTGTGTTGCTTGACGGCGAATAAGATCTGTAGGCATTTCTTCTGGCAGATTCTTTGAAGCAGCAATCAAGATCACTTTATTCAATCTGTCGTAATGTTTTGCTTAAGTCGCCGTTTTTAGGTGACGCAGTGGCATCTCTCGTTGTGCCGTCAATTTAATTTTTTTGTATTCTGTCGTGGTAGGCGATGGATTAAGCGCATCGCGTCGACAACAATTGTTTATATATATAGCTCTGCAATTACCTTATATGTAGATCAAGACTCAAATAGTCAAGCGCTGTTGTGGGGTCTTTCTCTTCAATTACCTTCGAAAAGTAGTGGTTGCCAACAGCGATGTTTTTGCCAATATCTGTATTGATATGGTTGGATGCCTAAAAGCGGTAAAGCCAGGTCGTTGCCATTAGCTGAAACCGTTTTTGACGAAGCAGAAAGCCATTTTTATGTCATCCAATGAACGCTTTCAAGACAGCAATTATTATTGACTTACCACAATCAAAATTAGAAATTTAACGCAGTTCTAAAGGAAGAATAAAAATCTATGAAAGTCTGTGTTGTAGGGTTGGCCAATTGATGCTCCTTTTTTATAAATTTTGTTGCAATTCAATTTGGTTTTGGTTAATACTATTCTCTATATTAGGAGCTGATTGAGCCTTGGAAAAAATATATCCCAATGGTATAGTCGACCACACATAGCAAACAGTACGTTGTCTGTGATGCAGGGCATTGCAAAAATTTCTCGTGAATTGTACCACATTTAAGAACTCTGGCTTATGAAGTATTTCAAGCAAAAGTAAACTTCATCGTTGCTCCAACTATTCCAAAGTGAGAATATTTATTCGATTTCTGCTTGAGTATTGCCAATTCTACATCGTGGCTTGTTTTTTTTTTTTTTTTTTTTTTTTATTTAGCGTTCAAGAATCGTTTTTGATTGTTAATTCCATTTAACATTCTACGAAAATGAGTGCTGGGTATTTCTTTCGTGGTGGCTTCCCCTTCAATTTTAAGTTGATCCCTGTATTTCAGTCCTGAAGTGGCACACTCCATTATTACCACTATCCCCTAATTTTATTTTACTAGAACTCCTTGTTCTCCGAAGAAAAGATTTAAGAAGCAGAAAAATGATAGATCCATCTATGCTAGTCGGTCCACTTAATCGAATCAGTATGTCGTATTTTGATTTAGTTGAAATATTTCTAGAAAACCCGACTGCTAATACGAAAAGCCAATTAGAGCGGAATTTTTAGAAATTTGAAAGGTCGCTATGTTGACACATGCTACATTCTTTTTCCTAAAAAGGGTGTCAAATGAAGAAAAAAAGCCTGGTGCGACTAAAGCTGTACAAAAGGTTAGAGACGAAAATTTTCAGTCATACTGTGCCAAAGCAATAGAAGAAAATCAGAAAGAGTTTGAACGATCATCTGAAATGACTGCAACGTCTATCTCAAATTTTTAAAGGTACTTTATCCAAACGTTTATTTGCAATAATATTCAAATACTCTCAGACGTTACCATATCTGTAACTAGACTTGAGAGAAATGAAAATTCCATTGGCCAAATCAATTTTCTTAATCGTTAGAGTACTCAAAATTCGTAAAAATCCGCTATTTTAGATGGTATATTTTCAGCAAAATGGCTACCTCTAGCACTGGCATAAATCCTTGCTCTCTTAATCATATTCTGCAGCATGTTATCCGGGATATCATCATCATCTCACAAATGTTGCAATGTTGTTGGTTTGGTGCCGTGCCTTACAGCCGGTAATTCAAGTAACCTAAGAGGAAGAAGTCGAAGTGATGCAGCCAACCGATATCCCCAAATTTCGAAATGACCTCATCTGGAAACTCCTGTTTTACAATTTTCGTTTTTAATTTGGTTTTATGGCATGTGAGATCGATTTGCTGAAACTATGTGTTATGGAGACGAAGCCAAACAACTAACTGCAGCAAACAAAATTTAACATCGCACGATATCGATCGCTAGAAACAGTAACAGTTTGGTATTCATTTTCCAAACCGTAACTCCACGACGATGAAGAGGTTGTTTGTTTGTTTATATTTCCACTCAAGTCGTGGACTGATAAACGCCTCGTTACTGATAAACAATTTTTGGAAAGATTCAAGGGCATTTCTATTCAATTGATGCATTTTTGCACTCCATTCGTTTCGTCAGTGGTGGTCAATTTCTTATAGTTCT
Organism: Volucella zonaria; assembly: GCA_963966105.1. Lineage (NCBI taxonomy): Eukaryota > Metazoa > Arthropoda > Insecta > Diptera > Syrphidae > Volucella > Volucella zonaria. Next base: position 50,168,604 of record OZ014534.1, read on the forward strand.
CGAGTCAGTGAAAGAAGAACAGGTCGCGTTGCACAATCTTTCATATAGACGTAGGAGAAACCCCTACTTTTTTTTTTTGAACACGACGGAGGAGTTTCCGGACTCACATTCACTGGATCAATGTTTTGTTAGGTACCCCCTGTACAACACGGTTTAGGCGTTGGTAAATCACTTACAAAGGTTTCCGTTCGAAATTGTGGATAATTTTTTTCAGAATTGTCTTTACACTGTGATACAATAATTGCTGAATCAAAACATTCTCACAGCTGAAAACTTTTGCTAAATTTCACATAATAAAACTATCGCTGTGAGAATTGCCGCCAATTTCAAATCGCCATTGATTCATTCTGCCGCTTCAACTGAAGTTCTTATTTTGCCATAAATGCTGATAGGTTGCACGAATTTCTGTGATTCTTTCCTAAGCTCATGGAATGACCTTACTTTTATTTATTTCTCAGTCGTAATAACTTACAAACATTCAAAACCAACATTCATCGATATGGCGCTTCCTTTCCTCCCTCAAGGTGTTTATGATTTATTTTTTATCGTAAAAGTGTGCAGAATCTTTAGAGCTCTAGCTAATTATGAGTAGAAAGGAAAGTCCAGTACTTCACCGAGTATCTTCCTGGTATCTGAAAATTTCCAAAACCCAAAAACTCCAGAAATGTGTTTAGTTATTGAATAGAAATTTGGTCTGTAAAGTATTTGAGAAGTTGTGTGATAATTTGAACTTAAACAGACACTACCGTTAAATATAGGCATGTTCAGAGAGTAAATCTGAGAAAATAAAACGTCTGAACAGATCTCTCACTTAAGAAAAATTTGCAAATGTCAAAAATGATATTGTGAAGATGATTAGCTGCTGTTTTTTGTGTTTTAGACAGGTCCCATCCAAAGAAAACAAAAATGCATGCCGATCAAAATTGAAAAGACATAATCCAATTTTATCTGTCATAAATCAGCTGTCAAATGTCAGAATTTTAATTCAAACTTAACACCCATACAGCCATACAGCTTTGTGTTATTTTCTTTTTTGTTGTATAACTTTTATTTTTGTTTCGTTTGCATTTTGTTTTGTTTGTTTGTTGTTATTTGAAATTTTTGTTTTTGTTGTTGTTTGAAAAAGAATCTCAAATTCAATTCTTTTTTTCTTCAATTTTGTTTTATTTTTTTTTTTTATTTGTAGACCGTAAAAAATCTTCGTTATGCCTGATGTGTCCGTGACAGCATTAACAGCACAAATATTAAAAATAAAAAGCATTAAACCCACACCGATTTAAAAGAAAAAAATCTGTTGTCCAGTTGTAGTGGTTAACGGTGCAGTTTTTGCTTTGTCCTAGTGTTTATGTTAAACAATATACCATATATATATTTTAAATTTTTTTTTGTTTTGTAAATTTGTTTATGTTTTCCCCCGAATTTGTAAAAAAAAAAAAGAAAAGAAAAACAAAAATCATGTCATTGTATTTTAGTTTACCATATACATATACATATATTTTATCGTATAAATTTATTTATTTTTTTTCGTTTATTTTTTAAATAATAGACTTAATTATTTATTTTTTTGTTTTTATTATTTTATTTTCTCCTCCCTCAACAAAAACAAATAACACTCTCACGTACACAAACTATACAATACAAAAATCAAAAAAAAAAAAAAAAAAAAAAAAAACGCGTCCCAGCAATGATAACGAAGATGATGCTGAAATGCCAGGAATTATACTTTCGAAAATCAGCACACCCTCCTCTGGGAAAATGCTTTTCTTGTAGATAGAAGAAATTGAAAAAAAAAATACCAAGAACACTTTTTTTTTTAGAATTTAGAATTAGTATCCACAAATTGTTTTCCATTGTTTTTTTTTTTTTTTAATTTTTTTACTTTTTTGCCGAAAAGTAACTTGTATTTCCTTAGACTCATCTAAGAAAATTTTAATCAAGTTCAGATACAAAAATACGTCATATGGAGTATCCGAATGTCCTGTTGTCCGTATACATGTTTATTCAGAAGAAAAGAAATGTCCACCTTAAATTTTAGTTTTTGTTTTTAGTTATATACATGTATATTCTTCTTTAATTGTTGTTTTGTGTAGTAAATTTGTTTTTAAATTCTGTTTAACTTAAAATTTAAATAATTCTTCATATAATCAAGAGCTATGCCAATTTAAAAAAAAAAAATGAAAACAAAAACAAGAAAAAAAATTAAAACCGAATCGAAACTAAAACTTAAAATAGAAAACGATGGTGCCTTAAATTCTGTACAGCTTTTTACAAGAATTTATCAGTTTTTTACCAACTAAAAAAGAAAAAAAACAAAATAGTTACACATTATTAAACAAAACAAAACAAACAAAAATACACGTAACAGAGCAAATAAACAAAATCAAGAGAAAAAATATTACTGAAACTATTTTAAGTTTTAACACTAATTTAATATGTAGTACCTGTTAAGTATATTTTATTAATATATCATATATGTATATTTAGATACGAGTGCATGGAATAATTTCTAATTTTTTTTTTCCTGTCTTAACAATGTGATTTATTTTTTATTTTTACAAATCTTACTACGCAGAAACAAAACAAAATTAATATATCAATCCAATGACTATCCGATGAATTTTTTATGTTTTTTTTTCTTTGAAAAAAAAATTCATTTACAACAAAATTCTGTTGGATGGTTATTTTTTCAAAAAAAAAAAAAAATTGTTTAAACAAAAATAAAGAAATGGAAAATATATATGATACAATGAAAATATCAAAAGAGAAACAATGAGAGTAATTTGTTTTAATTAGGTCGAAATTAGTTTGTATTTAGTTAATTAATTAAATACAATACTTCTTAGTTGTTAAATATTAAATATTGTTTGTAATATTTAACGATTATTATTTTTAAGTCAATGTACTCTTATCGTAGAACTATTCTTTGAGAAGATTAAGAATTTAACTTAACAGAAAATCATGCGAAGAAATTGTGTTAAGAATTCACTCAAAAATATGAATAAAGTTACAACAATGAATAAATAAGCAGAAAACTTTTCTAAACTAAAAAAAAGAAGAAAAAAAAACAAAACAGTGTTTCATTTCTTTCAACATTTAGTGACTCAATTATAATCATAATCAGTATAATACACGAGAGTTGTCTGAAATGTTTCCCACTAGCGGCACTCGTCATTAAAAGCTAGTGAATGCTACACACTGAATGAGTCGAACTGCAACCAACTTCAGACTGCTATAATTTCCAAACCATTCATGATAGTGAGCTCAAATTTTGACACATGACAGATAATTTTATTATTTACAAGCCTTTTAAACGATTTGTGTATCAGTTGTGTTGAAAAATTTTTATCCGCGATGGAATTCAAACGTGATAGTGTGATTGCTTTATATTCGGCTGGAAAACCACAAGTAGCTATCGTTCGTTAGAGCCCTCCAGCACCTCAACGTGAATAAATCATTTGTGTCTCGAACCATAGTTCGTTATCGTGATACTGGCAGCGTTGCAAAACGCCATGGAGGTGTTCATACAATAAAAAAACACCAAAATCGGCAGAAATGGTTCGGAAAGTGAAGGCTCGAATTGAACGAAATCCGCGTCGAAGTGGAAGAGAAATGGCTCGTGAGCTCAACATATCGCTGGATCGGATGCAACACATACTGAAAAATTCCAAAAAGCACACGATCTTACACCGCAACAGAAAAAAGTTAGAGTCGAAAGAGCGAAGGAGTTGCAACGCTTGCACGAAACTGATAAGTTTCCGAATTTGGTTTTTTCCGATGAGTCGCCATTTGTTATCGAGCAATTTGTCAGCAAACAAAATGACCGAGTTTACTTGCCAGAGAGGTCCTTCGAAAAATGTACACCTTCGGGCGGCCATGACCGCCAAAACCGCCGATGGTCGCTCTCCGCTCGTATTTTTGGACCGTGGCATCAAAATTAATACGATCGTATACCGTGAAACTGTCTTAGAGGCAGTATTAAAGCCTTGGACAAACAATCATTTCGGTCGGAGACCGTGGACATTTCAACAAGACTCGGCACCGTCTCACAAAGTGCGCGTCAACCAAGATTGGTTAAAAAACAATGTTCCACACTTCATTTCTTCGACAAAATTGATTGCAAATTCTCCGGATGCAAATCCGTTGGATTTCTCTGTCTGGGGTATTTTGAAGGCGAAGGTTGGCACTAAAAAATACCAAAGTTTGGACCACCTCAAACAAGCACTTCGCCGGGAATGGGACAAAATACCGCAGAGCCACTTGCGTGCAGCATGCGATGCTTTCTTCGGCCATCTCAAGGCCATTATTCGCGTCAAAGGTGGACATATTGACAACTACTGATACAATTTGAAAATTTATGTATTTTCCTACATTTTTTGCTCTGGCACAATAAAATTTATCAAAAAATAAAAAAATTATAGCATTTTAAAAAGTTTTAGTTCGAGTCATTCACCCTGTAGTTGTGCATCTTTTGACAGTTACTTACCGAAGTTTCAGTCATTTTTTTAGTTGACAGTCGTTTGAGTGTGTCGATGGGAATGTTTTTTGTGAAAATGGAAAATGTTATTAAATTCTTGTTTTTGAAAGGCAATACGCCTACGCAAGTAAAAATGAGTTGGATTCTGTGTATGGGGACTCTGCACCATCATTTACCGCTGTGAAATTTTGGGCAGCTGAATTTAAACGTGGCCGTATGAGCTTGGGAGATGATGAACGTTCGGGACGTCCGAAAACTGCAACCACTGACGATAACATTGCTAAAGTTCACCAAATGGTGTTAGACGACCGCCGAATTAGTAGAGGTTATGAAAATGTCCTAAGAACGTGTTTGTTACATACAAAATCAACCTCCGAAATGAAAAATATTTTTTTAAAAAAACCAAAAACATTAATTTTTTGCACAAAATAGTTTTATTAACATCTAAATTACTTTTCTACATAATCTCCATTTAAATCTATACATTTTTGGTAACGTGGGACGAGCTTTTGTATACCCTCCTTAAAAAATGGCACCGCCAGTGCGTTGAGACATTGATTCACACCGTTCATAAGTTCCTCATTGTTCCTCAAGTGATAATCACTTGCTGCCACTAAAGTTTTTGTGAGTGCAGCAGTGTGTAGTCGTGCGTTGTCATGCAGAAGCACCACACCTTTGGTAAGCATTCCTCGTCTTTTGTTCTGAATTGATCTTCTCAACTTACGTAGAGTTTCACAGTAAATCGCTGCATTTATTGTGTTTCCAGGTTCCATAAACTAGGTCAACAATATGCCTTTACTTTCCCAAAAAACTGTGGCCATCATTTTCCGATAAGAAAAAGTTTGTTTGAATATTTTTCTTGTCGCAAGATCTGAAATCGTAAAACGCCTGTTTTCTCGAACAAATTGGTCAACTTGGTGAACCACGTCTTGATTCATGATTGATTTGCGCCCTTGGCATCCTTCATTATCCACATCTGTGCGTCCGTTTTTAAATTGTCTACACCAATCAAGTACCGAACCATCACTCATCACTGTATTGCGCCATTTCATTCGGCTTGCAAAAAACGAATTACACTTCGTACCTCACAGGCGGCGGGAGATAAAATTGTATTCTCCATGTTAAAACGGCAACTATTGGAAAAATACTGAACGGAAACTGTCGAAACTTGGCATATTATTAGAGGATAATGTACTGGTTGCGACATGCAGAAACACGTCACCGAAGTGCACGTATGTAATGAATTGTAACACATCGGAGGTTGATTTTGGAATAGCCCTCGTATTAAATCCGCGCGTTGAGTGCCGCGTTTGCTTACTTTAGACCAAAAACGTGTTCGAATGAACATTTCCAACGCTCTGTTGCCGTAGTTTAGGCACAATAAATCCGATTTTTGGCGCCGATTAATTACTATAGATGAAACTTGGATACACCACTATACGCCCGAAACAAAAATTCTGTCAAAACAGTGGACTGCAAAGGGCGAGCCGGCTCCAAAAAAAACAAAAACCATTTTTTCGGCTGACAAAGTGATGGCGACTGTTTTTTGGGATAGTAAAGGAGTTATCTTAATCGATTATCTTCAAAAAGGAAAACCAATACAGGAGCATACTACGCATCATTATTTGCCAAGCTGAAGGCAGAAATTGCTCAAAAACGAAACGGAAAAAGAAAATCCTGTTTCACCAAGACAACGCGCCGTCTCACACCTCAGTGGTTGCCATGGCGAAAATCCATGAATTACGGTTTGAACTGCTTAACCATCCGAATTATTCACCAGATCTAGCCTCAAGCGATTTCTTTTTGTTGACTCATCTAAAAACTGCTCTCGGATAGCAGAGATTTTCGTCAAATGAGGAGGCAATCACCAAATTCGTGAACAATTATTTTGCAGAGAAAAACGCCAAGTACTATTTGGACGGGTTAGAGAGATGGGAGCAATACTGGGAGAAGTGTGTAGAGTTACAAGGATACTATGTAGAAAAATAAAAAAAAATTTTTGAGAAAAAATGTCTTGTATCATTGTTCGGAAACTTTTCAGACAACCTCGTACAAAAATAAATCGTGGTTTGTTCGGATGCTTAAAACTTAAAACGACAGAACCAAATTGGATACTTCCTTTTTGTTTGTTTTTTTTTTATTTATTACCACTTATAAATAGGGTTATAACAATAATTCAATTATCAAAAATTGGTATACAGTGAGTAGAATAAATCATTGATCACTCGGGAACTGTGAAGTTAGTGTTGAATAATCGCCAAAAAGAATTATACTCAAAGAATAACTGACGTGGGGTACCATAAGCTGATCTAATGTTACAACAAATAAGAGCAATTGTTTATACAGAGTGTCCCAAAAATCAACTTCAAACCGGAAACGAATGATAGGACTAGTGGTGTCGGTTATCGCAAAATTATAAAAAAAAAAATCTAAGTCATGTACAGTAATACCCCGGACTTACGCGATAGGTGGGACCAAGAAATAGCCGCGTAAGTCGAATTCGCGTAAGTCGGGGTTCAACCTTGCATATAAAGTTTGTGTAATCGGGACCAGAGTCTAAAAAAAAATAATTTAGAGAAAACATGTTTAATAAAATGTCAGATAATTAAAACAATTAACATTGGTAGGAATAAAACAACGTAAATCAAAGTTATTGTGATGTCGAAGGCTTCATACTCGTATATGAATTCTAACAATGTCGCCTGACGAGTTAAGTTTTTCTTCTTCTCACGTAAAATTTCCTCGTAGCATGCCAGTAACTTTGTTATTTCCCGTTTTGTAGTCGACACGCGCTCTTCATTGGAATCTATTTTTTCTAAAATTTATAACCCCTTTTCAATTGTACTGACGCCTTCTGCTAAGTTTGATTTTCCGATTCAACTGGGTCTAACGAATCAGTTTGTTCAATGTCTTGATCATGCTCACGCATTTCCATAAGCTCGTCAATTGTTAGCTCTTGACTATGTGAATCCAGCAATTCTTGGACGTCATCAGCATCCACCTCTAAATTTAATTGCTTGGCAATATCGATCACTTCTTCTATTATACCTTCGATTTGTTCAGGATCTGAGGCTGATTCTCCTTCGATTTTTGTGGTGAAAAAAAAATGGACATAGCTTTTTCCAGACGCCATTCAAAGTTTTTTGTGAAATCTCATTCCAGGATTGTCCAATAATTCTTACAGCATCTAAAACAATGAATTGCTTCCAAAAGTCTTTTATAGACAGCTCGCTATTTTGTCTCATAGCTTCTTTTAGATGCGCAAATGATTGCCTTGTGTAGTAAGCTTTAAATGTTTTAATGACTCCCTGGTCCATTGGTTGAAGCAAGCTGATAGTGTTTGGTGGCAAAAATACAATTTCCATCCGTGGATCGAAATTAATTAGAGTTGTAGGAGGATGACCTGGTACATTGTCAATTAGTAGCATCACCTCAAATGGAATTTCTTTCAATTGGCAATAACGTTCGACTTCAGGAATAAAATGATGACTAAACCAGTCTTCAAAAAGAGAAGCCGTCACCCAAGCTTTCGCATTAGATTTCCAAATGACCGGCAAACCAGCTTTAGATTTGTTTTTTAAGACTCTTGGATTTTCTGAGCGATAAACTGAGAGAGGTTTCAATTTACAATCACCAGCTGCATTCGCACCGACCATCACTGACAATCGATCTTTGGCGGCTTTGAAACCTGGAAAGGTTTTCTCTTCACGAGAAATAAAAGTTCTTTTAGGCATTTTCTTCCAAAAAAGACCGGTTTCGTCTACATTGAAAATGGTTTGGCTAGAGTAGCCACCATGTTCAATCGTTTTCTGGAGTTTTTCTGGATAAAGAGACGCAGCCTCTTTGTCAGCACTTGCCGCCTCTCCACTTTCTGCGTTGCTATGCCATTTATTGGGTATATAATTTATTTCGTGCGGTTTTTTTTTTAAATTTGAACGTTTATTTAAGAAAAACATGTAAAATAGTATTATTCAAAGTACTGCCCATTTGAAGCTATGACCTTTTCCCATCTTTCTGGAAATTTGTGGACCCCATCCCAAAAGAACTACGCCGGCTTGGCAGCCAAGAATATTCTGCTCTGATGTGAACCGTATTTCAGTGAGGGCGTTCTGCATCGACCGGAACAAATGGTAGTCAGAAGGGGCAACGTCTGGGCTATAAGGCGGGTGGGGTAAGACTTCCCATCCACTGTTTTCCAAATAGTTCATAACCGGAATAGCAACGTGGGGCCGAGCGTTGTCATGATGGAAAATTATTGCCTCGTGTCTGGTCGCATATTCCGGGCGTTTTTCGGCCACTGCTCTCTTCAAACGGATTAATTGTGTTCGGTAGTGTTGTCCATTGATGGTTTCACCCGGTTTTAGCAGCTCATAATACAGCACACCCATCTAATCCCACCAAATACAGAACATTACCTTCGCGCCATGGATATTCGGCTTTGCCGTTGATTTGGCTGGTTGGCCGGGTTTCACATATGATTTTTTGCGCTTGGGGTTGTCGTAATGGATCCATTTTTCATCACCAGTAACAATGCGATGCAAAAATGACTTCCTTTTGCGGCGTTCCAGCAGCATTTCGGACATGCGAAACCGCCTTTCGACGTCTCTCGGCTTGAGTTCATGTGGAACTCAATTTCCTTGCTTTTGAATATATCCAGCTGCTTTTAAACGTTTTGAAATGGCTGCTTGAGTGACACCCAAAGATTCTGCGAGCTCTTCTTGTGTTTGGCAACAATCTTCATAGAGTAATGCTTCCAGTTCTTCATCTTCAAACTTTTTCGCCTGCCCAGGACGTTCATCGCCTTCCAAGCCAAAATCACTACTTTTAAATCGTGCAAACGATTTTTGGCACATTCGCTCAGCTAGCGCATGTTCACCATAAACTTCCACCAAAATACGATGACTTTCGGCAGCAGTTTTCTTTATGAAGAAGAACACTTTTCTTTATGAAGAAACACTTTTTCAGGCACAAAGTTCGACATATTTGAGTGAAAAAAAAATTATTGTTGTTTACGCTTCAAATGAATGACATACACTGAAATGACGTACAGTGACAGTAGCTTTCCAATGCATGTTCCAATGGAATAATAACAATGGAATAATCCAAGTTAAGACATCTCTCTGCAAACCGCACGAATTAAATTATAGACCCAATACAACGACTAGCTTTAAAGTCTTCATTTTTGGCCGCCTCCCCGGCTTCTTCTTTTAGTCTCTGAAAAATCTGCTTAGCTTGAAAGCACACTGTGTTTTGGTCAACAGGACAATTTTTAAGTCTTACTTGATTATCACACCATAACTGTAACACTGTTTCCATCTGAGCGATAATACCGTGACGTTTACGAATAATGCTTAAGTTCAAACATTGAGAGCCTTTCACAGCTTTTCTTTATTTTTTATAACCGTACGGACCGTTGATTCCAGTAGGCCAAATTTCTTTGCGATTCAAAGTCTTTGATAATATTTAGTTTACACTCCAAAGACAGTGTTTTTCGTTTCTTGTTAGGTTCACATGACTCATTTTTTGGTCTTTTAGATGACATAATTAAAGATAAACCAATAATGTGCTCTGCACTGCGTACGCGTACGTAAAATAATTCCACAAGGAACAGGTCCGACCTTGTCATAAACCGAATTTGCACTGCGTACGTAATGTTTTACTTTACTTTTCTTAGATTTTTTTTGTGTCATGTAACCCTGAATAACTTTTCTGTAAATTTTGAAATATACGAGGGCGGGCCAATAACTCCGTGACTTTTAAAAACACAGATTTTTTTGATAAAAAAATAATTTTATTTTTCAACGTAGTCTCCCTTGAGCTCTATACACTTTGTCCAACGCTTCTCCAAGTTTTTTATCCCTTCCAAAAAAAATGATTTGTCGAGGTCCTCAAAATAGGCCTTTATTTGCGAGATGACTTCATCATTGGAGTCAAATCTTTTTCCACCAAGCCATTTCTTCAGGTTTGGGAACAAGAAGTAGTCGCTCGGAGCCAAATCTGGAGAATAGGGTGAATGAGGGAGCAATTCATAGCCCAATTCATGGATTTTTGCCATGGCAACTGCACATGTGTCCACCCTTGCATTGTCTTGGTGGAAAAGAACTTTTTTCTTGGCCAAATGAGGTCGTTTTTTTTTCAAATCGTCATTGAATCGGTCCAATAAGTTGGCATAATATTCCCCATTGATTGTTCTTCCCTTTTGAAGGTAGTTAATGTGGATTATCCCGCGTGCATCCCAAAAAACAGTCGCCATAACTTTATTGGCTGACAAACCCACCTTGGCCTTCTTTGGCGCCGATTCACCCTTAGAAACCCACTGTTTTGACTGTTGTTTGTTCTCTGTTGTGTTGTGATGGATCCATGTTTCGTCCACGGTTACAAAACGGCGCAAAAACTCCTCCATATTGCGATTAAACAACGCCAAACCTTCCTGTGAAGTTGTTACACGATTGCGTTTGTGGTCGACTGTGAGCAAACGCGGCACCCATCTTGCGGAAAGCTTTCTCATGCCCAAGTGATCATTCAAAATTGAAACCACTGAGCCATGCGAGATCCCTACGGCTTCCACAATCTCTCGCACTTTCAATCTTCGGTCGGCCAACACCATATCGTGAATTTTTTCGATTGTTTCGGGTGTAGAGACCTCAACTGGGCGTCCAGGACGTTCGGCATTCAGTGCTTGTACGGCCACAACGAAATTCAGTAAACCACTTTTTTACCATTGAAATCGATGGTGCAGAGTCCCCATAGTATTTATCAAGCTTAGCCTTGGTCTCGGTAATGGTTTTTTTTCGCAAGAAATAATGCTTAATAAGCACACGAAATTCACTTTTTTCCATTTTCTCCTCAAATTAGTGAGTAGTCTGATAACAATAGCTGTCAAACACAAACTAACTGACGCAGCAAGTTTAAATTTTGACAGGAGTCAACTGACAGATGCCTGTTGACAGGAGCAGTGTTGCTGTTTCAGTAAAGAGGTCAGAAATTCAAAAAGTCACGGACTTATTGAACCGCCTTCGTAACTATATCGGTTTTGACTAAAATATTGCATTTTTGTCCATCCATGTATCTGAAAATCATTAATCACCTAACTTGAACTGACTGTACTGACAAAAAAATGGCGTATTTAGTCTGGATTCCAAAATGGTATGACACTTGCTAGACTAACGCTTAATTGAGGACAACAAAAATATTTTGTTAAAGAAACCCGATTCATAGTTAATTGTTTTTAATAAGTTAAAATGAGTACCAAGTGTGATCGAGACAGAGAGTGACACCGTGATTGAGAAGGATAACACACCATTTCGACTGGTGTAAGTGAAACAGATAGAGATGCCACCCTTGTGACGCATAGACACATCATGCAATACTGCAGTACATTACGCTCCTTCGCTTACAGCGCATTATTTTGTATTCGTCGCATAGCGGGTCGACTGGCTTGTTAGCGTAGACTAAGGACTTAACGCATGTAGCGCCATCTTTTTGGAACAACAGCTCGGGTATATCGATGTTGTCGAGCTCTGACCACAGAACGTCGGTTAACATCGCTCTATTCCTGAGACCATTGACGGTAACGGTGTCTCCTTCCTCATTTCGAAACCACCATTAAATAAACCGCGTCAAAATTTAGTTTTTGTGAATGCGTTGATGCTTGGCCAAACACTTGTAGACTATGTTCTCTCCAATAACGCCGATTTTGCTGGTTAACATTGCCGTTGAACCAATAATGGACCTCGTCCGAGAAGATGATTTGTTGGCTAAAATCCAGATCTCCGGCCATCATTTCCATCTGCCAATTAGCGAACGCGCGGCGTTGTCCATGTCCATCCTCGTCGATTCTAGCGTCAGCACAATCTTATACGGAAGTAGACCGAAACCCAACCGGGTCTTCTTCGATACTGGCCGCTACGGCGGCTATGTTTTCTTCATTTAGCACCAAGTTATATCTGGTTGGTGGCTTACGATCCAAAAGAGTGTACTCACGCTCGCACTTCTCTACGGTACGACGAATTTCCTGCACACTGAAGCCACGGTGACGACCGACTTCACGACGAGGTCGTGTCGTTGCGTGTTTTATTAATATTTTTTAATAATTTCCGCAAGTAGCGGCAAGTGTAAAACGATGCATGATGAAATGACAAACCATACTGAGTATTTTGACAGCTAGTTGTCATTGGTAGCTTTAACAGCTGCTGAAACATAACAAGTCGGAAAATAATCATTGCTATCAGGTCAGCCTTTAGAATCGTGCTTTAGAAAATGTAAACAAAGCCCTTGTGAAACACGAAGAAATTATTTTTGGTTTTATTTTTCTATTCAATATTAAGTCCATAGTGAATAATATAATTTGTTTATTTAATATATTGTTAAACATGTCAATAAAGACAGTGAAATGCAACTTAAAATCTTCGTAGATGGAATCCTATTAATATTATAACAGAATATTTCATAGGGAAACTAAAAAGTTGGTGGAAATGGGCTTGGTTCTTAAGCAGGATCGTGTACAAGAGAAAAATTGCAACCTGCTCTCAGTGTTCTTTCACTTCCACCACCAAGCGAAATAGTGTTTTTGAAATATTCTGCTAGGAGTATATGCATATATGCATGTGCATATAAAGGGCTTTTCATTAAGCGCTTCCTATCTTTAAATTTAAATAAAACAAAGGTGTGTGAGATATCATCGAAATTCGAATATAACATCGTTCAAATGTCCGCCGCAGCTTCTCTGGGTGGAGCGCATCCGAAATGTCCAGTTTTCCATGACTAGCGCATAAATCAGGCTGAGTTTGACTGATGGTATGGGTTATGTTGACTTTGAGGGCCACTGTGGTTTTGGCTTATTCGCATAGACCTGCGACTTCAGAAATCCCCACAAGAAAAAGTTTAACAGGGTCAAATCGCACGATCTCGGTAGCCAGTTCACATCACCTCCACGTGAGATGACCATGCCCTCGAATCGTTCCTGCAGAATTGCCAATATGGGGTGAGCTGTGTGGAACGTAGCCCCGTCATGTTGTCACCACATGTCGTTGGTGTCCATATCATCAAATTCAGGCCAAAAGAAGTTGGTAATCATCGAGCTATAGCGCTCGTCGTTGACGGTGGTGCCCTGGCCAACGTCGTTCTTAAAGAAATATGGACCAAAGACGCCGCCAGCCTAAAATTCACACCAAAAACTGACTTTTTGGGGATCCATTGAACGCTCTTGAACCTCATGTGGATTGGTATCGTCCCAAATTCGACAATTTTGTTTGTTAACGTACCCATTCATCCAGAAATGTGCCTCGCCGCTGAAGATGATTTTTCGATGAAAATTAGGGTCAGTTTCCAACTGCTCCAGAGCCCTTTCAGCGAATACACGACGTTTTCTATGGTCATTTATCTTCAGCTCCTGGGTCAATTGAACTTTGTACGGGTGCTTGCCCCAGTTACGATGCAAAATGCACCAAGTTGTGGTCTGTGAAAGGCCGAGTTCTTGTGAGCGAAGTTGTTTTCGGCAGATCTTGCGTTTCGTTGGGATACGGGTGTTGGTTTATCGTCATAGATAAACTAACTAGATGTCAAACTCTACTAATACTTTTGCAAACCCTTAACTTTTGCACAGACACACTGTAAGTGAATTCCAACACTTCTGCATCTCTATAACTTTGTCAAAATTGGCTAGAAGGAGAGCAATTTACAAGGGGCGTTCAACATATTCCCGATATCGGGGTGAAGCTGTGGTTGTATATATAAATTGACTTATTTATCAAGTAATACTATTATTCATGTAAAATTTCATATAAATGTGATTATTAATTCGCGTTTTATCTCTAGTTAAACAGAATCATAATGGCAACTGAGACGATGATGGTGAAAATTGAGCATCGCGCTGTAATTAAATTTCTCACTAAGCAAGGAAAAAGTCAAAAAACTATTCATGAAGAGATGGTGGCTGTTTACCAGGGTTCCGCACCTTCATTATCAACTGTGCAAAAGTGGTCAAGTGAGTTCAAGAGAGGCAGAGAGAGCATTGAAGACGACCCCCGCTCCGGCGCCCCGGCTACTGCTTGTACGGGAGAAAGCATCAAAGAAGTCGAACAACTTGTTCTTGAGGATGCCCGAATAAAGGTGAAAATGATGGCAGAGATCACCAAGCTTTCAATTGGTACCATTCACACCATTTTTCATGACCATCTTAACCTTTCAAAGGTCAGTGCAAGGTGGGTGCCACGAATGCTCACAGCGCCTCAGAAAAAAGTGAGAATCGCATGCTGTAGAGAGCTTTTGGAGATGTGTAGTGAGAACGCGGACGGTGTTATGGATCGAATTGTTACTGGGGACGAAACATGGGTCCACCACTATGACCCTGAAAGCAAACAAGAGTCCATGCAGTGGTATAAAAAAGGAACAGACCCCCCGAAGAAGTTCAAAGTCACTCCGTCTGCCGGGAAGCTCATGGCCATTGAGTACAAAAAAAAAGGTGAAACCATAAACGCCACATCCTACGCTTCCTGTCGAAAACCGGTTTTGATTTTCCAATATCTGGAAAGTTTGCCATCTAGGTTAGTTTATCTGTGTTTATTGTTTACTGAACCAGTGGACTCAAATTTATCCACCACACAGCGAATAGTCCTCTCGGTTTTACGATTATGGCGACTATAAAATGGGCGAAGCGAGCGGAACGTTGCCCGAACAGAACAATCATTTTGACAAAATAATTTTATCATTTCCACGTGTTATTGAAGGCTATGTTCGTCTATGCTGACTTGAAAAAACAGACTGAATAAATGACAGCCAATTTGACACATGTAGCTTTAACAGTATGGCCGCTATCAACTGTCAAGTTTCGAAAGTCTATTAGAAGACCCGATATACATATGTGCATGATTCCATCTATTCGAATTTGCGGTCGCTTTTCACTATCTCTATTGATTTGTTTAACCATATATTAAAAAAAAACACACTATATTACACAGTATTCACAAAATATTTAATGTAAAAATAACAACATAAAGACTTCACATGCAATTATTTTGAAACTCACGTATTTTTGCTCGACATTTTAGCTTTATACCTGTCAGACAAAAATAAGTTTTTTAATAAATTCATTTATTTTGTTCCACACCGAAATTAAACTTTACATATTATGAATTATCTCCCGCCAACGGGCTATCAATAATCTATCTAAGATTATGGGCAAAAAAAAATGCCACTAAGGGTCGTTAAAATAACTACTGTCAGACTGGTTATCGGTGAACGTTCATCGAAATAACGAAATTTCGCTTTTGTGCAATAAAATTTTCCAGCAATAAAATTTTCATCAGTACTGTACTTTCGTTTTGACATTCGTGTGCGCTATTTGCCAGCTGTTTCCCTTCACTTGTTTCCCAACACTTCTTTTTCGTTTTTTTTTTTCCTTTTTGTCAAATTTCAGCTAAAACTCAGAATCCAATCATAACATTCAATTTTAGAAAATTTAAATCGACTGGGTGAATCAAAATGCCCGAGTTTGTGCAGGGAACATGTGAAGAGATGTGTCCAGATCAGGAAATTAAATTGTAAGGATTGCACATATTTCATTCTTGAAATACCAATAACCTTCATAATTCTCGTAGGCGAACAAAAGAACGTTTGCTGCACTTCTATGAACTTAGATCAGGTCAAAAGAACGTGCCTGGGGTTTTAGTCAAATCGTTTTCACGGTCAGCAGCTGGCATAAAAATTCCAAAGTCCAGGGATCTTCGCACAGAAAGAGCGTTAGTTAAAACTGTAGAATATCTCCTAAAAGAGTTAGTATTCCGGTTACCCTACCCATTTGTATCGTATTAATTCCTTGTCCAGTATTATTTTAGATAAAAGAAAACCATTCAACTACGTCTATGACTTTGTGTTTGATCGCTTGAGGGCTATACGACAGGAGATCGTAATGCAAAACTATGATTCCCGAGCAACTATAAGACTCCTAGAGCCGATGGTTATGTTTCTAGCTTACAGTCGTTATCGGTAAGAAACCTGTTCATCGTTAAACACACATTTATTAGAAGCAGATGTTTTTCTAGGTTGTGTGAGGAACCAATTGATAACTTTGATGCGAAAATCTGCGACCAGCATCTACAAGAATGCCTAAAGAGGGTTCTCTGCTGCTACGATGAGCTCTACGAAAACAAAAATGTCGATGACTTCAAAGTAAACGAGGTGCGCAACAGGAATTTCATAGAATCTCTATATCAAGTATTCAATCTTGGTTCGGTTGAAGCTCTAAACCGAAGTATTCATCTGCCAAATGCAATCAAATCCGATGAGCTCTTTGCTGCAGTTCACTCAATTGCGATCAATCAGTTCCGGGGGAATTTTTACAAGGTTCTCACTGGTATCGCTCGTCTTCCTCATATTCTCTGTGCAATTGCTGTGCTCAAGTTACAGACCATTCGAAGGTAATAAGTTTTGATAATGTGCTTAAGTCTCAGACTCAAACTCGCCTTCGTTTCAGGAAAGTTTTCCAAATATTTGCCACAGCTTACAACAGTAAACAGCTGCTTCTCCCAGTCGATTGGCTACAAAAACTCCTCCTCTACAGCGATAGTCATTCGGTGGTTGAGGATTGTAAATATTTCGAACTAGAATATTTAAAGGAGAAGAAGGCGGTACGGTTTTATAAAAGCGATTTCAAGACTGAAAATGTTCCGAAGAAACAAAAATCTGAAGAATTTGTGGAGGAGAAGCTAAAGAAAATTTATTTGCCAGAGGTTTTGTTGCTGAAGCGATTGTGAATGACTGACTGACTGTTTAAATTTGTCAATGCAATATTTTATTTTCTCATGAATTTTACAAGTACTTAGAAGGAATTAGAAAGAATTTGGAATTTCTAAAAAATGCTGAGTTATTTTCGTAGTGTTGACACATAGTACCCCGGCGTAAAGTCCCGGACCTTACAAATTTATTTGTATCGATCCTGTGAAAAATAAAAAAAAGAAATAAATAGGTGTACGCACAAACTAGCCAATGAATGGAAATTCAGCGTTCTTTGCCGGTTTCCCAAGAAAGGAAACCCTCTTAACTGGACCAACTATAGTGAATACCTTTAACCATAAGCTTTCAACTTAAATGATTTTAAGTCCGGAAGGTGTGACTGCAACTGCATTATAGCAGAAGAAATCAAAAGGACTTAATCGATACACATCACCTTCCCAATTGACTTTAAAATCGCTTATGAAAGCATATAACTATAAGAGCTTTGCACTGACATGTTGCGCCTTCACGACTTCACCGAGGGCTTCAAGGTTAAGTAAGTCTTCAGACAAAGCAACACACTGTCATGCAGAATTGTGTTGAACTCGGACACCATAAACACAAACCTTCAGAAGTCTGTATAACTGCCTGCTTACGCTTATGATATTGACATGTTTAGGGTGCCTACCGCGCTGTAGTAGATGCGTTTGGGAGGACTGAAGCAAAGGCGGTTACAGTGGATTTGGTGGTATATGTATACTGCTGTCAGGCAGAATGAACGATTCATCCTCAACGAACACGATTTAGAATTACAACCCCTTCACCTAGACGAAAATAAGGTAGCAATACCGAAGCAAAAGTCTAACAAAACTGGTGCAAACTACCGCCTGCTGAGCTATTTGATTGGGCACACGCACAAACTTATCTGTAAGATATAGTCGAAGGAAAGCGTGTCCGGTGTGTGGAATCACAGCATCTTTTGCCAAATCAAAAAGAAATGAAATTCTTTCGACTCCTAAGGATAAATATGAATGATTTGAATGGTCCACCTCAGCGCGGTTTCAGACCAGGAAAGGCCACTATTGATCAAATATTCATTCAATGGCAGATCTTGTGAATTTCAGATCGAAAATCACCATGTATTTGTCGACTTCAAAGCTGCATATGCGACCGTGCATAGAGACGTGCCAAGTCTAGTTTTGAGATCCCCTGCCAAACTCGTCAGGTTGTGCAGGATAAACTAATGAGAGTTCTACGTTCTACGTAAAGTCTTAGACAAGGCGACGCGTTGTTATGCGCCTTTTTTTTTTAACATCGGCCTAAAACGAATCGTGCAAAGTTCCCTGGCGAATAAAATAGGCGCAATTTTTTTTTAAGCCCGCACAATTACTTGTGTCCGCGGATGTCGTTAATGTGATTAGACGCACATAGAAAGCCGTCCATAAGGCTTTCGTGAGTATTGGGGTGGAAGCAGCTAAAATCGGTCTGACGGTAAACGAGAGCAGAACAATGTACTGGTACATGCTGTAAGAAAACGAGGTACACCACCGACGGCCTGACCACAACGTCATCATTGGCAGTTTAAACTTCGAGTTACTTAAAGACTTCGTCTATTTTGGCTCCTCACTTACGACATCAGTTCAGGAATCAGTTGCATAATTACTCTTGCCGATCGCTGTTTCTTTAAGTCTATGAGCCAATTGAGTGACAGAGCCCTCACTCGTAACACCAAACTGTCTTTATACAAGATCTTTATTATCATCTCGGTTCTGCTCCATGGCACAAAGGCTTGGGAATTGCCGAAAGCGGATGAAGAAACACCTGACCGTTTCGTGAGATAGATACACTTGTGATTTTCGGTCCTGTTTGTAACAGAAGGGAATGGAGGAGGAGGTTCAACTAGGAACCTAAAAACTGAGATAGCTGGGCCATGTTAATAAATGGATTCCACATCTCTTGCCAAGTCTAACCCCAAGGGTTTGCCATAAGAAAGCGCACGCAAATGGAAGGAGACCTCTTGGAATGCGGCACTGGAGAAGTTTGTTTGTTGAAGTTCAGTTTCTACCCGGATTGTAGCGCCATCTAAGTGGTAAACGGAGGCTAAATAAATTATATGTTATTGTCAGTGTTTATTTTCAGTAGTAAAACGTAGCTCTTTATTTTATAACTCAAAAAACAAGAAAAAGTACAAAAAGAAGAAAAACAAACGATGTATTTTTTTTGTCACCCACCCCTATACATTCCTCGATACTCGATCTTGGTTGACAGCTCTGTCGTGGGGTGCGTTATTATATTTAATCCTGGTGGTGGCGTTCAGCTGACAACTCGGCCCTTCCTGACATGGAGTTGTCCCTGACTCCGGACTTAATCTCGTCCTCATTGTCATCACAGTTGAAAACTTTCGTTGTTGTCGGCCGGTCTCGGTTCCACCCAGAACATAGCGATCCTGTCGAAGACATTTCCCAACAACGTACGGTCCTTTGTACTTCGGCTCCAATTTGTGCGATTCACCAGTGGGCGATGGAACACTTTCCACTACTACTAGGTCACCTTCGTTGTATGTTGTTGGATGTTTGTGTTTGGCGTCGAACCTCAGCTTCCATTTCTCCTTCTCCTCGTGGATCCTACACATCTGCCCGTCGCTGCTGCATGTTGACAAGCTCAAGGTCTTCCTAATCATGAGGAGCCTTTAAGAAATGATTAACACCGATGTCCATCAGCTTGAGGTCAAAAACTATTTCATTTGGTTGTTGAATTTGCCTGCGTATTAATCGACCATTGTATCCGCCGTAGTACTAAGTCCCAATTGTGCTGTTTATCGCTTGACTTCCGGGGATACTACAAAATACTTTGGTTGAGCCTCCCGATTTGGCCATTAGCCCTCGGCGCCATAACGACGATCCGTATATGTCGAATTTCATGATCCCGACAAAAGGCCTCAAACTCTGTGGCAGTAAAAGCACTTCCCCGATCGCTGATAATAACATCCGGCAAACCAAAGTAAGTCGTCATATCGTTAAGCATTTCGATCACAGGCTTCGTTCTCGTGTCCCTTACTGCTTTAACAATTATGTACTTACTGAAAGCATCAGCGACACCGATGATGTAGGCTTCACCTCGTCGACTTCGTGGAAAAGGACCCAAGTGATCCACGTAAATCGTCCGAAACGGGATGGGAGTGACATCTACGACGTGCATCCTTCCTTCTACCGCACCTGGCACTCTTTTGTGATAACAGCATTCGATGCATGCGGATATGTAGGATTTAACGAAGTTCCGCATTCGTCTGAACCACAAGTTCTCTTTAATTCGTTGCAGAACCTTTTCCACACGGAAATGTCCTATGTCGTCGTGGATATATTTGACGATTCACCATCGTACGGCTGATGGCACAACCAGTTTCAGCTTTCCTTCGTCTTTCCGCCATCCTTCAAGCAGAATTGTTGTCGTAACTGCACACTTCCGTCAATCCCTTTATGCCCTTGCAATGCCTCGACGATGATTGCAAGCCTTGGATCTTGATGTTGCATGCTGGCGATCCAGTCATCTCGTGAGATTAGAACTGTCATCACACAAGCGGCGACAGTTTCCGTATTTTTTTCAACATCGACAAGCATTCGGCTCAGAGCGTCCACATGAGCCATTCTATTTGCACTTCGATGAACTATCGTGAAATCATATTCCTGCAGACGCTACACGACGAATAAGCGATGACGTGGCTTTTATTGCGCTCACAGCTGAACAATCTGTGACGACACAAAATTTTCGACCGAGGAGGTACATGCGAAAGCATTCCAAACTCTCGAGCTCATAGCTTGAATATTTTGACTCTGCTGGTGTGCATGTGCGGCTGTAGTAAAAAACGGGCTTACGTTCGGCAGAATCATTTATCGCTTAAAATAGTATTCCAGCTAATCCGACATAAGATCTAGAACCGTGGAATAACTTTTTCCTGCAGTCATTGAAAGAATTTCCTCCACCGTCGGCGTTGGGTATGGCTTCTTCAGCGTGATGGCATTCAGTGCTCTAAAATCGATGCACATACGGTCTTATCCTGATGACTTCTTCGCCAGCACGACAGGTGATGAGTAGACAGATGTACTAGGCCGAATCACATTGTACTTCATCAATTGTTCAGTGACGTTATCAACTACTTCCCCTTTCGCAAATGGTACACAATATAGCTTCTTCTCAATCGGCATGTTGGACGTAAGCGTCATGTTCATCATAGTTGTGGTGCAGAGTCCTACGCGCTTGAGGGTCTCTCCAAAGCACATAGAGAACTCATTAATGGTTTCGTACAGTTTCTCTTTTCCATCTAATGACAACTCTTCTCCCGTCCTTGGTAAATTGCTCGAGACAGCACGTTTTTTTTCCAATGATAAGGCGCCGCTTGTCTTTGCATAGGATATCATTTGCAAAGAAGAGAGGATACGGCATCAACTCGTCTTTTAGAATTAAAAAACAGTGAGCCACCTCTTCCATTTCATCTATCTTTATCGTCGCAATGAAGCAGCTGTTTCCACACCAGCGAAACCATTTAATGTGAAAGGGTAGTGCGGTTGAATTTCCCCGATGTTTTGTGCTAACGAATACTGTATGAGCGAACGATCGCTGACTGGGTTGATGAATGCCTGCACCAAGTGTTTGATTATTTGTACATCCTTCGTTCGGTTACTGCCATTAGCGTTATCGTTTGCGATCCTTAGGACGTATTCTTTACTGTTGGCATGCGACCTCGTTCTGGGCAGTTGTTCTCCGAATGTGTCTTCCATCGGCAAATATTGCATCGCGTTTTCTTCTGTGGCTTCTTCGTGCAGTTGACGGATATGTGGCCGGTTTCGGAGCAGTTATAGCAGACGACTGGGGATGAGAAGTTCCTGGCTGTTTTGGTTGGATGGTATTCCGATGCGGTGGTTATACTTGGCGAACCGTTGGGAGAGTACTCAATGTTTGGGGTGGTTTTCCGGAGTATGTTGGTTGAAGATGCTGTTGAACGATTGGCGAAAAAACATTCGATGGTGTTGCATAATTCGTTCATTCCCGCCAGTGCTGTTTGCAGATCATTGTGGTTCATTCCGTAACGAATGTATTTGATTATAGCCGGATCGCTCAACCGGTATTTTTGCCCAAGTGCCCGCATGCGATAGAAAAAGTGGATGACATTTTCACCCTGTTTCCGTATATTTGAAGATATTTTAAGATAGATGTGCGTCTCGTTTTCGCCCTTGCCGAAGTCTATTATGAGTCGTCGGGAGAACTCTTGCCACGATTGTATTTCTCCAAGCAGGGAGCCTGACCACTGTTCCGCTGGGCCTCGCATTTTCGTTTGTGTGACGTAAAGTACACTCCTTTGTTTCCCAGAGCACAGTGTTATGAGGGTGTTAATTCGGTTGACGTATTGCTCTGCTGTTGGGGAGAGCTCTTCCGATGGATGAAATTCGGGAATGAGATTCTGTATTTCTGTTGTAGAAGTTGGCGTTACGTTGGACGTTATTAGTAATGGCGACGTGATTGTGTGTTGCCTTGCACTTGTGCATTCGACGTTTTTTTGACCAGATCGATGTCGCTATACAGCTCGTAGAGTTCATCGTTGAACTGTCCCCTCCAGAACCCGTCAACGCATACGGAACCAAATATCTTAGGAAGAATTTTTCTCTCAAAACGACCAAGGATCTCTTCATCCCCTTTAGAAAGGGTCCATGCTTCGGAACCATAGAGCAGGACTGGGATTACAACGGTCTTATATAGAGTTTTCTCCGCGTCTGTTATCATAGTAATTATTTAATATTTTTTCATTCTAAAAATTCTTAAGACTCTTCTCATAGTTCAAAACAAACAAAGCTAGGATAATGCGATTGCATACCAGTGCCTGTTCACATTGGCGAGGGGATGAAAGTCCTCACCATGAACGTCGTGTTCACATTTTCATGGTGCTGTGAGACTTTTTGACAAGCGGAACAATTGAATCGAAACATTTTTAATTTTTAAATTTGAGCCGTTGGCCTGAAACATACCTTTTTTCCTCTTTTTTACACTTCCTTACTCATCAACGATCAAAACTAAAGTGAAAAAATATGTAAGACATGGAACGATGTGCTTCATCCGGTGCAAGTAACCCTTCTTCTTCCCACTTCAATAAAAAGCATTCCCTCTCTTTCGGACAATCTTTCTGCCCGCGCCAATGTGAACAGGCACAAATATGTATAACAAGAATGGCAACGGTTGGAATTTGTAAAGGGTGAGCCAACAGAATACGTGGATATTGGCTGTCATTTGCTGTATTCAATGTTGTTGATCGTTATGACAGATGTCATATAATTTTTTGCAATTTTAGTCATGAAGTCGTTTACTACACAACAACGCATTTTTGTTTTTCAATCTTATTACGAAAATGGGCGATCTGTAAAAGTAAAATTTTGCAAAATTCGTGAATTTTTCGGTCAACAAAATCGCCTTTGTGAGTCTGGAATTCGTGCAATGGTGAAGCGTTTTGAAAAATCTGGTTCGGTATCGGGTCAAACTCTATATCATCATGTTCGGCCAGCACGTAGACCCCAAAACATCACCACACTGACCGAAAGTGTTCAAAACTAGCCAAGCAACCCAATTCGCCGCTGTAGAGACAGCTACAGTGAATTGATAGCGTTACCGCAACATATTGACCGGCTATTTTCTTCCAAAATTGAATGGACGATCTCTGGTTTCAAGAGGATGGTGCTACCGCTGGTGAAGCGTTTTGAAAAATCTGGTTCGGTATCGGGTCAAACTCCATATCATCATGTTCGGCCAGCACGTAGACCCCAAAACATCACCACACTGACCGAAAGTGTTCAAAACTAGCCAAGCAACCCAATTCGCCGCTGTAGAGACAGTTACAGTGAATTGATAGCGTTACCGCAACATATTGACCGGCTATTTTCTTCCAAAATTGAATGGACGATCTCTGGTTTCAAGAGGATGGTGCTACCGCCCACACAACCCATCGATCAATCAATTTATTGAGTACGCAATTTGAAGATCGCATTATTTCGGTTAGAAAAGAAGTTGATTAGCCACCAAGGTCATGATATTTGACACCTTTAGATTTCTTCCTGTGGGGATGTTTGAAGATTAAGGTCTATGCCAATAACCCAGCCATAATTCAGGATCTGAGACATAATATCCAAACTGAAGTTGCGGCCATTTACTTATTCTTCAAAAAGTCATCGATAATGTTGACCTTTGGATGGTCGCTTGTAACAAAAGCCATGGTGGCCACATGAACGATGTTATGTATCACTCATAATTGTCATAGACCGAACTTTATTAATCAAAAAAATTCTACTTCGATTTAATTTAATGAAAACTTCCTCGCTAGCTGTTGGCACACCCTTTACTTCATTCGGATTTTCGCTGTCACATTTAAATTGCCGTTTCGAAAGGAACCTACGGTGAAATTTTTCTTTTTCAAAATCTTCATTTTGCATGCGAGTTCCACGGAAATCATCTGCATGCGCCATATTTAGAGGCAATTTTAAATTCTAACTGACAGTTCAAAAGGTCGATCGACAATTTCTTAAGCAAATATGAGCAAATTAATTTTGCTTGCTGTCTTTACAGACAATGGAAGACAGGAAATTCTTAGAAGCACGCCAACTAGATGACCTGACTTCACCTATATTCCCGGCCGATGGAATATCTTTCGGCGACTTTGATGACTTAATAACCTTCGTCGATGGCTACGAAAACGGAGATGCTGATGAAATTGAAATTAAATCAGATCCTATACTGACAATTAACGAGATGACCTTGCCACAAGATTCCCACGAAATAACGAAAAAGTCTTCAATGAAGAGCTATTGGAAGAAGAAACAAGTCCTAATCGAAACAATGGAGTCCAAATTCAGTGTTTTCATGTGGGCAAAGGAAGAGGCAGGTGGCGAGAATAATTTGCCAAAAGAAACACAAAATCAATCAACAATCAATGGATCGGCTGCGTATCTAAGGAAGTGTCCAATCAAACAATCACCAGCAGATTTAACATTATTGCCTAATGTGATCTCGTGTCTAAATTGCCAGAAAACCTTCAAGGATTTCCCATCATTGCGCAAACACATGCACACACATGGGCCACGAATGTTTGTTTGCTTTGAATGCGGTAAATCCTTTGTGGATAGCTCCAAGTTGAAGCGACACAATTTGGTACATAGCAAAGAGAAACCATTCCAATGTTCCTATTTGGGATGTGGGAAACGTTTCTCATTAAATTTCAATTTGCGCACTCATCTTAGGATTCATTTGGGTGTACGTCCATATATTTGTCCTGTGTTCGGATGTGGTAAATCATTTGTTCAATCAACAAATTTGAAGAGTCACATAAAAATACATTCTACAGTAAATAAGTCTAAGAAGGATCAGAAATAGAAGGCAACCGAAGGGAATTTGAATGTGGTGGCTTCTTCAATTGTGTGTAAATGACCGAATACTTATGTCCTTACGTATGATAACTTGATTTGAATTGCTTGTCTAGTATTTTTAGTTTTTAGATAATTTGTCAAATAAACATTTAAAATGCGATGAAATATCTGGTTAAGTCGCCTAAAAACTGATGTGGATACTGCAGAGAATGCAAGAAAGTCCTTAACAATGGATTGCCAAGAAGGGAATGTCCTTCATATCTTTCCTTTTCCAAATACCCTAATTAAGGATGCTCTTACTGAGAACCCAGTTAAATGGTGAAACTTTGGTTTTCATGTGAAATGCTAGATCCTAACTAGGCTCCGTGCTATTGGGCTAAAACAATCCACGGAACAATTTAATACAGATTTGAACTCTTGAGAAGAGAATTTGTGTGGTATAAACCGTAGCCTTTGTACACCGTATCTGCAAACGGATAAGATCGATTGACGTACATAATATGTAGGTCGGTTAAAAGTAACTGGTGTTCCAAGAATTCTTAACAAAAAAACCTAATAGGTAGGTACACTGTTTTTGAATTAATACTCGCGTGACTCGCGTATAGTGGTGTGAAAACTGAGATCCGACAACTAATCGAATGACGGCTGACTTAGTGCTCGAAATCGTTGGCCTGCGCTGGACACCAGGAAAGGAAACAGCCTAGAAACGTCTGCTTCGTTTCTATGTAAGCGATTTTTGTGTTCTGACTCTATAATATCTTCCTGCAGATTGCATGCATAGTAAGATAGATTTAGCTTCTAGGCCACCGATAGAGAAGATTTTCCTTTTTGTGAAAACTTAGGGGTTAACATCCGGCCCGAATGATTAATTAAAAGTGAAGCTCTTCTTGAATTGATGGCTAGTCCCTAGCAGCACGGCCAAATCTTGAGCAAATTGCGAAATCATCGTGACGATGAGAGCCTACTTTCTATTGGCGATTTTTAGGCAGCACAGCTGAAAGCAGGCTCGGTGATAATTAATTTTGGTGTTTTTCAAGATGCGGATTAACTAATCCTGGCGGTTGATGAATTGAGATTGTAGTCCGAGGGAAGTAGGTGTGTAGGAGAAGCCCAATAGATTTGTCAATGCATTTTGTAGAAACTGCGTCATCTTCCGACTGAAGTGTGCTTTGGAGAGCACCTTGCACAATCTTTTGGGATCTTGAATTGTTACAGTTCCAATGGGGAAGGCCTGCGATATGTCGACGGGCTATGCATCTGATTAATGAAATTTTTTTTTAACTAAAATAGGGCACCTACTGGCCCTATGTTTGTAAGAAAGATGGCAAATAGAGTTTTAGAATCTTCCCATGGTTGTTGTTCTGGTCCAGGGACTGTATAAGATGTAAATGTCAACGTTTCTCTCCTTCACGAAAAGCCGCTTTTTGAGTCGCAGAGTATTCTCACAGACATCCAGCCTGATGGTGTTTTAGGGTGAAATGTTAGGCCCTCCAACAGCTTATCGATTGTGGCTAGCTTGTCTGTTTCGGACGATCTTACGTTTGCAAATCAAATGTTGGGCCTCACCTTACAATTTGCCTCCTAGAGTGTTTAAAAGCTCTCACCGTAGATGAGAAGTAGGAGTGAAAAGCTGCTCTTTTAGGTTTCTTCCCCCTGCGCAGCTTGCTTGTCATCTAATTAGCCAAATCTGGGGCCTAAGCCTCGTTGGTATATATTTGCCAGGGTTGATCTTGAGCTCTAAGCCCCCTCATCTGTCGTTGGTTTTGCTATAAATCATTATGCATCATGCACTTCTACGCATTTAAATACCCTTTATCTCCGCACAGTCTTGGCGGAATCAAAGCCAAGCATGGTGAACGTGCTTGGCGAGCACATGTTCCATCACGACCTCAGATAGCTTGGGGAGCGTTGCTGTCCGGCATACAATATGCCAATTTTTAGCCACGGAGTCATCGACACAACATCTTCACTAGTAGGGTTACCTTGGCCATCTTAAATGTTACTGCTGTGGACTGCAGCCGTACTGTTGCTGTCGATGTGAACGTGTTCGACGTAAGTATTACCAGGAAGCTTCTGATTTAATTAACAATGTCAGAGAATGGAAGCCATGACTTGACTAGAAAATACCTCATTCGATCTATATTTAGGCAAACAGAGCAGAGCTTAGGAGAGTTCGTTTAGATCTTGGAAGTGGTAATTTTTTAGAGATTGTATTCTGACCCATGTTAAGGGAGGGCAGTTGCACAGGAAGTGCGCAAAAAATCTCTCTCCCTCCTCATTTTTGCAGCACATACAAAGTATTCTTCATTGTGAGGAATACTCAATCGTTGCCCGAATGTTTCTATTTTTGTCAGATACATATCTCAGATCTCTCGTCCTGACGTTCAGTTCATTTGACCGTTTGGTCTATATAAACCTAGCAGTTGTTCCAATGTGTTTACTTAAGATTGGCTTTAGAGAGCGCTTAAGAATGTGCCATTTAAAAAGAGGTTTATAAGGTCTATGAGAGAGTAAACTTGCATAGGAACTCGTACATCGGAGCCTTTCTAATTTATTCGTTTTAGATCCACCATACGTTCAATAGTTGATGACTATCATTTTATCAGGTTTGTCCTGTCCTCTCCATCTCTTGAGCTTATTCTCATTCGAAATTAACAAAGAAACGGCTTAGGTTTTTACCAGGTGTTGGTTGCAGCCGGATAGTAGGCGGCTTTTGTCGGAACAGAGCACCTAGTATGTCCCTTTAACTAGGATGTCTCGGTTTTGTGTGGAAAGATTAGTACACGCTAATAAAATGCCATCAGTAACATCACTCTTCACAGTACTATGCACATACCTGCAGCCAGGCGCGAATGTAGTCCGGATACTGATAGAGGTAGTACTCCTCGGTGTCGTCATCACTCCCAATTTCCAAGCGTACCCACTAAGATGGTTATGGTCCCCTCTTACCAATGCGCACCATTTAAAGGTCGATATTCCTTTTCCGCGTTATCCCTTCGGCTAGGAATTAAGGTGTTTTTCAGCTAGATACTATTCGCTATATTTTCCCCAGCCATCTCAGGCTAATGCGAATTTTCTTGACCAAGCCGATGTTGCTGTGAATGTCGTAGAGCTCGCTGTTATACCTCGTCCTTAAAAGCCCCTTGTCGGAACTGGAGCTAAAAATCACTCGTCATTCGGCAGCCTAAAGAATCCGTGTCGCCGATTTTGATTCTACTTTTAAATTTCCTTTCTTATCCTTACAGGTTTCTGTTCAGTTCCTCTTGGTTTGCCACAGTCTTTTTACCATTTGGTAAAACTTCCTCGATTGCTTGCTTCTCATTCAATCTGCATCAAACTAGGGCTTTCGTGCAAGTGATCGGGAGAAACCAAGCACATTAGTTGGGGCATTTCTGCCATCTTCTTGACACCAATGCCACTGATCTCCAGCACTATGTAGGTTGTAAAGACGTTGACGGGATGTTGACGGACCCGTTCTGGCGGTTCGTAGCTATTTCAGCTGTTCGATGTTAAATATCTTTATAATATTGCTTTATCGTTACGGAGTTTGGCATTACCGTAGACGGACTTTAGACGGTCCGAGTCTACACTGCCCAACCGAAATATGCGGACATCTATCAGCACCTTACGTCGATCGTAAAATGATCAATTTGGTTGACTGTTTGTTATAGTCCTTTGGAAACTGTGTGCTATCTATATTGACATTAGATATGTTCCAGTACTTTCTTCACCAAATTGTGAAGTCTGTCATTTTGTAAGGAGTTGGGGTAAAAATCTCTCAGAGAGAAGAAAAATCTCAAGAACGTATGGGAACGCAGTTAAACCAATTGTGTAAATTATGTCATTTATGAAATGTCAAATCTGAAATGTCACATACATTTGTTTGAATTAAATTACACTTGTGAGTTCTAGATTGTTGGGAAAATAATGGAAAATTTAAAAAATACTGTTAAAAGATTATTTTTGGACATTTGCTCGCGGTTGTGTCTTCATCTAAGTCAAAAAGAACGTGCGTGAGGGATTATTTAGAAACGATTGTTCCACTCTACTCTGAAAATGAATTAAAAGTTCTCTATTTGAAGGTCTTTCGGAAAAGTTTGAAGCATCGCACTTTTATGCTGATCTACGACGCGACACTGCAATTTTCCTATGGTTCGCTGGGCATCAAGCATGCAGCTTCAGAGATTTAGCCGACCATTTTGATCTATCATCTGTTTCACGTATCATCGTCCGGTATAGAAGGTCTTTAAGCTGTCTCAGCCCAAGCATTATAACGTGGCCCAATGATGAGCAAAAACAGAAAACAAGTACATTTTTTCAAAATAAAGGAGGATTTTCCAAAGCAATAGGTAAAACGCACATAGATTTCACACTTATTTGTAATTTATTATTATTTAAATCAGATTGTATCGATGGAACCTATATTGAAATAGACCCACCGAAATATAAAGACGATTATATTGATCGAAAGGGAAATGTGAGCATTTGTCTTCAGGCAATTTGCAACGAAAAAAAGAAATTTATAAGTATTTTTGTCGGATATCTTGGTTCATGTCACGATAGTTGGGTTTTAGAAAATTCCCCAATTTATGGAAAATTAAGCGAAGCGTGTGGAGGTAAAGTACTTAAATTTTGCATAAAAAATTATTGATATATTAAAACCTTTATATCACTTTCAGATTACTATCTTTAAGGTGACTCAGCATATCCATGTTCTAGTCAACTAGTTACACCTTCTTATAGAGATAACGGACATCTAACTAATGAACAGAACAATTTCAATCTAAAACTAAGTTCTTGTCGTGTTGCACTAGAGCATTCATTTGGTATACTGAAAGAACGATTCCGACAATTGTATTATTGTAAGCTTAGAGGAGTGAAGAGGAGTTGCGTTCTTCATAATATTGGAAACGAAGATGATTTAGATTTTATAGAGGAAACTATTGTAAACAGCAGCCCGGACTTCGTACAATTTGGGGAATTTGCTAGAGGAAATGTTGTGAGAGAAGCCATATGTCAACAGTTACAGCAAAACTTGTAAATTTAAATAAACAGGATTTTCTTGGAACTTCATTTGGTTTTTATTCTAACGAACTAGGTACTTATTCAAAAAAGGAACATAACATAAAATATAAATTCATTTAAACACAACCATAGAAATAAAAAAATTAAACTAATTCAAAACTTTTGAAGAATCGCCTTCAAAAGTTCGTTGCGTTCGTTATCGCATTTCTTTTTGTGATCCACTTTAGAGTGGTATTCAGTACATCGATCCTCCGAAAAATTCTCTCCTGAACGGGTTCGCACTTCTTCGTTCATTTAATTGCTGATTCGCTCGAGTTTTCTGTAAGAATATGCATTAATTTCATGAAAATTAAGAAACATTTTATGCTAAACCTGAAATTGAAGATGTGTTTGGTTCAGAGAAACTTTCGTTGGCTAGCAGGTCTTCCCTTGTCAAACCGTCCTGTGCTTCGTTGTCTACGATATACTCAGGATGTATTCCTCGTTTTTCTGACAGGACTTTATCTAACTCACTGTAACCAAATACATCATTAAATTAATATAAAATGTTTCCAATAAACATACCTTCGGTAAGGACAATTCTCCCTATTTCTTCCTGTTCTTTTGTTGTGGATTTTGGTCGATTCCGATATTTCCTCTGAACTTGGGCTACAGTAAAAGTGTAACCCTCTTCAAACAGTTTCTTTTGGATCTTTTGCCACATTTTGGTTTTATTTTTTAATTCAAATGTTTTCCCCACTTTTGGACGAAGATCTTCCACCAACGAAAGTAGCAAATTTTGTTGTTGAAAATAGCTGGCAATAACCAACGTGTATGGCACAATCTATTTCATATTATATTGTAGGTTGGTATCACTTATTGTACGTTACAACAGAATTCAAATGTGACATCTTTTTAAATTTCATTCGCCAATAAACTTTTACTTCAACAGGTTATGGGCCCAGGAGTCCTCTCTAAAAGTTCTTTTGTTTTTTCTTTTTTTAAATTGAAAATGAATTACTTCCAAATAGAGAAATTGGACGAATCCAATTACGATGTGTGGAGCATACAGATGAAGAGTCTTCTAGTGCATACAGGATTCTGGGAAGTTGCATGTGGCAACGTAAAAAAGGAGTCCATCAAGGATGCTGCAGAAATTGCAAAATTCAATACCGACGATCAGAAGGCTCTTGCAAATATAATCTTGAGTGTGAAGCCTGCGCAATTGCTTTATATAAAAAACGCAAAGACCTTATTCGAAGCATGAACAGAGCTAAAAATCTATGCGCCCAAAGGTTCAGTCCAAAAAGTGTGTCTCTACAAACGCCTATTGAGTCTCCACATGGTAGATGGGGGTAATATGGTGCAGCATTTGAATTCGTTCCTTGAAGTGACAGAAAAATCGTCTGAAGCTGAAATACAAATGTAAGATGAGCTTTTTGTTGTTATGTTGCTGTCCAGTTTGTCCAAAGAATTTGAGAACTTTGTCATCGCAATAGAAACACGTGACTCGTTGCCTAAATTCAGCTTCATCAAACAAAAACTCCTCGAAGAAGCAGAGAGAAGAAAAGAAGACGCTCATGGAGATGCGCACGAACAAGCGTATGTGGCTCGCACATTCAAAAAGACGAATGGGAAGAAGAATCAGACCAAGAAACACTTTTCGGGCAAATGCTTCAACTGTGCCTGGTCATCGTGCTAGTGAATGTGATAAGGAGAGAAAAACATACACGCGTTCACAACAAGCACTGATCATGATTGCGGCAGCTGAAGCTCAACCACGAAGTGATGCATGGTATATTGACAGCGGTGCAACAACGCACATATGCAACAACAAGAACCGGTTTGTAAATTTTGAACAACATAAAGAAATCATTGGTTTAACAGGCAACAAATCAATTGTTGCAGAAGGAGAAGGTAATGTATTTTTCCAATACAAGAACAAAGACTTGTTGTTTCAAAATGATTTGTATTCCGCAGAGCTTCAAGCAAACTTCCTATCTGTGAGCAGAATGGTTGACAAAGGTCTAACTGTGAAGTTTACAGTTCTTCGCGGAGATGGGTCTGTTATCCTTCATGCGAAAAAGAAAGATGGCCTGTTCCTGGTAGATGAGATCGTTAAGCAAAAGATGTTCGGTTTGCAGAGTAAAGATGACTTGTGGCACAATAGATTTGGGTACCTCAATTACAAGTCTCTTCATGAATTGTGTGTGAAAGGAATGGTAAAAGGGTTGAATGTAAAAAGCATCAAAGAAGGAGTATGTAAAACGTGCATGGTTAGCAAGACACATTCATTGCCATTTCCTAAAAAGTCCGAAAAACGATCAAAGAAGCTACTAGAACTTGTACATTCGAATGTGTGCGGACCGTTCGACACAGAATCACTAGGTGGCTCAAGATATTTCATCACATTCATAGATGATATGTCCCGTAAGATATACGTGTACTTTATGAAGGCAAAAAGCGAAGCCCTAAGTAAATTCAAACTCTTTAAACTCCAAGTTGAGCGGCAAACGGAACGTAAAATAAAAACTTTACGGGCGGACAACGGAAAGGAGTACGTGAATGCTGAATTTGATGCATTTCTGCAAAAGAATGGAATCCAAAGACAACTTACTACCATTTACACTCCTCAACAGAATGGCGTTTCTGAGCGCGCCAACAGAACGTTAGTTGAAACGGCACGGTCAATGTTGGTTCATTCCAGTGTTGAAAAGAGTCTATGGGCAGAAGCTGTGATGATGGCGGCTTACATCAGAAACAGATGTCCAACTTATATATTAAATGGTAAAACTCCTTTTGAAATATGGTTTTATAAGAAACCAAACGTGAAACATCTTCGTACATTCGCTGTGTAGCTGTGAGCATGAAGAAACCAATTCGCGGAAAATTCGAAGCAAAAGGTGAAACATATATCATGGTCGGATATTCAACAGTTTCAAAGGCATACCGGCTTTTTGATAGACACACCAAGAAAGTCGTAGAGCGGAGAAACGTCGTTTTTGATGAAAAACTTTCCGAGTTTATCGAATCCAGCAACAACAACAACGATGTAAACAAGGCAGATGACTCAATCAGCAGTTTGGATTGTAACGGTTTATATCTCAAATGAAAACCTTTAATTGTAGCTTTAATTTGAGATATAGTTTACCTACATACGCCTTACGGTTTAAAAGATATTTGAATCTTTGTTTAAAAGGATTTTAAATTTTCAAATGTCCTTTTCGTCCTTTCCGTTTTTTGCGCCAAAAAACGTTTTGGATTTAACCTTCCTGAGTGGTAGACTATGTATAAAAAAAATTTCAAGCAAATCGAAGGTGAGCACTTTTCGGAACTTTATCCGACAGAAGACCAACAAACTACCCTTGTGTTAAAATGGACAGGGTGGGGAAATTTTTTACTCTCTCGAGAGAGCGCTCGTTTGACATAAAACCCATATTTTTGGCATACGGGAACAGACATTCGTAGATTTTCGTTGTTTTGTACTGTTTATTTTGGGTACGGGGACACACCTATTCCGCCCGTTAAACGCTTTTAACGTCATAACAAATTGTTCGAAAAGTCCCAAGACTGACATACAGATGTCGATTCTAATAACATTTATGACAGCACATGCAAGTCATTAATGTGGCAACGGATAGATGTCACCACACTAGATTTGAAGAAAAAGATATTTTTGAATTTAAATAGTTATCCTTTTCTCGCTTTTAACATCTTCCTACAAGGCTCTTATATATGTATATGTATCTTTTTACTCGTTTCGTCACACGAATACGACGGAGAATAAATTTGATAAGTAAAATATCAAATACTTGGTTTTATTGCATTTTTATAACTTGTTAATTGTCAACCCAAATAAGTTACAACTACACTGGTCACCTCGACGCCAACAAGGCACTAATTAATCGGATACCCGCAATCGCAAATCGCAATCGAAATCAATCTATCTACGCAGCAACCAATTCAACTATAACTACGTTTAATTTTGAATCCCAACTATGTCTACAGAAAGTCAACGTCAAGAAACGACTAGCAACGACCAAAAAAACAAATTCAATTCAACGCAGTGCAGAAGAAACCCGTGAAATTGATTCCGCACGGAGCGTAAAAATTCCACAATTTTGGCGAGAAAATCCATCTCTCTGGTTTGCTCAAGTGGAAGCCGCATTTGAAATTTCTCGCATACCACAGATTCCTCTAAATATCGGTATGTCTTGGTTAATTTTGACACAACAACTTTGCCTTTCGTTTCAGACATTATAACTGCGCCGCCAAGTAAACGTCAGTACGAAGCCATCAAAGAACGTCTTATATCCTCATTCGATGAAACGAACAAGTCAAAACTAGGCCGCCTTCTTCGAGGAGCCCAAGTCTTTGATGAGAACCTTCCAACTTGTTGCAGCGTCTTCGAAATTTAGCGGGAAACCAATTCCCAGATAACGTTCTCCGCACACTTTTCATGGAACAACTACCGGAGCAGATCCGCGGAATTTTGGCCATAAGTGAAGTCACCGGCCTAGGCAAGCTAGCTATGCAAGCCGACAAAATCATCGAGATGTCACGTTCGACGTTAATGGCGTTAGAAAACACAAATGTTATATCGAACCTCAAAGCTGTATCAAAATCAGATCTGGAAGCTCAAGTGAACGCCTTATCCAAAGAACTTGCGCACTTACGCCGTCAACCATTGCAGAAATTCCAGTCGGTAACGTCCGAATGAAAAAAAATGGAATTTGCTGTTTCCACTCGAAGTTTGGCGAAAGGGCTCGTACTATAAGTGCGGTTTTGCCAGCCCCTCAACAATACATTTAAACTAAGTAAGCCCTCAGGGAACGCGGCAGGCATCTCTGAAGGCAAAAAAACCGCACGCATGCAAGTTAAAGAAAGAAAAAGTGGTTTCAAGTTTTTGGTCGGCATTGGAGCTGATATTTCAGTTATTCCACTTCCGAATCTAACCCACCCAAATAGATCCAAAAGCTTCATTCAATCAAGGTTGTTCGCTGCAAATGGTTCAACTTTCAATACCTTTGGGACAAAACCCATGACTCTTGACCTAGGACTCCGTCGACAATTTTCACATTTGCCGATGTCACTCAACCCATCCTAGGAGCTGACTTCATCAAACATACCGGACTCCTCGTCGACCTTCACCACAGAAGATTGATTGATTTGGAGATGAAGCTACAATCGCCGACACGACTTATTTATTCCCCACAGCCATCAATTTCTTTAGTTAATTTCGGCCATCCCTATTACCTTCTCTTAAATGAATTCGAAGACGTATTGAAACGAAGTGGTGGTAAGATGGCATCCCATAGTGGCCAGCATAATATTACCACAAATGGACCACCAGTATACGGAATGCTCACGGCACGTAGCGGGAGAAAAGTTGGCAGCAGCAAAAAACGAATTTGAAGTTATGATACGACAAGAGCTTTGTGAAGCATCAAAAAGTGAGTGGGTGAGTACGGTACATCTCGTGAAGAAAAAGAATGGCGAGCATGTGGCGACTTAACAAAGTAACAGTACCGGATCGTTATCCGTTGCCCCACCCGCGCGATTTTACTTTAAATCTCCGCGGTCGTAAGGTGTTTACAACTCTCGACCTGAAGCGGGCTTACTACCAAATTCCCGTCGAACCAGAAGACCAACATAAAACAGCGGTTATCACACCTTTTTGACTTTTCCAGTTCAAGGTGATGACTTTTGGTCTATGTAACGCTACCCAGTCTTTCCAACGATTAATGGACTCAATACTTCGCGACCTTGAGTTCTGCCACTCCTACCTAGATAATCTCCTCATCGCTTCCCACTCCATTGCAGAACATGAGCAGCATCTTCGTCTTGTCTTCAAAAGATTTCAACAAAACGGCCTTTTAATTATTCTGCACAAATGTGTGTTTGGACAGCCCGAGGTCAATGACCTTGGATACCGTGTCAGCGAATCCGGAATAAAACCACCAACAGAAAGGGTGGAAGCCATGCGTAACTACCCAAAGCCAAAAATAGTTGCAGAGCTACGTCGTTTCTTGGGTGCATGGAATTTCTACAGACTCAATATGCCAGGAGCAGCAGAAGGACACACCCCGCTCATCGACCTCGCACCAAGCATCAAAAAGAATGACAAACGCGATATCATCTGGGCTATAGAAATAGAACAAGCTTTCTAGAAATGCAAACAACTCCTAACCAATTCTGTTTAACTTGCATACGCCGCACAAGATTCGACATTGTCACTGCGGTGCGACGCTTCAGACAGATCAATCGGTGCTGCTTTGGACCAATTCGTTGACGGGAAATGACAACTTCTGGGCAAATTGAATAAGACCCAAGCGAATTACAGCGCGTACGACCGCGAGCTCTTGGAAATATTCCAAGGCAGTAATTTTTTTTAAACACCTCCTCGGCGGTCGCAACTTCACCGTTTTAACCGAACACCGCCAGCCATCATTTGTTTTTCTTCAAAGTTCCAACAAGGCCTCGCTGAGACAACAACGGCAACTTCAATTCATAAGCCAATTTAATACAGACATTTTATATGGTATGTCCCCGGAAAATCAATTGTAATCGCTGATGCGCTTTCGACATGCAAAGCATCATTTCAACGATCATCAGGAGCACGACGAAAGGCTACAACATCTTCTGAAATCTGCTACATTTTTACAACTTCGCAAGCTTAAAGTAGACAACTCGGAAAATACGATCTTTTGCGACGTATCTGGTGAAACTATTCGGCCATACCTTCCTCATAAGGTTTCGCATCCCCACAATCGCACTACGAGAAAGTTGATAAGCCAACGTTTCGTTTGGTCTCACATGAACAAAGACATAAATAGATGGACGCAGAACTGCCTTCCGTGTCAGCGAAGTAAGGTACACCGGCATGTAAAAAACTTACCACAACGCATCGAGATTCCTAACGAACGATTTGAACATATCCACATCCACATCCTAGTTATGCCACCTTCTCAAGGTTATCGATACTGTCTATCGACTGGTTCACTCGTTGGCTAGAAGTCATTCGTTTGAAATATATAATAGCCAACACCGTGGTAAATGCTTCCTTCGCCGGTTGGATAAGTCGTTTTGTAGCTCCTCAGACTATCACAAGCGATAGGAGTTCGCAATTTGAGTCCAGACCTTTCGACGCTCTTACCGAATTGATCAGTAGAATACTTCAAATGGCATGGTCGAGCGATGGCATAGATCACTGAAATCAGCTATCATGTGCCACAGCTCCAATGATTGGGTCAGTACTACCTGTTGTACTTTTGGGATTACGCACAAGCCTGATATTATACCGAACTACACTCTGGCTTCCAGGGGAATTTTTCATTGAGGAAGAAGTTACACCTAATCCTCCAGCATTCGTCGAAAATTTCCGCACATTTATGAGAGAGGTGCGCTCAGCTCCCGCAGCTTATCACACCAAAACACGAGCCTTTACACACAAGACATTGCACACATGCTCGCACTCGCACGTTTTTGTCAGAGTAGATGAAGTTAAGAAACCTTTGGAGCAGCCCTACAGAGGACCCTACAAAATCCTGGGACAACCACCCGACTTTGTTTTTAACATTAATATCGATGGGATACCGACAACCACTTCGACAGAT
Organism: Volucella zonaria; assembly: GCA_963966105.1. Classification (NCBI taxonomy): domain Eukaryota; kingdom Metazoa; phylum Arthropoda; class Insecta; order Diptera; family Syrphidae; genus Volucella; species Volucella zonaria. Next base: position 50,206,808 of record OZ014534.1, read on the forward strand.
CGACAGAGAGACTAAAGCCGGCTAGTGACATTTTCATCAAATATTCCAATGTATTTCAAAAAAAAAAAAATATCTGCTCCAATGTCATCGAAACGTCAGCTACGTACGTTCTCAGGACAGAAAAAAGTAAGTACACTTCGTAACTTTCGTTTAGTACTCAAATCACTCAGGGGGGATATTATGGCAGCGCAGACAAGTAATTAATGTGTCAACGGATAGATGTCAGCACAGTAGATTTGAAAGAAAGATATTTTTGGATTTAAATAGTTATCCCTCTCTCGCTTTTAACATCTTCCTACAACGCTTTTGTATATGGATATGCAAGGTACATATAATAAGGCGCAATTATTTTTGTCTCGTTCTGCGCATCTGTCAAATTCTGGCAATATGGCCGACCACAGTGACGACAAAGGCGGAAATATTTCAGTTGCGATAAATTTTTGATTTGAAATTGATTAAACAAAGTTTAAAGGTGGTAAAATGCGGTGTACGGGTGTTGTGGTAACAACTGTAAAAAGAAAAATAAAACTGGAAATGAGGAGATATCGTATCATTCGTCTCCAAAACGAAGTAAAATGTACAAGCAGTGGGTTTTTTGTCCCGTCGAAAAGACAAGTTAAATACAAAAACGGCGCAAATTTGTGGCAAACACTTAAAAAAAAAGTGATTTTATCATTAATCCATTGTACGAGCAATATGGAATAGTTCTGAAAACACCCAGAATTAGAGAAGATGCTGTTCATCTTCACTTTCGTTACCATTGCAAAAGGATGAAAAAGTGACGAGTCCACGGGATTTACGAGTACGTATTCGAAATAGACTTTTGATCCCAAGGTATGTGAAGAACAATTATTATAACCGTTATTTACACTAACACTCGGTTTTTTTTTTATTTCAGTGATGCACTAATTGTGCATGACAAGAGAACATAGATCTGGAAGTCCCCGTGGAGAATTTATTTCTATCAAACAAGTGTGATTGCTCTACGCAAACTGATGCTTCCAAGGTAGACTGCGGTACACAAACTGATGAAATCATAAACTATTGACTCCGTTAGCCATATTTTTGCCAAGGGCCAATTAAGAAAATTAGTATGTCGTCAAAAACGTGCAAAATGGTCATCAGACTATATTGCTAATGCGATCGAAATACATGCAGCTGGCCCCCGAGCCTACCGATTGCTGTTGCGAAAGCAATACCCTCTTCCAGCTGTGAGAACACTTAAAAGGTGGTGCTCAAAATTAGAGGTATATCCGGGAATAGTCCATTTTGTGTTGAATATTATGAAAAAACATCGATATGGAAGAAGTCGACAAAATTTGTGTACTCTCGTTTGACGAAATGAAAGTCAAAGAGAAAATTGTCTACGACAACAGAACGATGAAACTCTGAAAGCTGCGAAATATGTCCAAGTGGCGATGATAAGGGATTGATTGGCAATTAGAAACAATCAATTTTCTACGATTCTGACCAACGGATGACCAAAGAAATACTAAGCGTGTTTTATTCAAAAGTGCTTAGCCACTTTTCCACACGAAACAAAAACAAAATCAAAAGTGAGAATAATTTAGTTCACTTTCAGAAGTGAGGATAGATTTACGAAAGATTTGAATTATAGATGTCGCAACATACAACTAGAGGGCATTTATTCGTTGATTGGTAGCATCCCGTTTCTCGCTATTCTGGGATGTGTTCGTGGATCAACTTGTGTTTGAAAAGAGCAAGTCAAAAATGAACTTTCTTTTGGGCTTTTTACACTTGGAAAAAATAATTATTTTTCTTCTACCCAAAAAGGAACTTGATCCTTTTTTAAAATTAGTGTGTGCGAAAGTGCTTATTTGCTTTCAAAATTGCTTTCAAAATGCCACCAAAGCTTCAGTTTATCGGAGAAAATATTAAGGAAAAAGCAACTTTGAAACCAACACTGCGAACATAGCCGCGAGATAAAAGTGAGTATAGAAGTGTGTTGGAGCGTTTTTTGGGAAAGTGGATACGCACTTTTGAATAAAACATGTCTACTGTTTACTATTATTCACCAGTTAAGTGAATGTGGTTTTAAAGTGTGTGTAATCGTCTGTGATCTCGGGGGAACAACTCAAAGTTTGCTGCATGAACTTGAAATCACTGTTACAAAATCGTTTTTTTTTTCAAAACCCAATCAATGAATCAAGGAATGTGTATGTGTTCGATGACGTGCCTCATCTTATAAAACTCATTCCAAACAACTTTGTCGACAGTGATGGTTTCATTTTGGACGGACAAATCATTTCCAATAGAATCCTTGAAGAACTTATTTCAAAAACGAATGATAAGTGTGATGTAGGTATTGCATATAAAATATCACTAACGAATTTGAATATAAAATGAGCAGAGCGTCAAAAGGTGAAGCTAGTTACAAAATTTTTTCACACACGGTATTTCAAGCTATTATGCGTGCTGGCAGTTCTGAAACTGCTGAAAACAGGTATCTTTGTAAAAGTAATTCAGCTATCTATGTATGTATATGTAATTAAACTGTGCGACAGAGTCAGGCAATACCGCCTCATCATTTACGGCGGTATGAACGACTATGCGCCAGTAGAGATAGAACATTCAAACAGCAAAGACCAATGTAACGACGACAATAAATGAAATAAAAGAAATATTAAAAACGCAGTGCATACATATATTATTACAATCTTATACAAGAAATTTTCTTTAAAATCAAATATTGCAAACAAACTGTAAACCTGTAAGCTTTCCTTGCCAAGACAGTCGCGAGTTCAAGGTATTGGAATTTCAGAATCGCTTCAATTCGAAATCATCGATGCTTAACATGAGAGTACAAGGAAAAAAAAACATGATGCCCTTCCAGAAACGTACTGTTGAATTAAACTCGTCTTTTTTTTTATAATTTTACATCACTTTTAGGCTTTATCATGGCGAATAACTCTCTAAAACGTTTGTACAATGGCCTGAAAATTGAATACGATAGTTCGTATTTACTGACATACAGGCTCAAGCAAGATGTTTTAGAGAAAAGTGGCCTATATGATCATCCAAACCGGTTGGAATTTATGTACCGACTTCGGTCATATATACTTGGACGAAATGAAGTAATTATATATTGGGTCTACAAGTAAGTTTCCAGCGTTGTCAGAGATGGCGCCACCAGTGGATCCCGGGCAGAAATGTCAGACACCATGTGTTTTATTTGTAGGTTTTGTATCTGTCAACAACTTTGCAGCGTTATATTTGAGCAGTTCTATCGGTGTCGTACATTTTATCGAGCAAAATCATGGCAAGTTTCCAGCCAAATAAACGTCATTTGCGGGAAGCTGCTTTTATTCCTTAATATGAAGAAAAGTGCGGCTGAGGCCTATCGTTTGCTTTCGGAAACTTATGGGGCGGAATGTATTGGTGAATCGACGTACCGCGAGTGGTTCAAGCGGTTCAAAAGTGGTGATTTTGGAGTTGAAGACAAAGATCGGCCCGGAAAGCCGAAAAGTTTTGAAGACGAGGAATTGGACGCTTTACTGGATGAGGATCCGTGTCAGATTCAAGAAGAACTTGCTGCATCATTGGGCGTCACGCAACAAGCCGTTTCCCTGCGCCTAAAAGCACTGGGATTCATTCAAAAGGTTGGAAACTGGGTGACGTACGAATTGAAGCCAAGAGAAGTCGAATAGCGATTTTGCATGTCCGAAATGTTACTGCAGCGGTATAAAAATAAATCATTTTTGCATCGTATTGTCACTGGCGATGAGAAATGGATTTATTATGATAATCCTAAACGCAGAAAATCGTATACAAAGCCCGACGAGCCCGCCCAATTGACGCCGAAACGAAATATTCACGTGAATAAGGACATGCTCTACATATTGTGGGATTAAAAGGGTGTCGTATACTACGAACTGCTTCCGAGTGGTGAAACCATCAAAGGACCATTATATCGAACCCAACTAATTCGTTTGAAGCGGGCATTAAAAGAAAAACGGCCAGAATATGAGACCAGGCATATAGTCCGTCATTTTTCATCACGACAACGCTCGGCCACATGTTGCGGTTTCGGTGAAAAACTATTTGGAAAATAGTGGATGGGAAATTCTGCCTCACCCGCATTACAGTCCAGACTTGGCACCATCTGACTACCACTTGTTTCGTTCGATGCAGAACGCTCTTACGGGAATACGCTTCAGCTCAGTAGAGGAAATCAAAAATTGGCTCGATACGTTCTTGGGCTCGAAAGACGAGAAATTTTTTTGGTCCGGAATTCATAAATTCCCAGAAAGATGGGGGAAAGTTGTAGCTTCCGATGGACGATACTTTGACTAAAGCATTGTAACTATGTTTTCATAATAAAACTTCAAATTTTGGAAAAAAAACGCTGGAAACTTACTTGTAGACCCAATATTATTTTAATGCAACACAATATACTATTTGTGTCTTTCGCAGGCAATACTTCAGTAGATGACAGAGCATTAATTTTAATTTTGGTGGGGGCGAAAGCCCCCATTTATTCGGCTTAATACAAGCTATAACTTAAAATTAAACTTAAAACTTAAAACTAAGGTTGGTTATTCTGGTGAAGGAGAACCGATTTGAGGTAGGAAGTGGTGCGGTGGAAGTCAAAGACGCTAGGGTTTGAATTAATTTTTCGTAGCATGCGGGAGATTGGTTCGTTCGCGCCGTAGGTGGTGTGGTGGGTTGGGAGATAGAAGAGACGAGGGGTACGTAGATTATGAGGGTTAGTGTTGAGGAAAATAGAATTGTGAAGGGACGTGCATTCAACCTGACCTGAAAGAAGTCGATGAATGAAGAGAAAGTCGGCTGCATTTCTGCGTTCCTCAAGGGTGTTTAGGTTAATAAGGTTGAGACGGTTTTGATAGGGCGGTAGAATAAAAGAATCGTTCCAGGGCATATCTCGAAGAGCAAATCGAAGAAAACGGCGCTGGATGCTTTCGATTCTCCAGATATGGACACGATGATAAGGGGACCACACTTGACTGGCGTACTCTAGGAGTCGCCCCCTCCTAGGTAATATAGAAGGACCTGGCCACGTATGGGTTGGTGAATTCTTTGGACCACCGTTTTACAAAACCTAGTACAGAATTGGCTTTAAGGATTATCCTATCCATATGCAAACGGAAGTTGAGCTCCCTATCACACAAAATGCCGAGGTCGCGAAGAGATTCAACGGAGGAGATAGGTTGGTTGTGGAGAAGGTAGAGTCGGGGAGGAGATTTGAGCCGCTTATGTGAAAAGGTGATGGATTGGCATTTGGTGATATTAAGTTCCAAACAATTTTTGAGACACCAGATCGAAAAACTATCAAGGTCTTGTTGAAGAAGGAAGGAGTCATGGAGAGAGGAAATGGTTTTGAAAAATTTGTTATCGTCGGCGTAAAGGGAGACGGACGAGTATTTGATGATCCTATCGAGATCATTTATGGTTAATATAAAGAGAAGGGGACCGAGATGGCTACCTTGAGGAACTCCAGAGGTGACCAAAAATGGAGCGGAGTGGGCTGACCTAAAACGAACACTGTAAAAACGGTTTTCGAGGTAAGAGGATATCCATTTTAACAGTATGGGTTCAAAGCCGAGGGCAGACAATTTGAAGAGTATTAATCGATGAGAGATTTTATCGAAGGCTTTGCTAAAATCGGTTGCAACTACATCGACTTCGTTGCCGTTTTCTAGGGCAGAGATGGCAAAGGATACGAATTCAACGAGATTTGTGGTGGTTGACCTACCCTTTAGGAAGCCATGTTGTCTAGGGGAAGTAAGTGATTTGCATTGGAAGCTTAGAGCTTCATACAAAATACTTTCGAGGAGTTTGGGTATATGGGAGAGTTTAGCGATTGGACGATAGTTTGTTATTTCGTTCTTTGATCCCTTTTTGTGGATCGGGGTTATAAAGGAGGTTTTCCAAACCTGAGGAAATTCTCCTTGTGAAAGGGATAGACGAAAGAGATCAGAAAAGGGCTAGGGAAAGAGGGGAAGAACATTTTTTAAGAAATACGGCAGGGAGGCCGTCTGGACCGGGTGTAAATTCATCATTGAGTTGGTGTAATTTATATTCGATATAGGAGGGGTCCAAGATGTGAGAGAGAACTGGGCCATTGGAGAAGTTCAGTAGGTAACGAAAATAGGATGGATCTGATACAAAGGAGTCGTTGGTGAAGGATTGTTTAAAGAAGCTGGCAAATAGGTTAGCAATGGTGAGTGGATCGGTTGATGACTTGTTGTTGAAAGAGAGCGAAGGAGGGTAACCATCGGACTTTCTTTTGTAGTTAACAAATTGGAAAAAGGACTTAGGGTCATTTATAAGGTTGACTTGCGCATTGTTAAGGTAACGCTGGTAAAGGGAATCGTAAAGTTCGGTGAAATGAAGATAAGCACCAAGATAGTTGGAATAGTCGAACAAGGATCTGGTACGCAGGAAAACAGCCCATAACTTGTCTCTCTTGTTTCGTAAGGAACGAAGCTTGCGATTATACCAGGGAGGACTAGTAGATGATGTTTTAAGGCGGGAAAACGGAACGTAAAGGATGAAAGAATTAAATATTTCTTTATAAAAAATGGATAAGGCATCATTTACGTTTAGGTTGTGAAAGTTAAAGGGGGATCTGCTAAGATAGTCACTGATTTTGTGAAAGTTTGCTTTGTGAAAGTCGTAGGATGAGAGAGTTGTGGGAGCAGATTTGGAAGATACGGGATATTTAAGTCGCACCCTACTAATGACATTAAATCCGACTGAAGAACCGGCGGATGAACTGGAACTGGAATCTTTGCAGTACGATGGATTGTAGCATTTGGCAGGCTACATTTGGCGCAGGGTCAAAAATCCGGATTTATCTATTTAAGATATGCAGCAATGATCGTCATTTACTTGGACTAATCAGCTGATGGCGGGATTTCTTCAAAAACCTACAGCCGAAATGATGGCTAATATGGAAAGAATGGAGGCAATTTCTAAAAACTTTAAAACTTTAGTTTATTGTCGTAGTTACTTATAGACCAAGAGCCCACAGCAAATTTTGGGTGTGATACGAGTATGATAACCAAAATATGCGTATATTAGTGTGAAGGTATGAACGATACGATATCAAATCCGAAAGTCTGACAGCGATTCGTCGCAACTGAAGTTAGTAATAGTAGGTTAAAAAAGTGATTTTTTGCAAAGTCTAGATTTTTGTGATAACCACTTGAATTTAGTATCAAATGAAAGAATTGACTGCCCTGATCACAAAAGTGTGGGTGCCAGACGTTTCACACCCAGCCAAACCCTTGCCAGACGTGCTAATAGTATGCAAAAAATCACTTTTTGAAATAATTGTGATAACCAAATATGGAGTACACCAAAATGTTTGTGTGAGTGTCCTGATTACAAATCTGTGGGTGCCAGACATTTTACACGCCGCCAAACCCTTGCCAGATGCAATTTTAATATGTGAAAATTACCTTTTTTAAGAAATTCTCATAACAATCCTACGATTTTATTTTGAACTTGTAATATTTTCTTTTAAACATGGAATAATTTTGAAGTAAACTTGCATATCAATAAACTGCATTTGCCATATGTTACGCAAGTATACGTTCAAACAATAGAAGTCGTTTTATTTGTTTCCTACCTACACATATTACATTTATTTTCAGACACTCCGGCACTAAATCACGAGCGATTGTTGTTTTTCAATTTCTATTAATTAATATTTCTAACTATGAATAAAGAAACATTTTCATAAAGAATTCAAACTAATGTATTTCTCAAAGCACTAATAGAAAAATTGATGTCACATCGGTCAGCCATCTTGGATTTTTTTCTTGTTTTCTTTTGTTGACACATGCACAGGATACTACCTTTATATTTGTATCATGATCACACGAATACGACGCAGAACGACGCAGTTGTTAAGTAAAATATCAAATATGTACTTGGTTTTATAGCGCTTTTATAACTTGTTAGTTGTCAACCTAAAAAAGTTACAGCTACATTGGTATGGCATCACTAATCCGTCATTTTGATACTCGCTACCGGACAGCAGCACTATTGATAGAAAGAAACATTTTGACGTTTCATTGCATTTTAAAAATTAACGAGACACTCATTTCGTAATCTCGGACAAGTGTGGTTTTCTAAAAGCTCTTTGCAAGAAAAGGGAAAGGAAAATAAATTTTTATATCTATCGCAGAAAATACAAGTTTAATTTAATGAAGGGTGTTTTTTTTAGGGGTATTAATAAAATGCACACAATAAAAGAAAAATTGTCAATAAAACAAGCACTTTAAATATATTTATCCTATTTTATTATTCTGGCTCTTTTCTCTCCCTACGACTTGTCGGTTTGATAGTTCACAACATAATAATAATAAATGAGAAGATAAGCTCAAGCACACACACATCCTACCACAGGATGGTGAATTGCAATATTCTCCTCGCATGCAAATGAGCTATCTCGCTTTAGCTAACATACGAGTAATTGATATGTATGATCTTTGCTGTTCGTTACTGTCATACAAACATTAAGCTGTATACAGTGACTTCAACACACCTCCTCAAAAGAAACAAGGATCTAATATATGTATATACAGATATGGTATAAACAAAATTTAACAAAAAAAATTCAATATTAATGATACTATGACAAGCCGAGCATTCTGGGGAATTACATATTGTGGTCCAACATTCGCTGCAAAGGATTGGGAAAACCCAGAAAAACCCAACCAGACCAACATAATCTAATACAATTAAAAATTACACATTATTCATTTAGTATATCAAGATCAAAGAAAAAGTTATAAAGTTAAAAATTATTCAATTTCCATTGTTCATTAAATTTAAGGATTTCAAACATCATTGACAGCATTCAATTTCCCATTAATTTACCATCAGTTTAACAATCCCAATCGATCTCTCAGGTCAAAGAAACGGGGTCCAGGTAGGGGTTTAGTTAAAATATCAGCCAGCTGTTTGTCTGTGGAAATATACTCAACAGTAATTAGTTTTTGTTCAATTTGTTCTCTTGAGAAATGGTATTTAATATCAATATGTTTGGTTCTCTTGTGGCATGTTGGATTATTAGCAATACTTATACAACCTTGGTTGTCCCCAAAAACTTTTATTGGTTCATCAAATTCTAATTTTATACACTTTACTAAAGATTTTAACCACAGAGCTTCCCTTGTGGCCTCACACAACGCCATATATTCTGCCTCAGTAGATGAAGCTGCAACTGAAGTTTGCTTTATCGTATTCCAACAAATAAGGCTTGAATCAAACATTTTGAATAAGTAACCTGTAGTACTCTTTCTATCGTTCTCATTCCCAGCCCAATCGGAATCAACATATCCAGTGAAAACACTTTTATAATTTAAGCTTTTAACAAATGTTAGCTTAAGATTGACTGTGCCTCTCAAATACCTTAAAACCCTTTTCAGGCACTGCCACAGTTCTTTGTTATTTTTACTTGTATATCTACTTAAAATACCAACAGATGTACTTAGATCAGGTCGAGTACATAACATTATGTACATCAAACACCCAATTACATTTCGACATGGCGCATTATATATTTCATCTGAATTCAATGTCTCATAGTTGAGTCTACTTGGAAGTGAAGTGCTAACTAGATTACAATCATTCATACCAAATTTCTTTAAAATATTATTAATGTAAGCAGACTGGCTAAGTTCCAGTCTGCTTATTTTTATTCCAATAAAATGTTTGATTTCATCTAAGTCAATCATCCTAAATTTACCCATTAGATAGTTTTTGAATTTGGACATCGTTTCTAAATTTTCGGTTGCTATGACCAGATCATCTACATATAATAATATATATATATTTTTATTATTTTCTCCTTTATCAAGAAGATAAATACAATGATCTACAGCAGAACTAATAAATCTAACATCCTTTAAAATTTTGTCAAATATTTCATACCAGCATCTAGCTGCTTGTTTAAGACCATAAATTGATTTGTTTAGTTTGCAAACTTTGTCATTTTCACAATCCAACCCTTGAGGGATTGTCATATAGATTTCTTGTTTCAATTCTCCGTTTAAAAAGGCAGTTTTCACATCCATATGATGTACTTTTAAATCAAACTGATTTGATAAGACAAAATAAAACGGAAACTAGTAATTCTTGCTACAGGCGCAAATGTTTCATCATAATCAATCAAATATTGTTGTGTGAAACCACTCGCCACAAGTCTAGCTTTATATTTAACAGGATGACCCAACTCATCATTTTTTATTGTAAAAACCCATCTACAGTCGATAATATTTTTATTTTTAGGTTTTTCAACAAGGGTCCAAGTTTCATTTGTAAAATGAGAGTCTAACTCTTCTTTCATTGCTTGTTCCCATTTCAACCTGTCATTTCTTTCTTTTAATTCATTAAATGAATTAGGAATGTCACTAAAAAGGTTTTGTGAATATAATAGACAACAATTTAAAAATTTTTAAGGTACTGGTGGCTTATCTCTTAGTCTTTCACTTCTTCGAATTTCAGAATTTGCTTCCAAACTTTCATTTTTGAAATAAGGCTGCTCTTTTTCCTTACTCTCATTCAGGAGATTTGGTATAATATTATCATTTTTCATTTCACACTGTATCTCTTCCTTACTCTCATTCTGGAAGTCCACACTATCCGTACTTTCATTCGGAATGTTAATGTGAATATTTCCCATACTTTCCATCTGAGAGAAATTTTGTTGTTCCATACTTTCATTCTGAAACACCGAATCCCCATTAGGGTGTTCAATTGCCAAAATTTCAGACCTAGAATTTCTTTCGTTTACAATTACATCTCTGGCTACAATGAATTTCATAGCTTCGATAGCCCATAACTTGTAACCATTTGGCACATAGCCAACAAGAATACCTTTAATTGATTTGTTGTCAAATTTTCTCTTTCTTGTTTTGTTATGAATATATACTGTAGAACCGAACACTTTCAAGTATTTTAAATTTGGCTTTCTATTATGCCACATTTCAAATGGAGTTCTCTTTTTGTCATATAAAGCATTAGTTGGACTTCTGTTAATCAAATAGGCAGCTGTTAATACAGCCTCACCCCAAAAACGTTTTTCCAATTTCGCTCCATTAATCATGGACCGAGCTTTTTCAGTAACTGTCCTAATCATTCGTTCGGATACGCCATTTAACTGTGGCGTATGCGGAACTGTTAAATGATAACTTATTCCCTTTTGTATACAATAACATCGCATTTCATTTGACAGATACTCTCTGCCATTGTCTATATACAAATGTACGACTTTGAGATTGAAATGATTTTCACTTTTAGCAACAAAATCTTTGAAAAAGGAGAACACGTCAGACTTATGTGTTATTAAATAAGTCACACAGTAATGTGTGAACTGATCGACAAAAATTACATAGTAATTTACATAGTAATTTCTGCCATCTATTGTAGGGGGTGTAATAGGACCACAAGCGTCAGAGTGTATAATGAACAAAGGTCTTTTAATATACTCCTTATTTTTGAATTTTGCAAATGGTAATCTGACTTGCTTCCCATTTACACAAGCTTCACATACCTCACTATCAATTTTAATATTGTTTAATAAATTTATATCTTCACACATCTTATTTCTTTTTAATTCTATTAATTTTCCTTTGCTAATATGTCCTAGCCGTTCATGCCACAATTGATACATACTTAAATTATTTTTATATGTAATGTATGCCCGTTGGCATAGTTCAAAATTAATTATAGGAATATTGTAAGAATACATACTTTGAAAAACTGTTTGATCGTTTTTAGTCACCTTCACACCTCCTGCCGAAAATACAACCTCCATGCCAGCATCTTGCATCTTCTTAACGGACAGCAAGTTCTGAGGAATATGCTCGCAGAACAACACGTTCTCGAGGATGATTTTTGATTGATAATCACTCTGCAGCTCCACAATACCTTTTGCTGTTGCATGTATGTATTGACCGCATTTAGCAACTGCAATCTCAATTGGCTGCTCCAACTCAGTACAATGTATTAGTAGACTTTTATCATTCACCATATGATCAGATGCACCCGAGTCTAAAATAAACGAAATGCAGGCAGAATTTTTATTTGGTACGTTCATCACTCTTTTTAACATAAAGGCAAAACCGGTATGTGTTTTTGCAGTGACCGTTTGTGCTTGTTTGTCATTTTCTTTATTTTTATTAGTGTAATTGTTGTTATTACTATTTTGAAGCCTTTTAAAAATGAAACAGTCCTTTTTAATATGGCCCTTTTTATTACAGTGGTGACATTTAAGATTTGCTCTTTTATTAATTTTACTTTTAAAATTATATTTATGTTTGTAATTAATGTTTGCATTTGTTTTATGGTCATTTTGTCCATCACTTCGTACAGCTTATAGAACTTTTAAACTAGTATCTTTGTTAGCACTTCTTAATTTTATTTCGTGATCTAATAACCTATTCTTCACAAAAACCAATGTTAAACTTTCCTCTGACAACGTTTCAACCGCAGTTATAATTCCATCATAGGAAGAAGGAAGTGTTAATAGCAGATGTGACACCTTGTCCATCTCCTCAATTTTTGCACCTGAAGATATTAGTTAAGTTACTAAATCGTCAACAATATTAAAGTGATTCATGAGAGAAGAATTAGATTTTAACTTTAAAGATAGCAGTTGCTTTCTAATTGAAAGCTGAGACGCCAAGCTTTTGCGCTCATATATGTTATCCAAATTTCCTAGAATTTCTTTCGCGGTGCACCCTGTAGTTGCGAAACTAAGAAAAGAATCACCTAGAAATTCTATAATCAAACTTTTCGCGATTCTTTCGGCGTTTGCCCACTGATCTGTTTCTTTTTCCGGTTTTTCCTTTTCGCCTACATCAAGAACATCACTTTCGGCCAAGAGTGCTTTGATTCTAAACTTCCAGATCGAGTAATTTTTGCCGTCGAAAGGTCTAATATTTCTTTTCACTTTTTCCATATTATATTATTTTATTTTAACAATTTTATGAAATTGGTTTTATAAGCACACATACACAAAAAAAATTGCGGCAGCGCGTCGCCTTATTTCTCGAAATTTCTGCATGTCTACACACACACAAAACTATAGTGGTGTGACTCTAGATTTCTAGAATATTCTGTATGCACACACAGACACAGTTTTACAGTTAGGCGCGTGGCTTCACTTTCGTTAATTTATTTTAGCATTTAATACAGCTTGCTATTTAAACAAACGATAAAAAGAATTGGTGACTGGGCCCATAACCTATTAATAAAAGGCACACAATAAAAGAAAAATTGTCAATAAAACAAGCACTTTAAATATATTTATCTTATTTTATTATTCTGGCTCTTTTCTCTTCCTACGACTTGTCGGTTTGATAGTTCACAACATAATAATAATAAATGAGAAGATAAGCTCAAGCACACACACATCCTACCACAGGATGGTGAATTGCAATATTCTCCTCGCATGCAAATGAGCTATCTCGCTTTAGCTAACATACGAGTAATTGATATGTATGATCTTTGCTTCTTTTGTTCGTTACTGTCATACAAACATTAAGCTGTATACAGTGACTTCAACAAGGGGTATACAAATTGAATATGAAATAAAAAAATCTGTAATACTAACTCCTTGTTATTCCCCGAACACCATCCAGAGTTTTCTCATAATAACTCAAATAGCAGATCCGCAAAGGATCGACCATCTTTCTTTACGGTTCTGGCGACAGAGGAGACCACACGTCCGAATAAAAAGAAAGGAAAAGAATATAAAAGTAAATCTAAATTTTGAAAAGTAATCTTTGTTTTTTTGAACGCTAAATATATAAGAAGTGGAGTATTACAAACCTGAAGCTAATGTTAGTTTTATATAATAGATAATTCTATGTCGTTAGTGTTGAATGGCCCTATTACGAATGGCGAATCGAACGAAAAAATTGGCGAATGTGAGTATTTGGTATCACGAATAGCGAATCGCCAATATTTCGTTTGCCTGAAGGGTCAAATAATTAGCGAATTGGCATCTCACGGTATTACGGTTGGCGCCACGTTCGCCAATATTTCATTTCATACGGACAAAGTCTTTCGGTGACAAAGATAACAAAAGGTATTATCGGGTTTTCCAATAACGACTTGACAACTTTTTTTTTAAATAAAAGGCAAACCATTTGAGATATTTCAAAAACTTTATTATTGGCTTGAAGTACAATCAAAACATTTATGAATGGAACTCGACTTCGTTCATATGGCCACCGCGGGCACGTTTGCAGCGGTCGATTCGTTGGACCCAATTTTCAACGACTCGGCCACACATTTCGGCCGAAACGGCCGCTATTTCGCGTTCAATGTTGGCTCTGAGCTCTTCCAACGTCGTCGGCGTGTAGATCCACAGAAAATAGTCAAGCGGCGTCAAATCGCACGAACGAGGCGGCCATGTCTTGAGATAACACGCTCACCATACTTACTCTTCAATAAATCGATTGTAGCGTGTGTTGTGTGGCTTGTGACCTGTGGCACCATTCTATTGAAACCATATGTCGTCCAAGTTCATATTTTCCAATTCGGGCCAAAAATAATCGGTGATCATGGCGCGATAACGCTGACCATTCACAGTAACGTGACGATCGTTATCGTCGACGAAAAAATATGGCCCAATAACGCCGCCGGCATGCAAACCGCACCAAACAGTAATTTTTTGTGGATGAAGTGGTGATTCATGAAGCACATGTGGGTTTTCACCCGACCAATAATGCATATTTTGCTTATTGACGAACCCATTGAGCCAAAAATGAGCTTCGTCACTGAAGATGATTTTGCGATGAAATTCATCATCTTGGAGCATCTTCTCCAGAACCCAATCGGAGAATTCTTGAGTCAGCTTGATCTTGTATGGGTGTAAATCAAGATCCTTACGCAAAATACGCCATAATGTGGTCTGAGCGATGGCCAATTCTTGAGAACGCCGTGGAATTGACTGATTTGGATCATTTGCTACGGACGTCTGAACGGCAGCGATATTTTCGACACTTCGACCAACCCGTTGTCTCACTGACACGGCAATATGTAGACTCAAATTTTTTGCACTAAATTTGTTAGTGCCTGTCTACTAGGGCGAGAATTACGACCGAAAATTGGAGTTAACGCTCTTAAAGTTGCAGTCACCGACTTTGAATATCTGTAGAAAATTTTTATAATTTGCAGACGTTGCTCGTTAGTGTACTTTACCATGATGAAAATGTTGAGTTTACTGAATAAATTGACAGTGACAGTTTGATGATTAGTGAAAGAGTGCGTTCACAAATTAAATTCAAAGTTGTCAAGTCCCTATTGGAAAACCCTTTATAAAAATAACTTGTTTCTTATTTTTAAGTTTTAACAAGAGGACGAATTATGAACAATTCACAAAATTAGTTAAACTAATGGAGGGGAATCCAGACATTGCAAAGCTCATTGGGGTATTTGGGTCCTCAAAAAAAAAATCAAAAGGGATATTGGGAGCAGTTCTCTCTGGAATTGAACTCCCTGGGACCGCCTCTACGAAAGGAAAAAGAATGGCAGAAGGTAAAATAAGTCCGTACATATTTAACAACTTGAATTATTAATAAATTCAGGCTTGGCTGGATTACAAACTGAAGCCCAAAAAGAAGCTTGCTAATGATAAAAAAGAAATAACAGCTACAGGAGGAGGACCATGTATGCAGATACCTTTGACTCTTTAGAGCAAGCGGTGGTTGAGTTACTGGACCTTCAAAATGCAATAAACCCCTCAGGTAATTTTTTCGGTGTGAATATGGAAACTCCGTCCCGTATAAATGAAGCCGAAGGTGTTCCAACACACGCAACATTTTTCTTTTCCAGACACTAGTAATAGAGCTATGGGGGACATAAACGTAAGGGAAAATGAACGTTTCAAAAGATGTACAGAAATCATTATGTGAAATTCCTAGATACACCCGAAAAACTTATGAACTATAAAAAGAAAAATTATCCCTATTGATGAAAAAAGAGGAAATGAAAGAAAAACAGAATCTGGAAAAATATCGCCGCCATAAAGAAAACTTGGAAGTAAAATTGAAGAAATTGGAGCTTATAAATTTGAAAAAGTGAAGTAAAAATGTTAAGTAAAAACACTAAACTTAAATGTTTTTTTTTTTTTCTTAATTACAAAGAAGATAAATTTCAGTCCTCCGTTCGCCTTCTAAATTTACGTTTGGTGTTTGTGTTATATTCTCATCTGTCTGCACGTCATTTTGTATTTCTAAGACTTCGGGTTCATGTGTATTATACGAGCATTTAAAGTCAATTTGTGGCCTTTGTTGGAGAGTAGTGTAATTTTCGATCATACAACAGACATCTGAAGCGACTTTTCAGGATTCCTATTGCCCTTTAGACTATATTCCTTGCCTTGGAGTGCAGTTTATTGAACATTGCCTCTCTTGACCCAATACTTGTATTTCTATAGGGTGTGAGCAAATAAGGAAGGAGAGGATAATCAGAATCACCTAAAATATAATAAAAATACATCGATTAATGCTAACAGAGAGAAAGGCATCTTACTCACCCAGGAGAATTGAACGCTCCCCGTTTTGGTACCATGTTTCTAAAACTTGTTTCAAATGGCTGTAATTCCATATAAAGGAATCATGGGTTGAACTCGGATTTCTTGCATCAACATAGCGAATCGACATGCTGTGGTCATAAGCCTGTAAAATAAAACCTTTAAGCTATAATACCCTTTCCGATTCAAATATTGGTGCCGCAATTGCCCAGGGGCGAACATTCCAATGTGTGTCCCATCAACACATCCAATTACTCCATGTAATCTCGCTGTTCTGAAGAAATAATTTCGTACTTCGTGCTTTTCTCTTTGAGACATTTCTAGCTTTATCCAATCTTAACAGATCTTTGTCTTAAACACTTCAATTACTTCCGTCAGAGCAACAGATACGGTATGTTGTGATAGCCTCAAATCAAAGTCATTTCGAACTGAATTTTGGTAGCTACCGCTGGAGAAAGATCGCAAAGTAGAAGCCAATTTTAGCAGAGGGGGGGATAGCAGATGTGTGAGTGGACCGAAAGTCTCCTTTTACTTCGTCCAACACATAGAGAAATGCATCTTTGTTAAGTCGAAAGTAAGAAGTAATTCTAAAAAAGTCTTTTCCATAAGACGTTCAAACAAATAGTAATAAAGAACATACCTCAGGAAGATCCAAGGGATTAGAACAATCACGAATTTTTCTTCTCAATCTGCTAATCCTTGTTTTTTCTTCATTTCGATCAGAATTTTCAAAAAAAACAAATCAACATTAGTTACTTATCGTTTTAATTTTTTTTTTATTTCATTCAAAGGTTCACGATGATTTAAACAATTTGAATAGGTTTTGACATTTAACAGCTGAGATTTCAAGTTTGTTAATATGGCAGCACTTTGTTCAAAGAGCGAACTACTAAGTTCGATATTCGTAATACGACGAGAGTCGAAATTCGCCCGAGAATTCGATTTGCGAAAATCTTGCGACTCGCAATTGGTAATAGGGGGGTAAATGTGATGCACCGCGGCTAGCTCGAATGAAGCGCAATCGTGAAGTCCAATTTTCAACAACTTTATCGATCAACTAGGGCCGTATATTAGCAATAACACGGCGAATGTTAACTTCTAAATCGTCCAACGTCTCTGAATTATACCCAAAGAAAGTAATCTAAAGGTGAGGGATCACAGGATCGTGGAGGCCAGTTCACAGGTCCGTTACGCTAAATTATACGCTCAGCAAATGTATCCCGCAATAGATTGATGGTGTCGAGCGCCGTGTGGCATGTTGCGCCATCTTGTTGAAACCAAAGCCCTGTCACATCAATGCCATTCAACTGAGGAACGAAGAAGTCAGAAATTACGTTTCTATAGCGCTTTCCATTGACAGTAATATTGTACTTAAAGAAACATGGGCTGATGATTCCACCAGCCCATAAAGCGTACCAAACAGAGAGTTTAAATGATTGTAAGGGCGTCTCGATAAAGGTTTCTGGGTTTCCTCCACTCCAAATTCGGCAATTTTGCTTGTTTACATATCCATTTAATCAACAATGGGCCTCATCGGAGAACAACATTTTGCGTTGAAAATGAGGATTAAGCTGAATCATGTTTTCGGCCCATTCACCGAACCTACGACACGTATAATCTTATAAGCTTTTAAGCCAAGTTCTTTCCGTGAAATCGTTCACAAAGTGGATGGGCATAGCTCCCATTCCTGTGCACGACGGCGAATCGACTTATTCGAGTTCTCCTCAACACTGCGCTCAACACTGCGCTCAACACTGCGCTCAACACTGCGCTCAACACTGCGCTCAACACTACGCTCAACACTGCGCTCCACAACGCCAATAACTTCTTCTGTTCGCACTGTTTGTTATCTTTGGGGATGCGTATTATCTCTAGAGTGTACGTGGTGTGAAAACCATTCATCGTGTTCCGAATAACTTGCTCAGATGGACGATTATGTCGACCGTAAAGTGGACGTAGCGCACGATAAGTTTGGCGAACCGAACCATGATTTTCAAAATAAGTTTGCACAATTTGCACGCGTTGTTCTGGCGTTAATTTAATCATCGTAAAATGGCAAAAGGTACTAACCACAAATCAACCTTCAACTGTTAAATTAACAGTCTGTAGAAGCAGTGTTGCCAGTTTAACCGATCCTCTAAAAAAACACCATTTACAAACTTATTGTAGTTCACAACAATATCAACAACATATTCATGGTATGATTTTTAATACTAACCTTCAAGCGTTATATGTCAAAATTTGATGACATTTCGATCGACATTGCGATATTGAAGTTTTTTTGATGCATCTTTTGACATTTTCAAAAAAACACGCAAAAAAACGAGTTCCGTACGTTGATAAAACACTGTTATTTGCTGGGGAAAAAATACCGTTAAAACTCAAGCTTGGCTTGAAAGGTGTTATAAGGAATCTGCTTTGTCGAAAGCCACCATTGGTCGATGATTTGCTGAATTCAGGTTGTACAGGCACAAATGATGCTGAGCGCTAAGGGCGCCCAAATGAGACGATTACGCGGGAAAACATAAAAAAATATCCACAAAATCGTTTTGAACAACTATCAAGTGAAAGTGCGTGAGATAGCTGACATTGTAAAGATATCAATAAACCGAGTATTTGAGTATGCGAAGGCTCTGTTTCAAGAGGGTTGTTGACTAAAAACAACAGGGATTCAGAGCGCTGTTTGGAGTTGTTCAAGCGAAATTTTATTTTTTTTTTTGTGGGCGGCATGTGACAATGGATGAAACATGGATTCCATTATCTGTTCGCAAACCTAAAAAAAATGCTCTTTGGAAAGAGATATGGCTTCAATGAAGAGATGGTCCCCGAACCTGAAGCGTATTTTAAAGGATTGGACAAATCGTTGTATCATATAGGAAAGGCATAGAAATGTTAGAGCGACGCTAGAAGAATTGTTTCACTCTACAACCTTCGAAGGGGTCTATGTTGAAAAATAAAGTCCAATTTTGCCAAAAAATTGTGTTTTTTTGTTAGTCCCGGGACTTTTGTAACATGTTACTTAGGCCATGACTCTTAAGTTTTGTCGTAAGAGCATTATTCTATTGCTGGTGAGTTAATTTTTGAAGTGGATTGTTAAGCAACGCATTCGTCCACGTTCCAAAAGCTCAAGGCTTTTTGGCCTAGTCCGCCTAGGCCGCCGCAGCAAATAGACGTTGTTTCTGCTCTCTGTAGCAATTACCATATGCCACAATACTAGGTGGAGGGAAAAGTAACATCCTTGACTGCCAGAATGCACTGCTACTGCAAAAAAGGTTATGGTGCCTTGAAGTCCGTTCATATTTAGGCAGACATGCCAAATTTCAGTGCGATACTGTCTTTAGTTTTGGTTTGACAGCTGATTGTTGTTGACGTGTTTGGCATCATGTTGAGTATGGACAAAAACGATTTTCGTTCTCTCATAAAACATTATTTTTTGAGAGGCAAAACGGCGAAGGAAACAAAAAAAAAGGTTGGATAAATATTATGGGGCTAATGCTCCGTCAGATTACACCGTCAAATATTGGTTTCGAGAGTTTCGTGGTGGCCGCAACTCCACTATCGATCAAGTCCGCAGCGGCAGGCCCTCCGATGTGGTTACAGGGGACAATATCAAAAAAATACATGAAATGGTGTTGGCTGACCGGAAAATGAAGGTACGCGAGCTAGCAGATACCACAAAGATTAGTACTGAGCGCATAAGCCATATTTTGGGCAATATTCTGCATATGAAAAAGTTATCCTTCCGCTGGGTGCCGCGAATGCTCACTCCTGACCAAAAACACGAACGCGAGAGCACTTCGAAAGAGTGTTTGGACTTGCTGATGCGGAATCGGGCGGACTTTTGGCGTCGATTAGTAACTGGATTTTGATCCCTCGGACTATTATCTTTTCTTATATCAGCTGTATAATTTGATTTGCACGTCGTTATTCCTGGTCTTAGAGAGCAAGTTCGACCTTATTCAAGTCCAACCCGGTGCTATAACGAGCATAATTGATGCATAGTCATGGTCACAGAAATTGACATCGCCAGCTTTTACACCGCTCAGTACAATACTCAACCTCCAGCGTATTTGATATAGCAATACAAAAGACAGGATTCATGCAATCTTAGAAACGGATTTATTTAACAAGAAGCTGATAGTTGTATTCATAGATACTTGTAAACTAAAATTTAAATTTTATCTGAAATATTTACAATTTTTTTCTAACAAAATGAGTACATTTGTACATAACTCATACTGCAGGTGCTTGTAACCATTTTTAGATTTTAAGTAGAAATCAAATAAATAAACAACGACAAGCTGATGGCCATCCTTGTATCGATGTACGTTATCGTGTTGCTGGCGTTCTTTTTTTTGGCGTGAAATGGTATACTTAAGCCTGGCCCAAGTTGGTTAAAATTGGTTTCTGGTTGAGCTATCCCAAAGTTCGATCGTTTGTCCAATGGAATACTGCGGGCTACCACACGACCATTCAATGGCTGTATTGGACGGAAATTATGAGTTATTCTCTCGCCTTTATGGTTGTAAATGTAACGAAATCTATCCAGCTACAATAAAAAAAAAAAAAAAATAAATAAATATTAGCAAAAGCATTTGAAGGAGATTATTAAATAAAGGATTCAAAATGCA
Organism: Volucella zonaria; assembly: GCA_963966105.1. Lineage (NCBI taxonomy): Eukaryota > Metazoa > Arthropoda > Insecta > Diptera > Syrphidae > Volucella > Volucella zonaria. Next base: position 50,227,979 of record OZ014534.1, read on the forward strand.
AGATGCTTATGAACTATTTGCTCCTAGGGATGCGAGTGTGGCCAGTTCACCAAGAGCCCAAGAGAGTGTGATTCTATACTATTTGCAGAACTCGTAAAAGGATATACACCAGCTTTTAACCACTCTCGATACACGCAGTAACCGCATCCCCCAGGGGTCACTGCAGATTGAAAAAAAAAACACCGAATTACTATGGGAGTAGCACAAGACAACACCTATCGCAACGAGGACGAAGAAACAACAGATCACATCCCTTGCCACTGTACCTACTCGTACCTAAGCAGAATACGTCTATCTCTTCTAGGTAAGCCATGCCATGAAGCAGAAAATATCAGTTTAATGTATTAAAAATTCACATACCATGGGTGAGATTTAACTTGAGCAAATCACAATGGGCCTGCCTTAGCCGCCGTCATAATGGTACACCCACCTCCCCCATCAATCTAAACTAATATAACTACCCTCGATCATATGGTGTTGGAACAGATACCAGGCTGTCTACGTATATTTCAATATACGTCGAAAATATCAGGTCTGATAAATAGCTGTGATTTCGTTATAGTATATGGGTAGACTGAATGATTTGTGTATGCAGATTTCTTCAGAGAATACCCTTCGACTGGGAGGAACTTCGCGTGCTCTCTATTCCTTCCTCTCTGAAATCAGGTAATTTAAATCAATGTTGAAGCCATTTTCATTAATCGAAGATCAGTTGCTTGGAGGAGAATGAGATGCAGCGTGACTAAACTGATATGTATTTCCATTACTGACTGTCTCTTAGCCCAAGGCCTGAGTTAATTGTAATCTGCATGTCAAACAAATCTATAGGCAGTAAATTGAAGCAAGGCAGCCCGTTGGATTTTTTCTAACCGGTTGATGTTAGTTCATCTTTCTAGTGTAGGCCACCAAACAGCTATGGCACAAGCGACCACTGGTCTCAAGATCGTGGTGTAGTTCCAGTGCATGACTTTAGGTTTTAGACCTCATTTTAAGTCTACAGTCCTCTTGCACGAGTAGGGGACAAGTAGAGATTTTTTTATATCCCTCTGCATCGTTATCCTTCCACCATCAGTTCGTTAAGAATGAGGCCTAGACACATGGGGCTCCTCGAGAAACTCGAGAACTGGATGAGATGGTGCAAAATATTTTGATTTTCCTTGCTTAGAGGACATGTCTCATTTTGGCTGGACTTTCGTCCTAACCTAAGCTGGATGTTCAAGTGCAGAGTAAGGCTTACTGGCAAATTTTATAGAGTGTGTTAATTGTTGTTTTATTTCAAACATATTTATAATTTTTTTTTAATTGAAGTATTTTTTCTTGAAGTTTGTATATAAAATTGTTAGAATAATTAATTTTTAAAACAAACATATTTATTGTGAATAAAAGAAACATTGTTGAAATCTAGAATTAAGTCCCTGTGGATTCCGGCGAAAGATACGCTGGAAGTGAAACAGAGGCACGACTGGTCAGGAGAAAAGACGGCCGAGGATTCGTTGTTGGACTGTGAACCCATCTAGGCGGTTGTTGAAAGAATAAAATTTGAATTTATAACGAAAAAGTTGTAGTTTTTTCTTCTCGATATATCAACTATCGGAAGAATCGGGAAGACATTGTTCTTTTTTTTAGTCGAAAAGTCGCAAAAACTATTGCGATTAAACATTGGTGCCGAAACCCGGGAGATTTAGCGCGCATAAAAAACTTTATTGCCGCCGTATATTTAAATTTGCTCCAACATAATAGCGTTAAATTATATTGTCACACTTGCATAAACGGTTAAAGATAATCTTTTTCGCGATAGTGTGAAAAATAGAAACTAATTTTCACCAATAAATTTTTTGAAGTGTACCAATTTAAATTGGCCGGAAAAAAGCTGTCAGATGAGACAAATTGAAATCTGTGGAACATCGCATCATCTACAATTATCGGTAAAAGCCCATTAAAAAACCAAATTAAAGCTTTTTTTGTCACAGGCAAATCTACGTCATCAACGAGAGGAAACTGTGAATGCGTAGCGGGATTCTATCGACGAGCGGAAAAAAAGAGCATTCAAATTACTTAGCTTGCTGGTGTGGAATGTATTGCTCAAGTCAAGAGGAAAGGTGAAAAGCTTTGTGCAAGTAAGTCTTAAGATCAATTTGGGGAAAATTGTCGCTGAACAAATTGTGTTGCTAAGGTTGTTGCATTTTTGGAGATTGTTGCTGTGTGGATTGTGGGTAGCGTGTTGCTGAGAGCTTAGTGGCTGCGCGTACTTTTACATATTTTGCATAGAGTGGTTGTATTGGATGGTCAGGAGAAATTGTCGTTTGTAAGCGTAGGGATTTGATATATTGATCGTTGTTCATAAATTCTCGCTTACGTAGTCTCTCGATCTTTCATTCATTGCAAAAGGCAGCATTAGCAATTTGTTAAAAATCGCCAATTCAAAGGGGGAGAAAAATTTGTCGGAGCTAAAAGCGTTGAGAGCCTCAACAAAGGGAAGTTTAACGCGCATAAAAAACTTTATTGCCGCCAAAGGTGAATCGTTATCCGCAACAGAATTAGATTGTCGCTTGGAGATTTTTGAATCATATTTTAAGCAAGCAGGAATTGTCCAAAGATCTATAGAGAGAGACTTGGTATAAAGGAGGAGGAAATAGCAAATGATGCTTTTAGAGGGGAAATAGAAGAGATGTACGTTTGTACAAAGGCTAAGATTCTCGAACGGAAGGCAGAAGTAAAGGGAAGTTCCTCAGCCGCTGAAAGTTTGGATGCAACATTTCTTCATCACCAGCCAGCTTCTTGTTCAAGATTGGAACAAATTAAGCTTCCAAATTTTTCGGGCAAGTTCTCAGAGTATCCTAATTTCATTGGGTTATTCAAAAATCTGGTCGACAATAATGATGCACTCGATAATTTGCAAAAATTTAATTATTTAAAGCGATGTTTGTCTGGGGCAGCGTTAGGAGCTGTGAAAGAATTTGAGCTTAGAGGGACAAACTATCGTAAGGCATTAGAAAGATTAGAGAAGAGGTTTGATAACAAGTGCTTAATCTTTCAAGAACATATTAACTTGTTACTAGAGGTTCCGAAAGTTTCCAAGGCCACTGCTTTCTCTCTAAGAAATCTGGAAGATAGTTTTAATACACACCTCACAGCTATGTTGTCGATAGGTAGTTATCAGGACATTACCAATGCCATACTCATATCTCTTGCGTTAGATAGAGTGGATCCAGAAACGCAAGCCAAATGGCAAGATGTGGTTGATTACAATCAACTGCCGTCGTGGGATGAATTCACAAAGGTTCTGGATCACCGGTGTAGAATAATGGAAGCGAAGGAAGCCAAAGCACTGCATTATCAACTTCAAGTGCTCGAAACGATCGTCGTGTACGTGGTCGCGGAAGTAATGAAGGTCATAGTCATAGTCGACAAATTAGATCTACGGTGTTAGCTGTGCATCAGGTTCAATGTCCATATTGCAAATCAAATGGTCACAAAGCTGATAGTTGTAGAGAATTTCAAAGCTTACCAGTTTCTAGGCGATTTCAAGAAACCAAAAGGTTGATGCTCTGCATAAATTGCTTAGAAGTAGGGCATTCGGTGAGGCGTTGCTCCCAAACGAAATGCAGTATTTGTTCTCTACCCCACCACCACCTACTACATAGGTTTGCTCCCATTACGGAGCCGAGCGTTGCATCTACCTCTGGGGCAAACGGTGAACAAAATACATCGCCTTTATCCGTCTTACTGGGAAGTACAGGAAATCAAGTGGTATTAGCTACGGCAGTAGTTGAGGTTAGAGATTATTTGGGAAGTTATCATCCGGTACGTGCTATCTTGGATTCTGCATCGCAGCTAAATTTCGTAACTGAAGAGATGGCTCAACGGTTAAAACTTGTAAAAAGCAAAACGGAGATGCAAATAAGTGGAATAGGGAATGAGCTATCAAAAATCAAATATGTTACGCAGGCGACTTGTAAGTCGAGGATTTCCAATTTCAAAACAGATCTGGAATTACTTGTCATCAAGAACATTACCGATCTGCAGCCAACTCGATCATTCGCTGTCGATAGTTGGGATATTCCAAAAAACATAGTTCTGGCCGATCCTAATTTCAACAAAGCTTCTAAAATCGATATGCTGATCGGAGCTGAATGCTTTTTCGAGTTGTTGTCTATTGGGCAGATTAAGTTAGATGGCCGACCCACTTTGCAGAAAACTTTGTTTGGTTGGGTTGTATCTGGAAGATACGACCTTTCGTTGGTACCGAACGCAAGTGTATGTTTGGTAAGTGGTCACGGACAAACTGAGGATGCCAATTTAAATAAATTGGTAGAAAACTTTTGGAAAATAGAAAGAGTAGAGTCAAAGAAAAATTTACCCCTGATGAAGAACGCTGTGAACAACATTTTTTAAACACAGTAGAGCGAGGGGAGAACGGTAGATTTGTGGTTAAGCTGCCATTTAAGGATAATCCAGAAGTGTTAGGAGAATCGCTCGGCATTGCAAAGAAAAGATTCTTTTCATTAGAAAAAAGGTTGGATAAAAATCCAGAAGTTAAAGCAAAATATTGCGAATTCATGGAAGAGTATGAAAAGTTAGGTCACATGGATAAAATTTCTCAACATCAATTGGACCAAATGAGGTATTTTTGCCCACATCAATGTGTACTTAGGCCAGAATCGTCGTCGACGAAACTTAGAGTAGTGTTTGATTGTAGTTGTCCCACATCATCAAATATTTCGTTGAATAAGGTGTTGCTAAAGGGTCCAGTGATTCAAGATTCGTTGTTCTCAATCATTCTATGCTTTCGATTATACAAGTACGCCATAACCGCAGATATTGCTAAGATGTATCGGCAAATACGAGTTGAGGAAGGCGATAGGAAGTACCAGTACATAGTTTGGAGGAACAAAGCCACGGATGACCTACAGGGATATCAGTTGAAGACGGTTACGTATGGAACAACGTCTGCGCCCTTCCAAGCAACGCGCTGCTTAAAGATGCTAGCAGATAGCAACACATTGAAGTTTCCCTTAGGGGCAAAGGTATTGAGGGATGATTTTTATATGGATGACCTCATAAGTGGAGGAGATTCTGCAGAAGAAATCTTAAACATATACACCGAAGTCAGTACCATTCTTCAAGAAGCGGGATTCGAGTTGCGGAAGTGGTGGACAAACGAGAAACTACAACTACGACGCATACCAGAAAACCAGAGGGAGATTCCATTACGAATCAATGACTCTGACATCATAAACACATTAGGAATCAAGTGGAACCCCCATAGTGATCAGCTGCAGTATATGGTTCCAGCAATACAATTTTCGAAGAATATTACTAAGCGTGTCATTCTAGCAGAGCTGTCCACTCTTTTCGATCCGTTAGGTTTAATTAACCCCGTAATTGTAAAGGGTAAGATTATCGTACAGAATCTGTGGGTGAAAAAGGTTAATTGAGATGAATCGGTCCAAGCTAGAGTCTTTAGCGAGTGGGAATTGTTTCGAAGTCGGCTTAAAGAACTAAAGGATATTAAGATTCCACGATATGTACTAACTCCACAACCCAGATCAGTACAAATCCATGGATTCGCGGATGCATCATTGCACGCCTACGGATGTTGTATCTACATACGAACAGTAGATGAATTGGACCAAGTGCACTGTCAATTATTGAGTGCAAAGTCTCGAGTTGCTCCAATTAAGACCGAAAGCATTCCTAGGTTAGAATTGTGCGCTGCGGAGCTGTTGGTGGCGCTTCTCGTTAACATTATTCCAAACTTAGTTCACATTGTTGAGGAAATTTTTCTGTGGACAGATTCAGAAATAGTGCTTTGTTGGTTGTCTGCACATCCGTCTACATGGGAAGTTTTTGTAGCGAATCGAGTATCTAAAATACAGAGCGAGCTGCCGGCAGCAGTTTGGAAACATGTTGGCTCTAAACAGAATCCAGCTGACATCATATCCAGAGGAGCATTTGCGAGCGAGTTGTTAGAAAGTCGGTGGTTTTGTGGACCAGAATTTCTATATCTACCGAAAATGAAATGGCCGGAGAAGGATTGTTCCAGGATTGGGTTCTTGATGTGCGCAGATTGGTGAAGAAGGTGGTAGACAACTGTCTGCATTGTTTCAAGTATCGACCGAAGTTGTCCAGTCAAATAATGGGAAACCTTCCAGTTGATAGAGTGCAGCTGTCCAGGCCGTTCCACAAAACAGGTGTAGACTTTTGCGGCAGGCAGCCGTAAAGTCTGCCAAAACTCATCTCTTTCGTACAGTTGAGCTAGCTTATTTGACGTTCGAAGAGTTGTCCACGGTCGTGGCGGATATCGAAGCAATTCTAAACTCGCGACCCCTCTGCGCTATGTCGATTGATCCAAGCGATGAAGAAGTGCTGACTCCAGGGCATTTTTTGATCGGTGCCCCTCTAAATGCGATAGTTGAACCATGCATAGAATCAGAGCAAGTAAGCGATCTTAAAAGATGGCGACGTTTATCCCAGATTAAGCAACACTTCTGGGCTCGTTGGTCTAAAGAGTATTTGCTAGAACTTCAAAAACGAACGAAGTGGAAGGCGTCGGAAGCGAATGTCAAATTGGGTACTCTGGTCTTGATCGCAGATGACAATATACCAGCTCAACAGTGGTTGATGGGAAAAATCGTCAAAGTTATCGCCTCACAGGATGGGAAAATTCGAGTGGTCGACATAAAAACAAAAAATGGTATCCTGCGGAGAGCTATTCATCGTTTAGCGCCACTGCCGATAGAGAGTTAAAGTCTCTGTAGCCTCTGAGACTTCAAGGCGGGCAGAATGTTAATTGTTGTTTTATTTCAAACATATTTATAATTTTTTTTTAATTGAAGTATTTTTTCTTGAAGTTTGTATATAAAATTGTTAGAATAATTAATTTTTAAAACAAACATATTTATTGTGAATAAAAGAAACATTGTTGAAATCTAGAATTAAGTCCCTGTGGATTCCGGCGAAAGATACGCTGGAAGTGAAACAGAGGCACGACTGGTCAGGAGAAAAGACGGCCGAGGATTCGTTGTTGGACCGTGAACCCATCTAGGCGGTTGTTGAAAGAATAAAATTTGAATTTATAACGAAAAAGTTGTAGTTTTTTCTTCTCGATATATCAACTATCGGAAGAATCGGGAAGACATTGTTCTTTTTTTTAGTCGAAAAGTCGCAAAAACTATTGCGATTAAACAGAGTGCCTATAAGCGTTTGCCCCACACTAAAGACTAACCCTGTCTATGTAAGTTACCATATTGCATTCCGCAACCTCGAATTTGGTAAGCAGCCTATTAAGGATTGGATGCCATCGGAAACAAGAAAGCACATTCTCTTGGCGTCTTCCCGTATGTGATTTCATTCTTATTACTATTGAAATTAAAATGGATCAAGACGCAAACAAAGTCACTTATGTGCTTTTTTTTCAAGAAAAGGTTCCTAAAAGAACCGTATGGCAACACGAGAAAGCCAACTGAAATTTTAACTGATCGTTATGTTTCCTCGACAACGACTAGAATGCTGCTGCTCCTGATATGCTCACAGACACCATTCTCTTTGGAATGACAATCTTTATCCCTCATCGGATGAAGACTATCAAACCAAAAGAAAAGGCATGGTACGACTCGAGTTGTAAAAAGGCTGTTAGAGTCAGAGAAATATTTTTTCGGTCAAACCCAGAAAATCAAAAAAGTTTAAACGAGCCAGGAATGACTGCAACGTCTTTCTTCAACGCGTAAGATTCCAATGCGATCAAAAACTGAGGCAAAAAATACTACAATGTCCCAAAGGTAGTAACAATTTTTGGTCGTTCGTCAAAAATATTAAAAATTCTGCCTCATCCTGCATCCCAACGCTCATTGTAAACATTCCAGCTGTCAGCTCTTTGGACAAGGCCAATCTGCTTGCTGCACACTATGCGGCTAGGTCAACCCTCCTAGATTGTGCTTTGTCCCCGCCTACACTTGAGTGCGTCGAATCTTCAATGGGACGAATCCACTTTCGCACTCGTGTAGTAGCGAGAGTACTTAAATATCTCAACATACATAAATCCGCTGTTCCAAATGATATACATATCTCCCTTCCTCGCTGGCAAAACGACTGCGTAAGCTTTTCCATCAATCCTACTCCTTAGGACTCTTTCCGAGAAGATTGAAAACAGCATTTGTCCAGCCTGTCCATAAAAAAGGCGAATTTTACTCTCTCTCCTCCTACAGACCCATTGCACTTACGTCCCTTCTTTCTAAGGTCATGGAAACGCTGATAAACGGTCAGCTAATGAAATATCTCGAAATACGAAAACTTCTTAATGACCGGCAGTATGATTTTCGTAGCAACAGATGCACTGGTGATCTGATGGCATATATGGCCGAAAAGTGAAACCAAGGCGTACATTAATCTGGCGAAAGCAAGATAGTTGCACTTGATATTTCTAAGGCATTTGACAGAGTTTGGCATCAGGCTCTTTTGTCGAAAATGCGTGCTTTTGGGATTGACTCTCATCTTCAATGGATGAGAAATTACCTTTCGGAACGTTCAATTCAAGTTGTCTTGGATGGTTTCAAGTCTGATGTTCACAAAATAAATGCTGGTGTGCCCCAGGGCTCCGTTCTGTCTCCGACACTCTTTCCAATTTTCATCAACGATCTCTTGTCTGCTACTTCTAATCCAATATATTCCTTTGCTGACGACAGTACTCTCTGCTTTTTTTATTCGTTCCCGGGCTCACGTCCCTGCCCTTTGGCTGTAGAATAGGAACGGCAGCGTATGTTAAGCTCATTAAATTCTGATATTAACAGCATAAATAATTGGGGAACCACTAACAGAGTAGAATTTAATGTTTCCAAAACACAATGCTGTCTGCTGTCGGTAAAACGAAATTTAAACACTCAGCCATTATACATGAATGGCACTTGCATGGTCGAAACCGATAAACTTTCCAATCTCGGTATGTGTGTCAACGACAACTTATGTTGGAATGACTACATATTCGGTGTCGTCAAAAATGCTGCGAAATGTCTAGGTTTTCTCAAGCGATGTAAGAAATATTTCATCCCCCCTGATATGGCCTCAATATATAAGGGATTCATCCGCCCAAAATTGGTGTACATCTAGTCTGATGCTCCTAAAACATCTCTGCACCTTCTAAATAGAATTCAAAACCGTGAATAACATAAACGGGGTTAGAGCGGATTATAAAAAAACAACAAAATCACTGGTAACTAGGAACGTTTATTATCAAAAAAAACTTATTGTAAGACTTAACACGGGATACTACACACATTTCGTGTAGTTCGCCTCTATTTATTACATTCAATTTTCTGGGTTGTTAATCGGCAGACGTTATGTCAGCGATTTTGCAATTGCACATATTTTCTGGGAATACACCGACCGAATTGAGGTGTTTCCAGGAAATTGTGAAATAATTAATTATTTTTTTGTAATCGACCGGATAAACGTGTCAAATTCATCGCCTGGTGCTGGCAATGGTGCTGGTGTTTGCACATATGTAACTTCTCCCTCCTTAAGAGTGAAATTCTCCTGAATTTTATTACTAAAGTTCATTTGTATCCTTTTTTGTTGTATACATAAACATGATAATATTAAAAACATAATTAGTATTGTTACAATGCAAGTTACATTTATTTTATAGGATACATCTTTCTTAAATTCTATTTCTTCTATTGCTTTGATATTTTCAAAGTTTTTTAAGATAATTTTGTCAAACTTTATTGTTTCAGTAAAATTAAATTTTTCTTTATAATTCGGATAATAAAATCGTTGCTTTTGTATATGTTTTACATTAGAATATTTTAGATCTAAGAAATACAAGGTGCAATTGACGAAATTGATTAAATAATTTCCTGTGAGTTTTATATCTCTATCATCACATGTTTGGTTTATCTTTAAGTTTACATTTTTAATGAATAGTGTTTCGTCATCTAAAGATTCAATTTCGGTTTGATCATTTTTGATTAGTTTACAATTTTGTTTTATTACACAATGTTTACTTTCGATTAATTCGTTTAGATTTTTGTCTTCTTCATATTTGTACGTTTTATTTCTATATTCTATAATGAATTCTTTTTCGGCATCAATTTCTAGAAAATTTGTATTAGGAACTGGGGTTAAAAGTTTAAGGGGCATAGTTACATAATTTTTTGGAATTTTAATAGCGAACATTAACATGTTTTCTTTGTATTTTGCAACTCCAAGTCTTATTTGTTTTAATTTGAAAAAATCTATTTTATATGCTTCGATTTCATCATTTGTAAGGATATTGGGGTGTAAAATGTTACTTCTTGCTGATACAATATTATCCTGAATATGTTCTATTTTTGACTCGATATACTTAAGTTTAAATAATTGATCAAAATAAATTTGCTTCATTACTAATTCTCTTTCTACTCTCTGTATAGTGTTAACCTGTTTTAAAATTGTTACTCTATCGTTACTAATGGTATCTCTAAGCATGTTAAAAGTACCGTTAAAATATTCGTTAATTTTAATTTGATTATTGGATGCTACGATTGCATTATGACTGTTCTTTGCTACTGTATCTAGGTGTTCTTCTATAGTCTGTCTGTCGTCGTCGTCCATGGTTCCGAATAGCCATTTTTGTGTCGTACCTATAATGTTAATTAGACCTCGTCTTTGTCTATGTTGTAAGGGTAATAAAGTCCTAATCTTGTATATGATATTTGAAATTTCTTCGTTTAACATTTGTCTTTGTTCGAGTTGTAATGGGGCTAGATTAATAGAAATGTTTTTTACCAATGCTATTATTTCAGCTGGGTTTATAATATGTAGTATAATGTCTGTCTCATTTGTAATGCTTATGTCAGTCAATTGAAGTTTAACGTATCCGTTCTGTTCATTTATCGTCTGTACGTCAAGGAGGTGTTGGCAATTAATCTGAGTAGTCAGTGTCAGAAGTACTATCCATGCTATTACCTGTAAATTTTAATGGTCGCTTAATATTTGTATAATGGATATTTTTCAAATTTGCTTTCTTATATTTTGGCTCATGCTTGTGTCTAACTGCCTTGTAATTTTTAATAAAACCCGTTGACCTCTGTTCTTCATAATCTTCTCTAGTCTTATTTAATTTTCCTAATTTTCTTTCTTTTACTTTCTCTATATTCTGGCGAATTCTTTCTGGATCAATCTTATGAGTATGTGCGTCAAAAGGATTGCATTTCATGGTAGAGTGGAATCTATGATTATAATTTCTTACAGCTTTTTGTATAATTCTTTTTACTGAAAGTTTATTTTTATTGAATGAAATAATTCTAAATTTTTCTGCTATAGTGTTATGGAAACGTTCAATGTCTGCATTGCCGGTATGACTATTTGGCTTTGTTAAATGTAGAGAAATTCCCTCTTCTTCTAAGAATTCCTTTATCTGAACAGCTTTGAATTCGTTATCTGCTATTATTTTATTTGGTTTTCCTATTTTTGTAAAATGCTCTTCTAGTTGCTCAATTATTGTAGAGTGGTTTCTGTCTGTTAAATGGTACGCTGAACCGAATTTAGAAAATTTATCTATTATGGTTAGAAAACTTATTTTTCTTATTACGTATGTATCAATATGGATTATTTGATTGATATCTGTAGGTGTTTCCGTTTTCTTAAATTTAGCTTTTATGGGATTGCGGTCATATTTGACTGCTTGGCATACGTCGCATTGGTTTATAACAATATGGATAAATTCCATTAGTTTGGGATAGTATATTTTATACTTAATTTGGTTATATGTTTCCTGTATACCAGAATGTTGGCTTTCCTTAATATGGTACAGAGCTATTTGCTTCACAACTTCTACCTCTGTTTCGATGTCTTGTGCCCTAAATGAACACTTGACGAATCTTACCGAGTTGTCATTCGAATACATCTCTCTTATTTTTTCTTGGAGAATATTGTATACGTTATCCGCTAGTTCTGAGAATATGCCTACTTTTCCTTTTTTTATAGATCTCCTTAGTATGTCTCCTAACCTGTCAAAGTCATACTCTGCTATGTAGATAATTCTTTTACTGTGCAGGATCTCAATTTCCCTAATTTTGTTATTTGTTAGTATTAGCTGAGTTTTGAACTTATTGACGATGTCTTCGACAATTGGAATGTGATCCATTAGTTCTTCCTCTGCCGAATGTACAGTTTCATTGTCCTCGTCTTCTTCTACATTAAATACAAGTTCTGAATCACTTTGATTACCTTTAAGCGAAAAATTTTCTGTTAGTGTGGGATTCTCTCCCTCCTTAGATTTAACGTCCTCGTTAACCTCTATTCTGCTAAGAAAATCTGCTACCCTGTTTTCTTTACCTTTAAGGTACTCCATTTCAAACTGATATTCTCCTAGTTTAAGAAGCCATCGTTGATGTCTAGGTGAAAGATCTTTTCCTCTATATTTTGCATGAAGATACTTAATTGGCTGGTGATCTGTAAAGATCTTAAACTTATTACCGTAAAGGTAAGGTCTAAAATAATTTATTGACCACATTATCGCTAGGAATTCTTTGTCTGTAGCGGAGTAATTAAGTTCGTGCTTGTTGAGAGTACGTGATGCATAGCATATCGGGTGTCCTTCTTGAGAGATTACCGCTCCAATCGCATAATTGGATGCGTCAGTTGTCAGTGTAAATTGTTTTTTAAAGTTGGGGTATCTTAATATTGGGTGACTACTTATTAGTCCTTTCAATTTTTCAAATGCTTCTATGTAGTTTGGATCGTTTGCATTTATTTTGGCATTTTTCTTCAAGTATTTGGTAATAGGTTGTGCTACTTTAGCATAATCTCGGATAAATTTCCTATAGTATCCGGTTATTCCTAAAAAGCTCTTTATTTGTTTCTGGGACTTTGGAAGTTCTAATTTTTCAATACAAGCTATCTTATCCGGATTAGGTTTTAAACCGTCTTTAGTGAGAATATGACCTAAGAATTCGGTCTCTCGTTTCATAAAATTACACTTATCTACCTGTATCTTAAGTCGTTTAGATTCTAATATTTTAAAAATGTTTGTTATAGCTCTGACGTGTTCTTTCAATGACGTACTAAAGATAAGTATGTCATCCAGATAGACTACGCACGTCTTATTTATATGGTCTCTAAGAATATCATTCATCAGCCTTTGGAATGTCGCAGGTGCATTCTTCAAACCGAATGGCATTCTTATAAACTCATATAATCCGTGGGGGGTGACAAAAGCTGTCTTTTTGCGATCTTCTTCTTTGATTAATATCTGGTGATATCCTTTGGCAAGATCTATTGTGGTGAAGTATTGTGATTTCCCAAGTTTGTCTAATATTGAATCAATATTTGGCAAAGGGAATTTGTCGTCAACTGTGATTTCGTTCAACTTTCGATAATCGATTACGATACGAAATTTCTTTTTCCCTGAGTTGTCCATTTTCTTTGGAACAACTATAAGTGGACTCGAGTATTTAGAATTACTCTTTCGAATAATTCCCTGAGATTCCATTTCTATAATTTGACGTTTTACTTCTTCGTCATGCATAGGGGGGTATCTGTATAATTTAGCGTTCACTTGTTGATCAGTGGTTGTAACAATTTCATGCTCAATTTCTGGGGTACTTGATAATTTGTCACCTTCTTTGAAGAATAGATTACCAAATCTGTTTAACAGGTTATCTACTTCTTGGCGTTCTTCTTTGTTAAGATGATCTAATTTTATATGATTGATGCTAGTATCAGTAGTTTCTAGGGAACATATTTGATTTAATACATATGGGGGGTTAGTGAACTTTAAGCACTGATTGTTTAGATAAATATTTCCTTCTTCGAAGTTTATTAAAGTGTTTAATTTGTTTAGTAAATCCATACCAATTATAAACTGATATCCTCTATTGCAAAGTCTTTTGACTTTCCATCTAATAAGGGTGTTGGGTGACGCTTTGAATTCTTCTGGTACAGGTGTATGTATTTCATACGATATTGTGTCCCTACCTGTTACTGTAGTAAAGCGAATTGGCTCAATACGGAATTTTTCAAATTCATTCAACCTATCGTCTGCTATACTTAGGGTTGAGCCCGTATCTACTAATGCTATAAAGTTTTTTGAGCAAATAGTTATCCTAATTTGTGGTAATTCGTCCGAGGCTAGTTCATAAAAAACGCGGGACATTGTTCGTTTTGATTTCTTACATTTTCGTTACTTATTTCCTGAGGCATTACCATTCTTTGTCCAGATCTCTCCTGTTGATGGCTATTTTGGCCCGGAGATGATCTGAAGTGTCCTGAATTTGGGTTTTGACCTTGGGAGTTATTTATCTGTCTCCTATCGTTGTTTCCCTGAATATTATCAACCTCCATGTTTTCTGCTGGTGGATTTTGTCTATCAGGCTGCCTATGCTGCCCTGACAAGTTCCTTTGTTGTCCCTGATAATTATTTTGCCTATACTGACCCGAGTGGTTTCGTTGCTGTCCCTGATAGTTATTCTGCCTGAACTGTCCTGAAAAATGTCTTTGTTGGCCCTGATTATTTTGTCGATGCTGTCCTGATCTTTTATGATACTCATCAGCATAATTTGGTCTTCTTTGCTTTTCTGGTGGAACAATTGTCTTTGGCCTAACTACTCTTCTAAATTCCGGCCTAATGCAGGAATCCTCGAATCTTCTCTTTCTCATTACTGAGATTATTTTGCTTAAATCGTTTTCTTCATATATCCTGTCTAATAATGTGCCTTGCGCTATTTCTTTAGCGGTATTTATTAATATTACACCAATATTGCTTAAGTCTATATAGTTTTCTTCTTTATAATATACAATAAGTTCGTCAGTTTTATATTTAATACTTTGCAATTCTACTGCTAATTCGCTTACCGTATTGACCTTTAAATTTGTAATTCTTTTGTATATTTCGTGCGGCTCTGTGTCCGGTTTGTATCTAAGCTTCAATGTTTCCTTGATGGTAGTCCAATCGTCAGTCTCTGGTGTGTTGATCACGGCGTTCTTTGCTTCACCTTGAATCTTCTCGTGGAAAACAGCTCTCACTACAATCTTCCTTAGTTCTGGATCTTCTACTTGATTGAGGTAGTATTCTACGCAACTGAAGAATGAGTTGATCGTAACATCTCCTTGTCCGGTGAATATTGACATGTAACGGACATCTTTTAAAATCCTTTCCCTTTCCTCTCGGTTTTCTCGTTGTTGGAGTTGTACGTACGCTGACCTTACTTGTTCTAGCTGCTGAGTTCTTAGCTCTAATTCAGCAATAAGTTGATTTTGATTTTCCATGTTCCTGTTGTTATCGTGTATTTGATGTCTTTTCATAGACTTCTGTTTTTGCACTTCACTTGTGATTTTTCTTTTGCTTTTAGGTACACACACTAATCTTTGTCGATTTTATGGTATGTATTGCAAATTTTAATTCGAATTTTCACTGGGTAACGTGTTTATTAATTGAAATGTTTCATTTAGGAACACTTATATTTAATTAATTTCACACGACGTAAATTCGTTTCGCTGGACTCTTATTTTATAAGAATCCTACCGACTGCGCCAATAACATAAACGGGGTTAGAGCGGATTATAAAAAAACAACAAAATCACTGGTAACTAGGAACGTTTATTATCAAAAAAAACTTATTGTAAGACTTAACACGGGATACTACACACTGGGTTGTTAATCGGCAGACGTTATGTCAGCGATTTTGCAATTGCACATATTTTCTGGGAATACACCGACCGAATTGAGGTGTTTCCAGGAAATTGTGAAATAATTAATTATTTTTTTGTAATCGACCGGATAAACGTGTCAAATTCATCGCCTGGTGCTGGCAATGGTGCTGGTGTTTGCACATATGTAACTCGTGCGATAAAACTCATAGGTGATATTAATACCACTCAGACAATGGACACCCTCGAACACCGACGTAATGTCTGGTGTCTTACTTTGTCGCTATACCCACCACCTGTGCTCCGTAGAAATAGCCGGTACCATTCCCCCCCTTCAAACTTTTTACAGTAACACCCGTCTTGCTATAAATGCTCATCAGTATACCCTCAAGCGCATTGTCGGACGTACTCTAAAATATCGTGATTCATTTATAAGCCGTACAACTCGCTTATGGAATGCCCTGCCGATCTCTGTATTTCCTGGTCGTTATAAGTTACAAACATATAAAAACAACGTACATCGGTACCTGTCTTTCCATCCTCCCTGATTTTCCTTCTCCCGCGCTGTGAGCAAACATTTTAAGGGTACCTACTTAAATCCCTTGAGCGCGCGCAAATTATAAAAAAAAAAGATCGAGGATTCTCTCAGTGGTCTGTAGCAGGAAGTATGACAGACTGATTGATCTGAATTCCTTCCGAACGTATGATAGCTTTTGGCTGCTAATGCGTTGAGTATTGTACCGAGAGCTAAAGGAGTTTTCAAAATGCATAAAAACGTGTATTTGATATCATGTGCAGGCGACCGCTTCATAGATCCTCTTTTGTAGATCCTTAAGGATGCCTTGTAGATTTTCCAGTCCAGACATCTGACCTAGTTTCAAACATTAAAATTCCTCCTATTCTTCAGGCAATTTTTAGACTGGAGACTGCAGTGGGCTTACATTCTGTCCTCCTTACTGTAGGACAAAATGAGGTATCCTTTACCTAAGACTAAACAAAGAAGTGAGTTCCTTGTTGAGTTTTTCAATGTGATTTCCGAATCCATCCAGTTTGGCTTGCACGGTCATATTGTGTTGCTCCTAGTTCGTCCTCCGTGGGTTACGGTATTCCGAGGAGGAAAATTTCATTCCTTCTCAGTAAAGTCCATGCCTCTACGCCATAGAGCTGAACTGGAATGATGAGGGTCTTATATAGAGTACATATTCCTTGACAAGGTTTTATTACTAAATTTCCTTCTTAAGCCAAAGAAACAGAAATTGAGAAGTGCAGCTCTGATGAGGTGTGATTATCAGCGATCACAGCAGAGCCGATGTTGACAAAATCCCTAACTACCTCAAAGTTATAGGTATCTACTCGTACTGTAACGTTGTGTCCGATTCGTCGACGTTGTGCGTCTTTTCTTGTATATGCACTTGGCTTTACCGTTATTCACAGCCAAGTGACTTTTTGGCGCCTTTTTACCAGTAACAGTTCGCTGCGTTCGGAAAATGACACGGTTGTCATTTTTATGTACAAGGTATCCGAACTAGTCAAAAAAGTGTTTTTTTCTTTGTATAAAATAGGCATGTGGGATTTAATCCTCATCCAGTGGTCATAGACTTTTATAGCACATTTGTGTTCATTTAGCGATTTTAGTGTTCCAGCGTAAATCCATGCCTTCAAGGCTTGGATGGTCGTGGGCTTATTGAATTTAACATTGACTTTGCAAATGGGAGATTACATGACCAGGAAATATCTCGTGCGATAATTCCATTATTTCATGTCTTCCAGATTCATACCATCCAGTTAGGGCTCAAAAAACTGTATTAGCATTTGCTGGTAGGTTTTATTGGCTTGGGCTGTGGCTTCCGTTCTATTTTGTAGGCATGAGCCTTTCATGAGAATACTCTGAATTGTGCTTAGTGAAATGTTGACTACAATGCCAAATGGATGTTCTGGACTGGGGGACAGATTCTGCCGGCCGAATAGCAGTGGTGTTTTCAGAACAATCTGGACGGAATCGTGTCGACTTCACGAATATTTTGATTATTGTTTTCACACCTGATACACTCGAAACAATTTGTGAATCGTGGGAGTCAAACTATCACCATTCTTGAAAACCCTGCACTCCTTTTTGACGTTAAAGGTCCCGGTGAGATTGCTTTCGACCTAAATAGGGCATCGAGCGCTTCTCATCGTCATGCTACAATATCTGACGTTTGACAAAATTAATCCTGGCTGTATACAGCATCTAAAAGCCGTTTATGGACCTGGGTTTCTTGAGTTTTCTCTAGGGTCTGCTGTAATATCGATATTTGGTCAATTGGGCAATTGCTGAATAGATTATTCGTGGTGGACCACGGCTTGGTTTCTCTCTCTGAAAATTCACAGCATAATAGGGGCCAATCAGATTGTTTATAAGTGGTTTCGGCAGACTATATATCGCATGCGATGTTAAGAAGACTGGTACCACTGTAGCAGGTGCTATCTAACATAGAGTATCTCCCTTTTTGTGGATCGGATTAACCATGCTGAGATTTCATTCATAAGACATGCTTTCCTTTGACCCTATGTATGCAATTAATTGGTGCATGTCTACCATGCCACCCTTAGCTGCCTTAAGAGCTCATCAGGTAGTCCACCCGGACTGGCAAGCTTGTTATGCCTAAGTTGATATATTGCTAGCTGCAATTTATTTTGGTTGGATGGGCGGAAATCCTGGCTATCTTCGGTGTTAGCGTCTTCTCCGCTTCTCATCACATGAATTAATAAGTAATTTTTTCTACTGCTAAAGTTCCTTGCTTGTCGCTAGAGGGTTATGCTCGGATCTTGCTGTCTTGATACATCCTTTTTACGTTTTTATTCTCTTTTTTCAGAGAAACTGACATTCATCCATCCTCCTTTCATCTTCGTTGGTGTGACATCTGAGATATTTGTTTACATACCTACTACAGTGTCTTAAAACTAGTAGCGGTTTTTTGACGTCCTTCAAAGACTCAAAGAATTCTGCCCTATTCTCTCTTGTGCTCTTTCACAATGAAATTTGAGCGATTAGGCCATTGGATAAGGCGACTTTGCTTATAGCAAGCTTCGCGGTCCACTCAAGTCTTCCAGACTGCCGACTACCTCAGGTTCTGCTCTGTCTCCGACGCAATTTCTAATTTTTATTGATGATCTCTTGTTTGCTACTTCTAATATAATACATTCGTGTGCTGACAACTGTAGTCTTTGCGTTCCATACACCTTATTAACATAAAGATACAGATAATTGGAAACCATCAGTTAAGTGGATATTACTCGTAATGCTTCCACCTACCTATTATCCATGCCAGTTACTTGGATCGACTCGAATAACACCATGATGGAGGCTTCTCTAGTATATTGCAGCAATGATACTACGGTTTCTTTAGATTAATCTGCATCACAGCAAAAAGACCTTGGCCGAACTCATTCTGCTTCGAACAACCTAGTCCAGGAACCATGGGTTGTAGAAGGCATGGTTAATGAACTTGGGACACCTGAATACGTTTCGCTCTATACAAGAGACAAAGGTAAGATTAGAATTTGTATGTATATTAGTGAAACGTAGCCTTAATGTATTCTTACTTCTTAACCTCAACGACCCCGACATAACTGCTGTCAGACTGGAGACTGCAAAAGACACCTACTTACTGCCATCGGCATATCTTAGCCACAACCATGTGGGCCCTCTCCATGGTGACAACCTAGAAAGGGTGGTACTAGAAACTGGGATGATAAAAACTGGCCTCATCAACGGTTTCGACGCTAACACTCATCACACGGTATGGGGCACTACCGTGCCATACCAACGATGGAGGTGAGTCACTTTTTGTTTACATTACTTCATTGTTTGCAATATTCGCAAACTTTTATAACTAAAAACTGACAAGAAGATATCACTCTTGTCCCCGACAACATCACTCAAATGATAACGAACTGGAACACTTTTTTTCAGACCACAGATGTAGTCAATTCAGTCTGAATGATACTCTTCCCCGCCAACTATCATTTCGGAATTATCTGTACAGAGGGACACTTTTAAAAACGCTTTCATCTGAACTTTTAAGTCCCTAGCGTAACATCAACGAGCTTGACATGGAAGTCAAGGATTTCATCCTGGCTCCCAATCAGGCAATGGATGCTTCCTGTCCTTTTATTCTACCTAGAGGCAAGAAAAAGCCGCGCTGGTGAACATCAGCACGGGGGCCGCTTAGAAACGTTTATAGGAAATTTTTCAACTAAGCAAAAAGGACAAGTAAAGTGACTGACTGAGACTCATAACAGGAATCCCTCAAAATATATAAAAAAAAAACTGATTAAGGCAAAGCGACAATCCTGGAGGTCATTCTGTGACAAAATAATAGAAACGTCTGAGGTATCGCGGCTAAGAAAAATCCTCTACAAATGCTATGATGCCTATGGTTCTTGGACGACCTTAAATTGTGAATCACTCAACCCGCTACTGGGCATCCACTTTCCAGGTAGGTCCCTATTCACTCTAGCCGCTTTTGAAAACTCTAAATCGACTGGTTGATATAAATATGCAATCTAAAATTGATCGACCAGATTTATCTACTGTTCAACATGCCTAAAGTCGGTGGAAATGGCTCCACATTCACTGACTAGCCACATCGGACGATCCCTTCATGATAGAGAGTAACAATAGTCGCATTCCTGGACATAGAAGGTGCCTTTAACAACGTCAACACATCCACAATCAGGACTGCACTGTCAACTCTATAGGTAGATGATTCACTTGCGAAGCTGATCCGTCTTATGCTAAATAGCAGGATAATGAAGTCCAAACTGGGTGGGGCTTCTGCTGAAACATGTGTCAGCAAAAATGTCCTCTCACCCCTAATCAGGAACTTAGTGGTCACTAGCATACTGCTGATATACCTGGCAGTGGGTGGTAGCAGAGTGGTTACCTATGTGGATGAAATTGCTATAGCCGTCTGAGGTAAGCATCTCAACACCATTAAAGAACTCCTACAGCTAAATCTTAGTAGATTAAACGGTTGGACAGATCGCTGTGGTTGGGGGTAAACCCTCATAAAATTCATCCTGTCCTCTTTTCCCGGAAATATTTAAAATTCAGTCATAGACCCTCCCTCAATCAACGGTACCAATTTAAGTGGGTCTATTTCACAGAAAACTAAACTGGGAACCTAATATTCAAGAAAGAATGAAGAAAGCTACAGCAGCTTTATGCTGTTGCAAAAAAGCCTTTGGGAATAAATAGGGACTTCAATCTTGCATTACCCTCTGGATATTTTCAGCAGGCAAGTAGCTGCTAACGCATTTATCTGCCTTAAGGCAACTTACACAGTGGACAAGTAAAATATTTGGACACGCTAATATTGCTCATACACTAAGAATCCTTCCAGAGAACATCTTTTACACTATGCTCCAATATTGGATTGACAAAGATTTTTATGTAAGCATCCTCTCTAGATCCTTCTGGGAGGAAGATGCTTTCATGGATGACCTACGTTCTATACAGATTTATCTAAGACTGATGACGGTAGCATGTTCCAGGAGGAAATTTTGGCTATTAAAGAAGATCTCTCTTGGCTGAAGAAAAACGTGATATCTCCAAGGGATATCTGCATCTTTTCGGAGAGTTAGACCACAATCAAATCCCTGGAAAATTCTAAAACCCCCCTTCGCTGCCGATCATCTCTTAGAGATATGGCAAAGCAATTCAACTTTGTTGGATGCCGCGGCACAGAGACATTTCAGGAAATTGCAGGGCTGACGAACACGCCAAAATTGGAAGCATTCTACGAGTAACTATCCTACCGGAAAAAGGTAGCACCAGTATACCAATCGCTATACTGGTGGTGGATGGTAACAAGAGAACAACCTTAGGTGGATCAACATGTCCAGCGACCAAACAAATCTGGCCAAAGCTGGATATGAATCACTTTAAAAATTTGATCTTCAAAAATAGGAAACATCTCAGCCAGATAATCCAAGGAGACAATCCAAGGAGGAAATTTCACTTCGGAGCTTTCTTCTACACTGACTTAAGCGATCCAAACAATATAGACGCTAACAGTCTCCTCATCAGAAGCTCAAATAATTCCAAGAGTGGGAGGATCACAAACCCGGGTGGCATCACAATAGGCCAACAGGCCTAAATGGATTGGCTTCTCCAACTGCCACTCTTACCTAACCTAACTTACTTTACTTATATCGCCGAAGCGAAAAAACTACCCATTCTTGGTATACGGGTTTCCTCAAGCAATGTAGCAAATATTTTACCCTGTTTGATTTTTTTATCTTTGAAGTGTGTGCTAATTATGAAAAGACTGATCCTACCACAATGCCTAAATGGCAGTGATATCTCGATTTGAACACGTTGACAGGTCCTGTAAATCCATATCCGTTATGGTTATGCAGACTGTTGACGCCATCATTGATGTGCCTTATGTCCTTCTTCTCTGCTAAAATTATTTTTGACATGACATCATAGTATTTCTATTTTCTACTGCTCAACACATGCACGTATAAGTTTGGGAAGTCAAGCCCTGTTGAGCAGTAGCCAATGTCTACCACGAGGAGGTAAGTTGGCACAATTGATGTGTAGTTATGCTTGGAGTAGTGAGAATCCCCAGGTTTTACCCCACCGAGCACCTACCGTAATCGCGTAACACTCAACCACTGTTGGTTATGGTTAATTATCCAGGACTGAGATTACTGTATACCACAAATAGTCTAACATGTTTTGGCAAGGTTAGTCCTCCCCAAAGGACTTTCTAGATTTTCTAAGAAAATTTAAGTGGACTTTGCTATCTAAAAAATCAGGTCTTCCTTTTCGGAAACAAACGAATGAATTAAAGAAAAAAAAAACGAACATAAAAGAAATAAGAACAACAAATTATATTTTTCATATATACAATGTTAAATTAAAAATTACATTTAAAAATAATAATAATAATAATACATTGTATTATTGCAATCAGGTGACCTGGTTCATCTACGGATACTTCGCTATTACATACAAACAAATTCATGACACTTCTTTAGTAAAGAAAACTTAAAAATTTAGAAAATAAAACGAGAAACATTCCAGAGGTCAAGGCTACACTACTGCTTTTAGGTGTGGTGTCATTGATAATTCCAACATCATTATCATCGTCAGATCCTTCAGTTCTCATTAATCTCTGAGCACTTGGGACATTTTTCAACACTGTTCTATTGTTCAAAGGCTGAACTGGTCGGAAATTATGTGTCAAAGGCTCACCAGCGTGATTGTAAATGTGACGGAATTTTTCAATCTAAAAAATAAAATAAAAATATAAAAAATAAAAATTAAGAAAAAAAAAATAATATAAAATATAAATAAATAAAAATAATTAAATAATAATAATAAACATTAAAGGCTAATTTAGAAAAAAAAGTGAGAAGAAAATGCGTCTGCAATTGAATTAATCCTTTTTTGTAGGGAAAGTTAGCGTTCCATCGTTTAGACCTTCGACTGAAAACCTGACTTTCTACTTTTTAATCTCTGTATCCATCCTGGGGCATGGGGTTAAATGTTGTTTTGTTTTCAGCAACGGGCTCTAACTCTCCCGAACTGACCCCAAGTGTCAACGATTCCTTTTCAATTCATCTCCGCCATATCTTCTGGAGCCACCCATTCTTCGGATTACATTACACCTTACAACAGAGTCGCTTAAAATGTGACAGATACAGCACCACTCTTATCTTCGTAGAGTGATGTCTTCAGGACCCTGATCTCTTCTCATATAGAGTTGTTCGTGTAGGATGCTATTTGTCCCGACAACTATTAACTACTAACGTCGGAAACAAATCTGCTTAGAAAACCATGGAGATAGCGTTTTAGGGGCACCAGAAATAACTGGCGAAATTTGGACATTATTGGACAGCTCTTTATAGCCACAGGGTGTAAGTGGCGTAGTTGGTATCTGACCCCATACACATTTATGTATTGTTATATATTGATACTTCTCTTACTTGGACCAAGAAGGTCTTTTTAAACTTGATTCTGGTAAAAGTCGTACTTGACCCCAATCAGGCTAAATATCACTTATGGTTGTCCAGCATATTTTAGAGGCACTGCCTTAAAATCCGTCTCGGTAAGTACAGAACGCAATGGTTAGAGTACATAAAATATTATCTTAACAAGATCCCCTACGATGGGGCTCGTCTGAATAAGATTGGCAATTTCTTAATCAAGGTGTTTCGAAGGCACGATGCGTCAGCGACAATAAACTGATCTTCGGGGTTTTTAATCGCAATGAAAGGCACCACTAGAGCACGCTTCGTTCCAGCTTATTTAGCTGAAGGCATTTCTTTATACTGATGCCAAAGGTTAAGTACAAAGTGCGAGTATCAGCGGCTCACCTGTTCCGCTTTAGTCCTACGACTAACGACAGAGATTTACTTGAAGCTGAAAAGCTAATTTATAAATTTTTTTGGCTTAAAGAAAGAAGAGGGGCTTAGGTGTTTAGGTTAAGTTAGGTAATAAGGGCTATGCTAGTTCCTAAGGGAGAAGCATACACGGAGATTATTATTATGGCGGGTATTACCTAGCCTGTGTTGGCTGAAAATCAGCCAGAGCTTTTAACAAATCTAACGAGATCAATCAGTTTTGCTTTGCTGATGTCCTCAAGTTCACCAAAAAGTCTGTACGCTAGGTGTTTGGCACGGCGTATTTGGAGGTTAGGGCAGTCACACAGCAAGTATATGTTTTCCCTACGTTCCTACAGCTCCTCTTGAGAAAAACTCCTATTCTTCTAGCCATCCTGCCTATGACGCTGTGGCTAGTTTTTTTTTTATAAGTTAGCGTGCTCAAAGAGTTAAGGTACCCCTAAAATGTTTGCACACAGCGCGGGCGACGGAAATTTAGAGAGAAAAGAAGGATAGGTACCGATGTCCGTTGGTTTTATATGTCTGAATGTTACAATGACTAGGAAATAGAGAGCTCGGCAGGGCATTTCATAAGCGAGTTGTTCGGCTTAGGAACGAATCACGATATTTCAGAGTACGTCCGAAGGTGGGCTTCTAGGTATACTGATGAGCATTCATAGCAAGACGGGTGTTACGGTTAAAGGTTTGAAGGGGCGGAATGCTACTGGCGATTTCTATGGGGCACTAGTGGTGGAAATAGCGATAAAACAGAGTGAGACACGAGACCTTACGTCGGTGTTCGAGGGTGTCCATTGTTTGAGTGATATTAGTATCACCTATGAGTTTTATCGCACGGTTTTGAATCCTATCTAGCAGGTGCAGAGATGTTTTGGGCGCATCCGACCAGATGTGATCATTGTACTCCAACTTTGGGCGGATGAATGCCTTATATGTATATTGAGGCCAGATCAGGATTTTTGGCGACATCGAATATGTGGTCATTCCAACGTAAATTGTCACTGACACACATACCGAGAATGGAAAGTTTTTCGGTTTCGACGATGTGAGTGCCATTCACGGATAATGGCTGAGTGTTTAAATTTCGCTTTAATGACAGCAGACAGCATTGAGATTTGGAAGCATTAGATTCCACTCGGTTGATAGTTCCCCAATTGATTATGCTGTTAATATCAGACTTCAATGAGCTTAATATACGCTGACGTTCCTATTCTACAGCCGAAAGGCAGGGACGTGAGCCCAGGAGCGAATAAAAAAAGCAGAGAGTACTGTCATCAGCAAAGGAATATATTGGATTAGAAGTAGAAGACAATAGATGGTTGATGAAAATTTAAAAGAGAGTCGGAGACAGAACGGAACCCTGGGGCACACCAGCATTTATTTTGTGAATATCAGACTTGAAACCGTCCAAGACAACTTGAATTGAACGTTCCGAAAGGTAATTTCTAATCCACTAAAAAAGAGAGTCGTCGATCGCAAATGCACGCATTTTCTTCAAAACAGCCTGATGCCAAACTCTGTCAAATGCCTTAGAAGTATCAAGTGCAACTATATTGCTTTCGCCAAATTGGTGTAGGCTTTGGTTCCACTTTGCGGTGAGACATGCCATCAGATCACCAGTGGACCTGTTGCTACGGAAACCATATTGCCGGTCATTGAGAAGTTCTCGTGTTTTGAGATATTTCATGGGCGTTTCCATGACCCCGGAAAGAAAGGACGTAAGTCCAATGGGTCTGTAGGAGGAGAGAGAGGAAGATTCGCCTTTTTTAGGTGCAGGTTGGACAAATGCTGTTTTCCATCCTCTCGGAAACAGTCCTAAAAGTAGAATTGATGTAAAAGCTTACGCAGTGGTTTTGCCAGCGAGGAAGAACACCTCTTTAGAAGGATGGGAGATATACCATCTGGACCAGCGGATTTTTGAATGTTAAGATCTTTGAGTACTCTTGCTACTACACGAGTGCGAAAGTGGATTTGTACAATTGAAGATTCGACACACTCAAGTGTGGGCGGAGACAAAGCACAATCAGGGAGTGTTGAGCTAGCCGCAAAGTGTGCAGCAAGCAGATTGACCTTGTCCAAAGAGCTGACAGCTGGAATGTCATTGTAAATGAGCGTTGGGATGGAGGATGAGGCAGTATTTTTTGCTTTTAAGCGCGTTTAAGCTTTTTTCGGTTTTCCTCTGTTGGGTTGGTCTTGATGGACCGAAAAAACATTTCTCTAACCCTGACAGCCTCTTTACAGCTCGAGTACCACGCCTTTTCTTTTGGTTTGATACTCTTCGTCCGATGAGGGATAAAGTTTCTCATTCCAAAGAGAATGGTGTCAGTGATCATATCAGGAGCGGCATACACGTCGCTATGGAGGAAACATAAATTCTTGAAGAAGCTGTTAAGACCACTTCATCGTATTGCCATACGGTTGTCTTAGGAATCTTTTCTCTAGCTGTGTGCTCGGTGTACGAGAAATTAGCTGATATGACACAGTGGTCCGACGAACCTAGAGCACATTGACCTTGTATTTGTCATGGTGAGAAGTTAAAAACAAGTCCAGGATGTTGGCGGTATGACTATCAACGTCTGGTATTCGTGTGGACTCATTTACAAGAAGCGTTAAGTTGTTTTCCGCAGCGAAGATCTCAACATACCGTCCTTCGGGTGTTGTCTGTCCACAATGTCGAAGCCACTCAGAATTGTGTATATTGAAATCGCCTGTAATAACAATGTCAGTATAAGGATACAGGGATACAATTCCTTGAATGGAGTCAGACAACGCAGCAAACTCGTTAAAAGTCGAGCTGCTGTCCAGTTTGGGGCTTCTGTAAATAAAGCAATAGTGGATTATTCGCTGATTTTAACAACATGAAATTAAATTCCGGATTGGAACATGGACTGCATTGTGGTGGAGTTTGGTAAGCTACATCACTACGCACGTAAATGGCGAAACCGCGGTGAGAGAAGAATAATGGCACTAGTTCGCATCCAGTTAGCTTCTAATCAGAGTGACCTGATTAGTAAGCGGGGATCTACCTGTGTTTCACTAAGTGCCAAAACAGCTGGCCTGAATTTACAGACGCGGACGTACGCAGAAAAGTGATTTCTTCTTAGCCCGCGTATGTTCGCAATGTCCACTCTAAATTCCGGAGTCATTATATGAAAATAAAAACAAAGACAGAAAACACAAACACCGACGATGCTAAGCAAGGCTGCGAAGTGAAAATTCTGACGTTGGTTTATCGAATCAAATTGCTGTAGGTGTTATGCCCTTACAACAGTATGAAACAGTGGACCAACAAAATTGTCACTCACAACCCGCTATCCATCAGTTATTGTCTTGTTCTCCCGCTGTCTAGGTTTGGCCAAAAGGATCGTGAGATGACTTAGTCACTCCTGGATATCCAAGATTTGTTGGATCGTTCTATGGCTATAAGTTCCATTTAGCGCTTCAGGGTTCCAATTGGTATATTTATGTCGATGTGTGTGCTGTTCCTGTGCAGAGATGCACTCTCTCCTGCTAGCTCTTTGGCAAGTGTAGAATACTCGCAATGATGTTTTGGTTCTTTCTTCGATGTTAGCTTTCCAACTGAGCTTACTGTCTAGGATGATTCCTAAATATTTAGCTGCGGATGAAAGTTGTATCCTAACACCGTTCTTTCTGAGAAGATTAAACGCTTCAAGTTTTCTTTTTCTTATAAAGGACACTAGTTCGTTCTTTAAGGGATTTAATATGTTCAAGGCCGACTCCATTAGTTCGCAGACCGTTGAAAGATGTTTTCCTCCCACCAGAACGATTATGTAGTCGGCGTAGGCTACTGCCTTCTGTTCAAAATTTGTAAGTATGTTGTTTACAACAAGAAGCCACAGAAGGAAGAGATCAATCCTATTTGTTGAGTTCCTTTTGCAACCATTCTCCTGCTTGAGTTTCTCCCAAATTCTGAATTTATATTTCTGCTCTTTGGCATGCTCTCAATCTATGGAGCTTGTCCAAGGCCATTCTTATAGATCCTACGACATTTCGGAAAGTTGCCATTTGCCTACAACCTCGTGCAGTGCCATCTCAAGGTGTTACTCAAGTAGTATCATATATTTTTCTACTTGCTAATTAGGTTAAGTTTAGCTAGGGGGTTTTTGAGAAGAAGCTGTGCTCGTCAACATAAGGCCGTGTCTCCCTAAGGTGAACGATGCCCAAGCCTTCGTTTTGGGCAGTTTAGAGGATCTCCTTTTTTATGGATTAGCTAAATGATGCAAAGCCTCCACCCGTCAGGCACACCTCGACATGACTTGGGGACTGCTCTCTACCAAGTCATCACCTGCTGCTTTAAATAGCTCGGCAGGTTGTCTGTTCGGTCCAGCTGCCTTTTAATGTTCCACTTATTATTATTTAATTTTAATCTGGAAGACGGAAAGTCTGGCTTTTATCGTCCAAGCTTAATGATTCGTCCTGTGCGACAGCAGAGTTTGGGTCATCCGCGCTGTTAAACAGTCCGAAGAAGATACCACGATGCATTCTTCTCTAATGATCCGAAGCGTTCTTATATTTTATAGTCAGTGCTAAAAGATTCAGAGCGAAAGCATGCTTCAATATCGAAAGTTCAACTCAGTTGTTCTTTGATCTTTTGTTCCTGAACTATTTTTGTTGTTACGGCAAAAAACTAGTCAGTCTTCAGCAGCTTGACTAATTCAATTCTTCCACTACAGCCTAAAAAATTCATTTTCCCATGGCTTAGTTAAGGGAAGCAGCAAATACAATACTTCTGAGAGGTTGTGGACTTTATGAAGTTATTACCTCCACATTGTTTTTAGGCCTCGCAGGCTGAAAGGTTTTAACTATTTGTATCGTTCGCTCCACTTGTGTTCTCAGAGTGCAGAGCGGAGGTTTGATACTTTTATCTGCCATTTCCCCTTCTAGGGAAGATTCTTTTCGAACTAGCTCGTCTGTGTGCTCATTGCCTGCTACTCCTGGTTGTCAATAAATATATTAATATTGTCATGGGATATAGCCTTATTGCCGCAAGTTTGGCTGCTCCTTCTGTAATCTGGCAGGCGTCATGAGCATCGTAAGTTCAATTGATCGGAGGAGGTCTCCGATGGATCTTTGATCCATTCGTGAAAATGGATATCGAGCCTTGTACCACTTGGTCCCACTCTTGGGAAAATTCAAGCGAATGTTATTTCAAGACGTGATGTGGTATTATGTATTGTAGTCCGATTGGAGCACAGGCCCAGTTCACTTGTAGGGATCGAGACAGGTCCTTTCGGCTTTGGATTCCACCCATTAAGTTGACTCAATCAGATTCTTGCATGTGTAGATCTAGGGGCAAGAGGCCAAGTATGTTTTCCAGTCCCGCCGTTGGTGTCGTTCCCATGGCATGAGTCGTGCCTATGCATGCAATCCTCTGTACTTTTGTCATTAACCTAAGATTGCTACAATAGTTTTATTTGTGAATTACCACCATAGTAAGCTACCGTAGCTTCATAGCTCAGATGGGTCTGATGATAGCCGTATTAGGGTTAATGAGTTAGGTCTCCATTTTCTTCCAAATATATGGCTACAAGGGTAGAATGCGACTGTTGCTTTCTTCACACATTCTTCGACATTGAGCTTCCAACTCAATTTACTAGTTAATAGTTGCACTCTTCGATAATCGAAGGGTTGTCGCATCATATGAAAGGAAAAACAAATTGTGGGATTACACTTTTATGTGTGAATAGAATAAGCTCTTTTTGCGGGTTGATCACCAGCCCACAGAGCTTGGCCCGTTCTCCAAGGATTCAAACAGCATAGTTTAGAATTTCACTGATCGTGGGAACAAACTTGTCGGTAATCTTCAGAAAAAACTCTGTTTCTGTCCCTTCTAATTCAGGACACCCCCATACATGACGATCTTCCAAGCTTAGTCGTTAGTGAGACGATAATTGAAGCCAGAACCAGAGGGGATTTCGTAACCAGGTATAGCGGTGAATAGTCAATGCATGCAATGCGTCAATGTCTAGGCCGGCAGGCGGAAAGCACGGATCATACCGGCTGAGATCGGTGTGCCACCGAACGAGAAGAACCTACCAGCGTTCCCGGACTCGGGATACAGGTGCTATGTACATGGAATGCATATCGAGAAGCAAGAAACCGACTAAAAATAAGTGATTAAGTCTAGTAAACAACTTCTCCTTAGAGATCCTTGCGAACGACTTAATTACGATGTATGGTGTAAAGCTTATCAAATTTTATCAATGAGGTTGAAAGGCTCCCTCATGCAATCGCTAACATGTCCGATAATGTTGCGAAAAATATGATAGTTGCGACTCTATTTCCTCACCAAAAAGGGGGATACTGCTTGGTCAAATTCAACATGAGAGTACCTCCATTCCTATGATTACACGCGAAGAATTGCTCCAAGCATGTGAAAAAAAATTACCGGGAATGGATGGTGTTCTAAATGAAGTCTGGAGTTAAAGCATAAGAAGTTGCTGGCGTTGTGCTCCAAGGGTCGGTTTTCGGCCACCAACTATGGAACACTATGTACGACGAAGTATACGCCTATAGATTCGAAGCGAAGCATCGTATCGGCTTTGCAGATAAAGAAATCCAGCTCAACAAAAACGAAGCAATTGCAAATGTACGTCGCTTGTTAACTAACACCGGTTTGCAACTCGTCGATCATAAAACTAAAGCTTTGCTTATTACGACTAGAGTTGGAAGGCATGAGATTACCGTTTCTCAAGTACGAGTAGGTACATCGGAGTTGTGATTTACAGTCGTCTAAGTTTTAGACTTCACCTAGAGCAGATATGTGAAAAATCTAAAAATCGATCGGTAATACGGGAAAGCCAATTGGAGCGGATTTAACAATTTCTTTAGGAATTTTAACTGGTCGTTATGTTTCCTCACTAACGACGTGGATGCGGCTGCTGATATGATCACAGAAACTTTTCCCTTGGGAATGAGATCCTTTATCCCATATCGGATTAAGAGTACAACCCGACAGAGGAAAACCAGAAAAAGTTTAAACGAGCCAGGAATGACTGCAACGCCTTTCTTAAACGTGTGAAATTCCAATACGACCAAAAACTGAAACAAAAAATACAGCAATGTCTCAAAGGCAGTAAACACTTTTGGTCGTTCGTCAAAAATAGTAGAAATTCTACCTCATCCTTCATCCCAACGCTCATTTACAATGACATTCCAGCTGTCAGGCCTTTGGACAAGGCCAATCTGCTTACTGAACACTTTCCGGCTAGCTCAACACTCCCTGATTGTGCTTTGTTCCCATCTACACTTGAGCGCGTTGAGTCTTCAATGAGACGAATATACTTTCGCACTCGTGTAGTAGCAAGAGTACTTAAAGATCTTAACATTCACAAATCCGCTGGTCCAGATGGTATATCTCCCCTCATTCTGAAGAGGCAAAAACCACTGCATAAGCTTTTACATCAATCCTAGTCTTTAGGACTCTTTCCGAGAAGATGGAAAGCAGCATTTGTCCAACCTGCCCCTAAAAAAGGCGAATCTTCCTCTCTCTCCTCCTACAGACCCATTGGACTTACGTCCTTTCTTTCCGGGGTCATGGAAACGCCCATGAAATATCTCAAAACACGAAAACTTCTCAATGACCGGCAATATGGTTTCCGTAGCAACGGGTCCACTGGTGATCTGATGGCATGTCTCACCGCAAAGTGGAACCAAAGCCTACACCAATTTGGCGAAAGCAAGATAGTTGCACTTGATACTTCTAAGGCATTTGACAGAGTTTGGCATCAGGCTGTTTTGTCGAAAATGCGTGCATTCGATCTAGTGGATTAGAAATTACCTTTCGGAACGTTCAATTCAAGTTTTCATCAATTCTAATTTTTATCAACGATCTCTCGTCTGCTACGTCTAATCCAATATATTCCTTTGCTGACGACAGTACTCTCTGCTTTTCATATTCCTTTCCGAACTCACGTCCCTGCTCTTCGGCTGTAGAACGGGAACGTCAGCGTATGTTAAGCTCATTAAATTCCGATATTAACAGCGTAACCAATTGCTGAACCATTAATAGAGTAGAATTGTATGCTTCCAAAACACAATGCTGTCTGTTGTCGTTATAGCAAAATTTAAACACCCAGCCAGTATCCATGAATGTCACTTCCATCTGTCGAAACCGAAAAGCTTTCCATTCTCGGTACGTATGTCAGTGACAACTAACGTTGGCATGACCATATATTCGATATCGTCAAAAATGCTGCGAAATGTCTAGTAGGTTTCCTCAAGCGATGTAAGAAATATTTCACCACCTCTGATATGAGCACAATATGCAGGGTGTCCCAAAAAACAACGTCAAGGCGGAAACGGGTGATAGTTCCAGTGGTGTCGGTTATCACAAAAGTATAAAAAAAAGCTATCTAAGTTTTAAAATTATTGACACTCAAAAAAAAAAAATCAAGAAATCTGACACCCTGTGACGATCTTTCAAGTACTGTGACCGCAAACCTTTGCTTTTCTTCGATTTTTTTTGCCACGTAACCCTGAGTAACTCTTCTGTAAATTACGGTCCAAAATTGACACCAAACTACATACCACCTCGATCAAAAATTTTCCGGAATTTATTCGGAAAATTAAAAATACATGTTTAGGCATCTAAATCTACATATATGTATTTTTCCCTTCAGAGTTATACCCATCGACTGCAACACACTTATGCCAGCGCTTAATCCAATCCTCGAAACATTTTTTATATTCGGTTTTCGGTATGTCCATCAGTGCTTCCTGCGATTTTTCCATTACTTCCCCACGGCTGCTGAAACGCGTTGCCCGTAGCGGTTTTTCAACTCGATTAAGCAGAAAGAAGTCACAGGGAGCCAAATCAGGTGAATTCGGTGGCTGTTGGATGGTATTTTTTGCATTTTTCGTCAAAAAATTACGAATAATAATGGCACTGTGCGACGGTGCGTTATTATGGAGCAAAATCCACGAGTTTTCTGCCCACAATTCTGATCTCTTTCGGCGAATTGCTTCACGCAAACGTCTCATAACGCCCAAATAATACTCTGAGCATTGCCTTCTTTTTTGACTGAAAACGACGTGGTTTTTTTGGTCTCGGCTCATTTGGTGAACGCCATTCACTTGCCTGATGTCTGGATTGCATGTCGTACTCATAAACCCACGTCTCGTCTCCACTCTTCAGTAATGATCCTTTTGATGAATCTGTAATCGGATTAAGCCTCGCAAATTATCCCTTTGCGACGTCAACACGGTCTCTTTTTTGCATGAAATTGAGGTTTTTTGGCACCAACTCTGGATAATCTCGGGGTAGCAGACTTTGGATTCGTTGTACACGGTACGGATGGAGCTGGTTTTTCCTTAGAATTCGGTGTGCTGTACTTTTGGGCACTCCTATGCTTTCTTCAGTTGCACGTACTGAGGTACTAGGGTCTTGTGCGACTGCTTGTAAAGCTTCGTCCTTGTAGGTCATGACGGGTTTTCCCTCACCAACCATTAGATTTGGTAATCAACCCTTTGGGAATGACTGGTGCACATTTACAAACACGCGATGGTCCGGATGACGCTGAGAATTTGGGTATCTCTCATGATAAAGTCTGGCTGCAGTACTAGCATTACACCTGCATTCCCCATAAATGAGATGCATGTTAGCATATTCCTGAGTACTGTATCGAGATGGCATGATGGCGTTCACACTACATAATCACGGGATCAACGATTAATACTAGTCCAGAAGAAATCCAGGTTCGACAGAAACGGTCGCAATGCAATGAAGTCCAGTAAAGAAAGCCAAAGTTGTTAGCACGAAATCAACACGAATACAGAATAATGCGCTGTAAGCGAAGGAGCGTAACGTACTGCAGTATTGCACGATGTGCCTATTCGTCACTGCTTGACAAGGGTGGCATCTCTATCTGTTTCACTCACACTAGCCGAAATAGCGTGCTTATCCGTCTCAATCACAGCGTCACTGCCTGTCTCGCTTACACTTGGTACTCATTTTAACTTATTAAAAAGTTATAGTTAACTATGAATCGAGTTTCTTTAACAAAATATTTTTTTTGTCCTCAATGAAGCGTTAGTCTAGCAAATGTCATACCATTTTGGAATCCAGATTAAATACGCCATCTTTTAAAGTTACTTGCCAAAATGGCACAGTACATTTTTTTGTCAGTACAGTCAGTTCAAGTTAGGTGATTAATGATTTTCAAATACATGGATGGACAAAAATGCAATATTTTAGTCAAAACCGATATAGTTATATTTCAATTTTGGACTTTAATTTACAGAAGAGTTATTCAGATTTGCGGTCACAGTACTTGAAAGATCGTCACAGGGTGTCAGATTTCTCGATTTTTTTGAATGCCAATAATTTTAAAAATACATGTCTTAGATATTTTTTTATAGTTTTGCCATAACTGACACCACTGGACCAATCACCCGTTTCTGGCTTGACGTTGATTTTTAAGATACCCTGTATAAGATCTGCCCGAAGTTGGAGTACAATGGCCGCATTTTGCCGGGTGCACCCAAAACATCTCTGCATCTACTAGATAGGATCCAACATTGCTCGATAGAAATCGCCAGTAGCATTCCGCCCATTCAAACTTTTAACCGTAATACCCGTCTCGCTATGAATGCTCATCAGTATATCCTTAAGCCCACTTTCGGACGTACTCTAAAATCTCGTGATTCGTTTCTAAGCCGTACAACTCGCTTATGGAATGCCCTGACGATCTCTGTATTTCCTGGTTGTTATAATTTACAAACATTTAAAAACAATATACATCGGTACCTGTCTTTTCTTTCTCCCTAAATTTCCTTCGCCAGCGCTGTAAGGGTATACAAACATTATAAAAAATAAAAACAAAGTTGCGAGTTCTATACTTATGTACGTAGCGGATATATGGTCAAATGACGCAAAGATTAGGTCTTACATGAGCGGAATCAAATTTGTCCACCGCCCGAGTGCACTGAGAATTGCCTGTGCGTTTCGAACTGTTTTGCATGATGCTATACTTGTCATATCTTCAATGCTTCCTGTCGCCATACTTCCTGACGAAATAGTAAGACTCAAAAGGGAGCAACTCCAAAATCAGCGATAAGCGACGAAAAGAGAAAATTCTAAAGAACCCGTTGTATCGCAAACCTAGCAAAAAACAATGCAACATATCTGTAGAAAGAAGATGGACACAGCGTCCCATACTCGCACCAAGAATTGATGTATGGATTATTCGGAATCAAGGTCAAACAACCTTTTATTTGACTGAGATTTTGACGGGACATGGCTGTTTTATTGGGTATATAACTGAAGCTATGACTTTTTCCCATCTTTCTGGCAATTTGTGGATCCCATCCCAAAAGAACTGCGCCGGCTTGGCAGCCAAGAATGAATCAAGCCAATTTTTGATATTCTGCTCTGATGTGAACCGTATTTCAGTGAGGGCGTTCTGCATCGACCGGAACAAATGGTAGTCAGAAGGCGCAAGGTCTGGGCTATAAGGCGGGTGGGGTAAGACTTCCCATCCACTGTTTTCCAAATAGTTCTTAACTGGAATAGCAAAGTGGGGCCGAGCGTTGTCATGATGGAAAATTATTACCTCGTGTCTGATCGCATATTCCGGGCGTTTTTCGGCCACTGCTCTCTTCAAACGGATTGATTGTGTTCGATTTGATGGTTTCACCCAGTTTTAGCAGCTCATAATACAGCACACCCATCTGATCCCACCAAATACAGAGCATTACCTTCGCGCCATGGATATTCGGCTTTGCCGTTGATTTGGCTGGTTGGCCGGGTTTCACATATGATTTTTTGCGCTTGGGGTTGTCGTAATGGATCCATTTGTCATTATCAGTAACAATCCGATGCAAAAATGACTTCTTTTTGTGGCGTTCCAGCAGCATTTCGGACATGCAAAACCGCCTTTCGACGTCTCTCGTCTTGAGTTCATGTGGAACCCAATTTCCTTGCTTTGGAATATATCCAGCTGCTTTTAAACGTTTTGAAATGGCTGCTTGAGTGACACCCAAAGATTCTGCGAGCTCTTCTTGTGTTTGGCAACAATCTTCATAGAGTAATGCTTCCAGTTCTTCATCTTCAAACTTTTTTGGCTGCCCAGGACGTTCATCGCCTTCCAAGCCAAAATCGCTCAGCTAGCGCATGTTCACCATAAACTTCCACCAAAATACGATGACTTTCGGCAGCAGTTTTCTTCATATTAAAGTAATGAAGAAGAGCTCCCCGCAAAAACACTTTTTCAGGCACAAAGTTCGACATATTTGAGTGAAAAAAAATTATTGTTGTTTACGCTTCAAATGAATGACATACACTGAAATGACGTACAATGACAGTAGCTTTCCAATGCATGTTCCAATGGAATAATAACAATGGAGTAATACAAGTTACGCCATCTCTTAGCAAACCGAATTAAGTTATAGACCCAATATATAATATCCAGAAAAACTGGATCCTTGTTGGAATTATAGCAGCCCATATACTCAGCGACCTTAGACGATTAGAGCGTCTACGTGAAGCGAACAGGTAAAATATTGGGATCGCCAAGAGTAAACTTAGCTTCAAGCCGATCTCCGTGGATTAATGCTTGCGGTGGTACCACAGGAGGCACAAACCAGCCTGTTTAGGTGGAAGTGGATTTAGCCCATAAGTATCCGGCACTACCAATCTGGGTCGGTACCACCTTCTAACGCAAAAAAAAAATGCTGGTGAATAACCTATTTTTTCGAAAATTAGGCCAGAACTGGCGTTAAAGTGAATGAACAGAGTTGGCAAACAATGTTATTTCTTCGGACGATATGTGGTTCTAGCAAGGTGACGCTACATGCTACGCTACTTAATTGTTTCTTTAGTGGCTATGTTAAGTCGTTGGTGTATGCTGATGAAACTATTCAGACCATGAAAACAAATATTGAGTGCCTTATGTCAGTGTAGCTTCCATATGGTGCTTGCTATCCATTAAATTGCCATCGTCTTCCTTCTAAAAAATATCTCGCTCCACTTCTGAAAGTCATGTTTTGGCCAAGCAGGTCTGCTTTATCTATTTTCGAATTTTCAAAGTAACATTCGTTGGTCAATAAGTACTAGTAATTAATATACATTTTCCAGTAGCAGATTAAGCTCTGATAGATAATGAATACAATGATGACCAACCAAACAACGTACATAGATAGTCCTGTTCCGATGTGTGGTATAAACAGATGGAAGCTGTTGAATAAAATACTCCTGCACCATAATTAGGTTCTTCAAATTACAAACTAAACTGTAGACTCACTTAAATACGAATGCAAATACATCATTCACTCTAATTAATTTTCCCAGTAATTAATTCCGAATGGATTCCTAAATTTTATTTAAATACAAACCTGCTTGTGCAATTTTAAAATAACTGTATCCGTACACACCTGAGCTCGCGAAATGGTGATGGGAATTTCGAAATCAATCCAATAGACGTCCTCACTGCAGGGTGGTGTGGTTAATGAGCCCACATATGTGAAGTATTTATCGTACAGAGTGCTGCCTAAACCAATGAGTGAGGGTGCATTCACAAAGGGCACGTGATGGTCTGGCTCCTGTAGTGAGGTTAGTAAAAACGCCAAATCCGAATAATTGTCGTTGTCCTCTTCCTGCAGCTGTAAGAGAATTTTATCCATTCAACTATGTTATATCATTATTGGGAATAGTGCGGGTCTTACCTTATAGAAATAGGCTAGAACCGCAACTCCATTGTCGTGGCCAAGTGCACTATTGAAACTATCGAACTTTGTATTGTAGAAGACCATATGCAGTTCGGCGGGAAAGCTCACATTATTTATTCGGTCCTCACTGCCGTAGGTGTCATTGTCACCCCAATGAAAGTGCAATTGGGTAAAACGAAAGGTCTCGTTTTGCAGTGGTCCACCTGAGATTGTTGGCTCTTCGTTCTCGTAATTGAGTCGTAGTACGACTAAATGGTAAACAGTGATTTATGTTGATTTTCAAAAATGACACAAAATCGGCTTACCTGTGTGGCCATTATTGACCAAATCACCGCCAATTGGCCTTTCGGAGAATCCCTTTAGGAGAAGTTCAGGAAAAGCCTTTTCTTCGGCTTTAACTAGATCTATGTTGATGGGGCTTTGAAACTTGCCACTACAGCCGTTGTACTGTTCACCCCAATGATCTGGACCTGTTGAATAAGATTTGACGTTATCAAGTGGCTTGCAATCGCTGGTCTCAAGTACTTACCCATTGTACCATCGTAGGAAAAGTCTTGAGCATGTGTTGATTTTAGATCTGTAAAGGATGGGTTTCTTGTTATTAGTTTAGGGCTAGAGAGCATTCTATTCTTATAATGAAAACCCGGGTGTAGGTAGTAATGAAAGGAAAAGAAAATTACGTCAATGGTCTTTCATTTGGCGGGTGGGATTCAGGGACTGATCCTTTAGACAATTGCACTTAGAGATGAATTTTATTGAGTGAGCAAAGTAGGTAAAGACTTACGATGGGTGAGTCTTTTTTTGTTTTGAAGAAACAGTAGAATTGTTGGCGGGTGTTTAAGTTATACTTCCGTATAGAAGGTCATTTTAAATTGTCTTGAATTTTGAAGCTCTTTGGTCATAAAATAGAAGCATCGGCTGCTTGGTGTAATGTTTGGTTGAATTTTTGTTTGGGTGCCTTTTGTTAGATCAGTGAGATGTCAGGTAGATTCGTTACAATGGTATCTTTGACGTCCGCACATTACAAGGAGTAACGATAAATGCAACGATGAACTTGTATCAAGGTAAGCTATGCCCCTATATCTTGGTGATCTCAAGCGAGGGCAAAACAAATCCTCCTCCTCATCCATTAAATTGGCCAAATGCGTCTCTAGTTGCAACCGTAAGCGAAAACTTACTGCACATGATGTAAACAGGTTTGTCATAAGTCAAAGCAAGTAGGCTTAGTACAATGGGTATAAGTGCTACGGCATACACAGATGACGTGGTCACAATAGTGCGCGGAAAATACGTAAATATTATGGAGGCTGCCCTGAAGACGATCTGTCTTCTGTGGTCTCAATACCAACCCTTTCAAAACGGAACTGGTTCTTTTTACCAGAAAGTACAAGATACCGCAATTCAAACTTCCAATACTCAACGGAGTGGAATTGTATCTTTCCAGCAGCGCAAAGTATCTGGGTGTGATTCTGGCAAAAAACTGAATTGGAATCTTAACGTGGCGGAAAGAATCAAAAAGCCATATAATACTCTTTTTATCTGGAAAAACACGGTAGGAAAAGTTTGGGGCTTAAAACCTGCTATGGTGTACTGGCTGTATATGGTGGTGGTAAGACCCAAAATTAAGTAAGGCGCACTAGTATGGTGGAAAGCAAAAAATAAGAAAACGGTCTACGGAAAATTAGCGGCAGTTCAGAGAACGGCTTCCATAGCCATTACAGATGCCGCGCTCCGTACCACTCCTACGGCAGCATTGGATACTTTTTGCACTTAACACCGCTGGATTTACCGATCAGAAAACCTGCTGGCAACATTGCGATACGACTCACTAATCTGGGTTACCTCAAAAACATTAATTTAGGACATGTCACGGTTCTAGCGGAGCTACTGCCAGGCAATCCAATTCTAACGGATGAAAGTCCTTCCTTGGTGGACTTCGAAATCCCGTATGATACAATATATCAGAAGAGCGAGGACTAGGAAAAAAATATAATAATCAAGTCAAATGAACTTGCAATTTTCACAGACGGCTCAAAAACAGAGGAAGGAACAGGTTCTGGTATCTTCTCGGAAGAGAGTCTATAAGACTACCGGGCGCAAGTAGTGTCTTCCAATCAGAGGCTCTAGTTGTCTTCAGGGCAGCTGAGCTAATGCAGATATCATCGGTATCTGAAAGAGATATCGCTATCTATGATAGCCAGGCCGAACTCATGATAATGGAATCAACCAACGTCAACTCTGATAAAGACGGGGCTGTCGCACAGTGCTCAAGGCACTATGCAGTCAGAACTGGGTAAGACTGTGCTGGGTGCCAGGACCCTGCGGTATTAAAGGAAATGAAGAAGCAGACAAGCTTGCAAGAAAAGGAGGGCTACACGACAATAGTCAAGTTGCCAATATCAAACCACCTCTTTGCATAGTGAGGGGCACTATCAAGGAAAAAATCACAAAGACTCTCAACCTAAGATGGTCATGGCTTGAAGGACACAGGGTTTGCAAGGCTCTCTGGCCGCTTTTTGACGGCAAAAGATCTAGAAAGCTAATGAAATTAATCAGGAATAAGCTGAGGATAGTAATAGGAATCCTGACAGGACACTGTCTCTTGCGGAAACACGCAAAGAGACTCAAATTATCAGATACGGATATTTGCAGATTCTGGGGTGATCTGCAAGCTGTGGAGGACATAACACACATACTGTGCGAATGCGATGCAATATTGCGTAGTCGAAGAAAATTTTTAGGGAAATACTTTTTTGAAAACCTAGAAGAAATAGACGGCACAAACTTCATAGGCCTTCTTGGGTCTTGCAAGAAAATTGGTTGTTCCATCAGGGAGACTGTTTAAGGTTTTGCCATTTGAAGAGAAATTCGTCTGGTGCCACAGGGATCGCGATGCACCCGATTTGGTGCCAGGTGCCAGGTGCCAGGTGTCTGTGTAATGGCATAGCCCTGTTTAACCTAACCTAACCTAACCTAGTTCGAGAATATAAGATTTCCTTAAGCGAAGTTGGAAGGCTGAATTTCCTCAGTCTCGTCTGGATCGCCAGTTAAACTAGGATCCATGGAAACAAGATAACCGATGACTTTGGCAAGCAAGGATGGAAGAAGGACTTTTTAGGCCATGAGTCTGCATTGGGATTGCTCGCGTCCTGAGTGAAATCCACTCCTAACATTCAGTATACTGTCCAAGATCTTGAGGAGTAGGTTAGATTAGGTGAGAGTGGCTGTTGGACCAAACCAGAGAGTGGAAAACCAAACCTCTTAGAGCTATTAGCCCATTGTGATGCCTGTGATCTGTGATGCTCCTAAACTTGGAACCAATTTAAGCTTCTTACGAAGCATAGGAGGCTGTTAATGTCTATATTGTATAGATCGTTTAAGTTACTGTAGAAGAAAGCTCCTAAGTGTAGTTGAGAGCGAGGTGGGTCTGTACATAGTAGGTGGAAGATTGTCTTCTTTCCTCCTCGTCCATGCAGCTTCTGAAGAAGTCGATTCTAAAGAGACCAACCCTTCTTACATGTTCAGTGAAGATATGTATGATAGCGCTATTTAGAAAGATGAAACTCGTAGAACGATTCGGATCCAGCTTTGGCCAAGTTTGTTCGGTCAGTAGATATATTACAGTCCACTTACAGTTTGTTCTTTTAATAGCATCCAGCTTAAGTTTTCGTTTGCGCGTAACGATTGCTGTACCGATGATACCTTTCTCAGGGCCTTCAATTCCCTGGAATATCTTTGTGGCACAGCACAGCACAGCACAGCACAGCACAGCACAACACAGCACAGCACAGCACAGCACAGCACAGCACAGCACAG
The DNA here is from genome assembly GCA_963966105.1 of Volucella zonaria. Classification (NCBI taxonomy): domain Eukaryota; kingdom Metazoa; phylum Arthropoda; class Insecta; order Diptera; family Syrphidae; genus Volucella; species Volucella zonaria. Next base: position 50,269,505 of record OZ014534.1, read on the forward strand.
CACAGCACAGCACAGCGCAGCACAGCACAGCACAGCACAGCACAGCACAAAGGTGAATGTTGACCTGCTGCGCCATTTCCCTGAGAGAAGATCGGCAATCAAGGGCGGTTTTAGAATTTTGTGCGACTAAGTCCAGGGATTTGATTGCGGCCTGATTATCTGAAAATATGCGGTTATCCTTAGCTGATATTACGAGTACGTTTTTCTTCAGGCAGGACGAGACTCCTTTAATCGTCAAAATTTCCGCCTAGAACACGCTACAGTAATTTGGAAGGTGGAGGGAGCGTCGTAGGTTAAGGATATTTGAGAAAACACAGCCAACAACTCCGCTATCAGTCTTGGATCCATCCTTATAGAAATGGATTGACTTTTCGTCCATGCAAGCATCTTCTTCTCAGAAAGATCTAGAGGGATGCTAATATGAAAGTTTTTGTCAAACCAATGTTGGGGCATAATGTAGTCGATGTTTCACTGGAGGTATTCCTAATGTATAGGGTGAGCAAATAGCAATGATATTTTTTCCAATTGTTATGTTTCAGCTGCTGTCAAAATATTCAGTACGGTTTGCCATTTCATTTTATGCTTGCCGAAAGTGTGGAAATTATTAACAAATATTATCGAAATTCTGGCTCAGTTGTAAATACGCAACGTGAGTTTCTTCGTGAGGTCGGTCGTCATCATGGCTTCAGTGTGCAGGTAATTCGTCGCACGGTGGAGAAGTTTGAGCGTGAGTACACTCTCTTGGATCTTAAGCCACCAACGGGAGATTGGTGCGAAATAAAAAAATCATAGCCACTGTAGCGGCCAGTATCAGAAATTTCGATTAGGCGTCGACCAGCTGAATTGGGCATCGCCAGAGAGTCAATCCGGCTTATTTTGTGGTTGGATTTGGGCCTACATCTGTATAAGTTTGTGCTGACGCAATAATTGAAGTAGGATGACCATAGACTACGCTATGAGAAGGATGGACTGGCCAGAGATCCGGATATTGTCTAAAAAAACATCTATTTGGACGAGGCCCCTTTTTGGCTCAGCGGCTATGTCAACAAGCAAAATTGCCGCGAGCACAATCCACAAGTGTTCAGTCAAGCATCAATTCATCCACAAAGATTGATTATTTGGTGGAATTTATGGTATGGCGGCATCATTGGACCTTATTTCTTTCGAAATGAGGAAGGAGACGTAGTTACCTTTAATGGTCTCAGCTAGAGAGCGATGTTAACCGACTTTTTGTTGTCAGAGCTCCACAAAATCGATATATCCGATCTGTGGTTCCAATAAAATGGCGGTATATGCCATGCAAGCGACGCAACGCTGAACGAGAAATTTGGCGACTGCGTCATCTCACGACGAGTGTTCATCAATTGGCCACCACTATGATGGGATTTGACACCACTCGATTATTTTCTCTGGGGCTACGTCAAGTTCTTAGTTTATGCTAATAAGCCAACCACTTTGGGCGAGCTCGAGGAATAACTCCGCATATATTGGACAGAGTCATCAAAAATTGAACAGACCGCTTGAAGCATTACCAGCGAAGCCGAGGCGGCCGTTTAAGTGATGTGCTTTTCCACACATAATGGCATGAAAGTGGCTGCAAAAGTTTATTTGTCCACTGTGTCGCTTTAAGACGAATAGCTGCGTTAGCAGCCACTTGCCTGCTACTTCACCTGCTCAGGGTGTCAGGTGAAATAGAATATCCAGTGCCGCAGAGGAGAGAGTAGTACTCGTATGTAAGGATCCGCTTATGTACAGACATGCTGTCCTTTGAGCTTCGCTTAGTTTGCTGCAGTTAACTGCTTTGTCTAAGGCCGTTCACCAGACAACCATCCCATAGGTGAGTATCGAACTTATAAACGAGACGCATAGCCAGGGGGTAATGCAAGATTGTAGGCCTTATTTATTCCCAATGGCTTTTTTGCAACACAATAAAGCTACTGTAGCCTTATTTACCCTTTCTTGAATATTAGGTTTCCAATTTAGTTTCCTGTCAAAAATAAGATGCAGATAAACTGGTACCGTTGATTGAGGTAGGGTCTATGACTGAATTTTAAATATTTCTAGGAAAAGACAGGATCAGTTTTATAAGGGTTTACTCCCCATCTACAGTGATCCGCCCAACGTGTTAATCTGTTATGATTTAGCTGTAGGAGTCCTTTAATCGTATTGAGATGCTTACCTGAGATGGCTATAGCAACGTCATCCGCATAGGCAACCACTTTTATACCACCCGCTTCCAGGTATATCAGCAGTGACCACTAAGTTCCTGATTAGGGGTGTGAGCACATTTCTGCTGACACATCTTTTATTAGAAGCCCCACCCAATTTGGAGTTGATTATCCAGCTGTTTAGCATAAGACTGCTCAGCTCCCCAAGTGAGTTATCTACTTCCAAAGTTGACATTGCAGTCGTGATTACGGATGTGTTGATATTGTGAAAGGCACATTATATGTCCAGGAACGCGACCACTGTGTACTTTCTATAATATGTATAAAGATCTTTCGATGTGGCTAGTCAGTGAATGTAGAGCCGTTTCCACCTTACTTACCCGTGTAATAGGGAGCCCGTGAATGGGGAGCTACGTGGAAAGTGGGTGTTAAGTAGTACGTTGAGTCCAAGAGCCATCGTTTTTTTTTTTCAACGAGCTTGAAGAGTAAGCTATACGAATATCAAACTGCGATAATTCCACTCCACTGTGGAATCAGGTTTATTGAATGAGTGTATTATGTGGAATGTAATCATAGTCATTATTCGCAAGTAGAAAACCTTCGTGAATAAATCTCTTCACATACTGCTACGGGCATCTGGCCGAACTTTGTTGCGAACGTTGAGGAACGGGAAGGGGTTGGAGCCCACAGCTTACGTCGTGATGACAATTCCATTGCGAACAATGGAATTCATCCACCTAATCAGCGAGCGCCGACAGTTGAGGGGGTATCGCAGACGATACAAACCCTTAGAACGGTTTGGAGTGAACTAAATATAACTCAGAAGAAGGTAGCGTCCTGTCATTTTGCCATGCTTTGCTCTTCAAAGGTTGACAGGACATAAGAAAAATGCTTCCTGGTTTTCAATTGACTAGTTTCCATTAGAGCTTTATCTATCCATCTAACTGATTTTGGCTTAACTATCCATTTTTATGATTTCAAATTTCAACCTACTTGAGTTTATTACTTACATATAGTATTCAATGTCATCATGCCTTTAATTATCCAACAGCACTTTTAGTAATTAATTGCTGGAACTTGATCATATGCATATTCAATTAGCACCATCAATCCAAGTAGTTAGGCAAATTTAACATCAAAACTGAAGACCAAGTAAGCGCCAGAACACCATAATTAACTCGTTTAATTAGTGCATAACAAATTTTCACATCGATTTAATTATAATTAACCCGTGTAATTAAAAAGTCCCAGTAGTCCCGTAGCGCTTTCAATTAATTTCAACTTCAACTCGACCACTAAACATAATTCGAATATTTTTGTTTTACCAATATGAACGGGACACGCCTTGACAGACTGAGTGTGCCATTTATTTTCATTGCCATAATTATCGACTCATTACTGCGAATCATCAAATCAACTTACAACCGAACATTTGCAGGCACCTGATCCATTAAAATTTGACAGATCAACAGAAATTGATCATCGGATTGGAATCGTTGGTAACATCGCATTCGCACTTGATTATCGATATCGCTAATTGACGTGGGCTAGACTTGCCATTATTGAAAGTGTAAACGTTAATTCTCAATCGCATATTCAAAAATAACTCTCTCGCGGATTATTAATAGCCCTGGGGCTAAAGTACGAGATTGCTGCCTTAAGGCTTAAAAAAAAAAAAAAAAAACAGCCGCAGAACTATTGCGTACCTGTGAAATTTGTACATGTTCGAGATGTCACATTCGTTGTGTCAATTTGATTGGAACTGTCAATTGGTATGGTTTCGCGTAGGTGACATTATTCTTTACACAGTAACGTCATGGAGAATATGCCAATAGCTTTTGTTCTATAATTAGCATCAATTGTACCATGCTGGGGGAGGCAATTGGACTTGACACAAATCGACTAATGTTACTCGGTTGAACGGCATTTGTTTGTACTGTAAAACGTAATTGACATTTGAATATCAGTATCGATGGAAAAAACCGCCTGAACGCGGAAGTGTGTGGTATAGGGTGTCTCATAAATTGAGAAATGAAAATTCTGTTTGGTTTTTTTTTTTTTTGAAGAAAAGACAAATGCTCATAATTAATTTTGAAGCCAAAACAGGAAAACTATTCAGTCATACCCATCTGTTGGGTATTTGATAAAAAAAATCGAAGGGCCATACCAAACGAATAAAAAATCCACCAATCCAACTGAGTAAACGAAATTATTGAAAGGTATTACCGCCGCTGTGCCCAAGATCTAACATAAATTGACGAGAGACACATTCAATTGACCAATATTTAAGTTTTTTTTTTACTGTAATGTAAATTACGTTAAGTTTGGGAAGTTAGCACATTTTAATCAATCTTGAAGGTTGTCCCGGCCCTAAACAGGGTTCAGCATATTTTAAGTATTGCCGCCTTGTGAATTGGTCGTACTAAATTTGACTGTTTTCAGAGTGATGACTCGAATATGACCATCTTTTCCTGGATGTACGAGTATGTCGATGACTCGCCCCATAGCACATTTGCCAGGTGGAAAATCTGTATCCTTCAAAGCGACCAAGTCGTTGATTTTTACATTCGATTGAGTTTGTTGCCAGCGAGGTCTTTATTGCAATAATTTTGAATTTATGCCAGCAGGATAAACGATTCGATCAGACGTCTAACACTGGCTCTGGTATGGCAGCATATGATACACCTAGAAAGAAATCAGCGGGTGTTAGTGGACCCTCTATAGCGAGCATCGAACTTGTCGAGTTGTAGACGCTGAGTAGGGTCAATTAATCTCGGGAAATTCTCCAGACGAATCCCGAAACCAAAGGATGCTCTCCCCCACCCCGCCCACCCCGTCCCATCCAACCACTCCTTTTCCACTGGGCTGGATCAAGGTGTCATATGACCCGTGACGAAGATGAACCTGGCAGAGGGCCCAGCTTCTCCAAGAATAGCTCAGTCGCGAACGGCGTATCCGGATACCTGGCGACCTCCGGTTTAGCTAGCCTTATCTGTATATGGCGGATCTCTGTACAGATGGACCACTCTTTCTCCGCTACTCGTGGGACCACATCATGGAAAACTTAAGCAAAATAAAACCCGAGGCCGGTACTCCTTTAATACTGAGCGGTAGAACGGAGATGAAGCTGTGGCAGGCCATGGTTTACCATCCTCTAAAGGCAAGCCAAAGAGCCTAAAAATAAATCTTCAGTGAGTGGTAGGACTGTGGCAAGCCATGGTCCTATAACTTCCTCCACTCCTAGCAGCAGCAAGTTTGTGGCAGGCGCGTTGATCGTGATCAATAAGGAGTCCCTTAACCCTCTAGTGCAGACAAAAGGCATGATTCGGTTCGAATTCAAGTCAATTCACCTAAGGGTCTACAAAAAGGATGAGCTGGATGCTGATAAGCAACCTCCTCTTCCTTTAACGGAGACAAACACAACCTCAGATCCTGGAGCTTTAATATCCTTTCCAGAAATGAATGGTGATGACTCCATTCTATCCGAAGTGACAATCAAGCCGTCGGTCTCCTCTTCTGACACCCCGTCGAAGATGGAAACCGATGATGAAGCAAAACGAGGTCCTATACGATCAGAGGAAGAAGATGAGCTCTTGGGCACATCTTCAGAATCGGAGGATCTCAACAGCACAGTGGTGGAGGCTACTCTGGAAAACTGTAGCAATGATACGGTTTCTCCAGATTAATCTGCATCACTCAAAAAAGGCTTCGGCCGCACTCATTAAGACATTATCCTAATCCAGGAACCATGTATTGTAGAAGGCGTGGTTCGTGGACTTAGGACACCCGTATACTCCCCGATCTATACAAGAGGCAAAGGGGTGGCCGTGGTGTAGTGCTACTAGCAATCGCTTCTCACTCGGAAGGTCAAGGTTCGAATCCTAGCCACGGCAAGTTTTCATTTGTGCAATTGGAACTCAGTCAGAAAAATCTGCGTGTGAAGGCATAACACTGACATGTAGATTTGGCTGTTGTAGGGTTTTCAAGCACAAAACAACCGTTAAAATTCACAACCTCACCATTCCGAGTGAAGAAAAACTCTCCGTCCTATTCGGACTCCCACCCCTGGAGAGTCAATATCGAAACCAAACACACCTGAGTTTCAAACCACTACATCACAAACTTTCTTTTCTCCTCCTTCTACCTTTCCGCCCGCGCCCTGGCAACAGTGTAAGGGTATTCATAACCCCTTTGGCGCGCGTAAATTATAAAAAAAAAAAAAAAAAAAAAAAGATCAGAACTTGTATATTAGTGAAACGTAGCCTTAATGCACTTCTACTTCCTAATCTCAGCGACCCCGACTTAACCGTTGCCAGACTAGAGACTGCCAAAGGCTCCTACTGGTTGGCATCGGCATACCTTGGCCACGATCATGTGGGCCCTCTCCCTGGTGATAACTTAGAAAGGATGGTACTGGAGGCTGGAAGGCAAAAAATTTGCCTCATCATCGAATGCGACGCTAACGCTCATCACACGGTATGGGGCAGTACCGACATCAATGACAGAGGTGAGTCACCTTTTGATTATATTATAAGTACTAACCTCTTTATTTGCAACATTGGCAATGAGCCTACTTTTATAACTAGAAATCGACAGGAAGTGCTAGATGTAACTTTTGACTCCGACAGCATCACTCAAATGCTAACGAACTGGATGGTATCGTCTGAACACCCTTTTTCAGACCACAAATACATCCAATTCAGCCTGAATGATACGCCTCCCAGTCAACCATCATTCCTTGACATGAAAATCAGGGAATTCACTCTGAACGCTTGCAGAAAACTTTTCAACTTTTCAAGCAAAAACCACAAGAAAAGTGACTGACTGGGATTCATGCAATTTCCAGGTAGCTCTCAATTCGCGGCCAGTAGCAACCCAAGTAGGCCTACTGCAACCGGGACCAAAATTCATGGTCTGATCACAAGAGACAAACTGCTCTGGGCGCTACATAGCTTCAAACCATACAAGTCTGTTGGTTCGGACGGTATAATACCTGCCGAGCTATAGAGTTCCTCAGATATTATTCTGCCTGCGCTAGAAAATATCACATTCCACTGTCATGGAGAGAAGTCAATGTAGTTTTCATTCCCAAAGCCGAAAAATGTTCTCATGTTGTCCCAAAGGACCTCAGTCTATCTTGAATAATTTATATCCACATACAAGCTAAGATTGATCCAAGACCTCTGTCCACGGCTCAACATGCCTACTGTAAAGGCAAGTCGGTGGAAACGGCTCTACATTGACTGACTAGCCACATCGAATGATCAATACAATGTAAAGAGCACACAATGGCTACTTTCCTGGAAATAGAGGGTGCCTTTAACAACGTCAACACATCCGCAATCACGACTGCGCTGTCAACTCTGCAGGTAGACGACTCACTTGGGGAGCTGATCAGTCTTATGCTAAAAAGCTGGATAATCAACTCCAAACTGGGTGAGACTTCTGCTAAAAGATGTGTCAGCAGAGGTACGCCGCAAGGCAAGCGACTACACAGTGGAAAAATAATTTATTTGGTCACGCTAACATTCCTAATACATTAGGAATCCTCACAGAGAATATCGATTACACCATACCTGAACTTTGGTTTGACAAAAACTTCCATGTAAGCTTACCCTCTAGATTCTACTGGAAGGAAGATGCTTTCATGGAGGACAAGTCAATCCACTTCTACACAGATGGGTCTAAAACCGATAACGGGGTTGGTGGCTTCCAAAACACTGTAGCGTGTTCCAGGCGGAAATTTCGGCGATTAAAGAAGCTCTGTCCTGGCTGAAGAAAAACGTGATATCTGCAAAGGATATCCGTATCTTTTCGGATAGTCAGGCCGCTATCAAGTCTCTGGGACCGGTCTCACTAAATTCTAAAACCGCCCTTGAATGCCGATCATCTCTTATGGAGATGGCAGAGCAGTTCAACCTTCACCTTTGTTGGGTGCCGGCCCACAGAGACATTCCAGGGAACTGTAGAGCCGATGAACTCGCCAAAATTGGAACCACTCTACCTATTCCTACTGCCTAGAAAAGGGTGTAGCATAGGTATACCAATCGCTGCGTGCAATAAAAGCTGGATGCCAATAAAAGAACAGACCTTAGGTGGACTGTTGGACCAACATGTCTAGCTGCCAAACAGATCTGGGCAAAACTGGATCTGATTTGCTCTAAGTGTCTGATCCTTCTAAGTAAGGAACATCTCAACGCCATCATAGGTGTCATCACTGATAGGCAAGCACGAAAGAAGGCTTGGCGCCTTTACAAACGATTTCTGCAGAAGCTGCATGAACGAGGAGGAGAAGGAGACAATCCTCCACCTACTCTGTACATGTCCAGCTCTCTCCCAGAGAAGAAAATTTCACTTAGGAGCTTTCTTCAACAACGACCTAAACGATCTAAAAAATATAGACGTAAACAGTCTTCTACGCTTTAGCATAAGCTCAAACTGGTTCCATCAGTAAGAGGATCATAGATCCACGTGGCATCACAACGATTAGCCCAAATGGGTTGGTATTTCCAACAGCCACTCTTACCTACCTAGTGGATCTAGGTCATGACCGGATATTTGACACCATGGCCGCCAATTGAGGATAGTTTCGATTTGAGTAGGCAAGGTGTAAACCTGTTCAAAGATCAAAGTGTCTGTACCTATCACGCGACGAAGATGTTGTTTAATGGACTTTACACTTACCTCCCAAAACCTGCCGATGGTGGGATGAAGTGTCATGAGATTCCAACACGAGCTGAAGATTCGACCACTAGAGAATTGTAAATATGTGACAGTGTCCTACTGAGTGCAATAAATCGCCGAAATGCAGGAAGAAACGCGTCTGTTGTTAGGTCACTTACTAGTTCTAGGTGAATAGATTTCCACACTAGGCAAACGAAAAGCGAAATGTAAACTTTAGATAAACTAGATTTCATCCTTAACATTAGTAGTCACAACTACAGGGTCTTCCAATAGGGACCTCCGAAATTTGACAGTTGATAGCGGCCATATTATTGAAGCTACATTTCTCAAATTCGCTGTGATTTAATCAGTCTGTTTTGACAAATTACCATGGATGGACATAGAGTTCAACAACACGTGCAAATGGGTGTTCTGTTCGGGCAACGTTCCGCGCGTTTCGACCATTCTACGGTCGAAATAATCGTCCTACCGAGAGGACTATTCGCAGTGTCGTTTATAAATTTGAGTCCACTAATTCAGTAAACGACAAACCAACACCCGATTTCGGGTCGCTAACAAGAAGTCGGGATTTCGCAAACCACAACTTGGCGAATTTTGCACCCGTACAAAATTCAACTGACCCAGGAGCTGAAGGTAAACGACCATAGAGAGCGACGTGTGTTCACTGAATGGGCCTAATTTTCATCGAAAAATCATTTTCAGCGATGAGGCCCATTTCTAGATGAATGGGTACGTTAAGAAACAAAATTGTCAAATTTGGGACGATGCCAATCCACATGAGATCCAAGAGCGTCCAATGCATCCCGAAAAAGTCACTGTTTGGTGTGGATTTTAGGCTGGCGGCGTCATCGGTCCATATTTCTTTGAGAACGACGTTGGCCAGGCCATCACCGTCAACGGCGAACGCTATAGGTGGATGATAACCAACTTATTTTGACCTGAATTGGATAATATAAACATCAACGACATGTGGTTTCAACAGGACGGCGCTACGTGCCACACAGCTCACGCCAGATTGGAGATTCTACACGAGCGATTCGAGTGCATGGTCATCTCACGTGGAGGTGATGTGAACTGGCCACCGATCTCGCGCGATTTGACCACGTTAGACTCTTTCTTGTGGGGTGTTCTGAAGTTACAGGTCTATGCGACTAAGCCACATATCACAGCGGCCTTCAAAGCCAACATAACCCATGCCATCGGTCAACTTTAGCCTGATTTATGGGTCGATGATATCGATCATATCTTACACACACTTTGTTTTATTTAAATTTAAAGATAGGAAGCGCTGAAGGAAAGACTTTTTACAATGCGCGAAAGGTCTAGTTGGTTGGATTCTTTTAGAAGGAAGATCACCCATAAGTTGTGTTATTGTGGCTTTACGTTGGCGAAAGCAGAGGATCCAGTTACGACTACCGACGATCCAAAATTCTTGACAAATAAGGGAGAATAACGTTGATATTCCAGGATGTAAGAAACGAACGTACATGTCAAGGATAATCAACTTGATGAATGATGATTGAATGTTTAGTGCTGTATACTATATTGGCCCGTTGGATTCGCTTACCGACTCGTAACACATTTTCACTGTATCTAAAAATGGAGATAAATTTTGTATTTCGCAATTTGATCAAGAGCTTTAATATAGTCACCGGAATACAAAGTTTGAAGCCACGTCATGATATTTATTTTGGCTTGGTATATGTCCTGTGGTAGTAGATGTAGTGATGAAGTTTGCGTCGTTTTGAGACATCTTGATATAAAATGATAGATCCTTGCCTCCGTTCCCGGAAGTACGTACCATGACGAAATGCGCCTTGTCAATACCTCAATTGGATGCCCATCGTATGTTAAAAAAAATGTTTAGCGCGAGGGCGAAGCTTTTTTTGTTTTGTCGGAACTGCTAGGATCTTCTTCAAATCATGGCCAGCTGTCGGTTCCTTGACGCAACCAAGTGTGGCCTATCCGCCAAATGTGATGAGTATGAAGCTGCGATGGGAGCATACCTCGAGAGGTACAATCAGCAGGATTATTTTCCGTTCTGGCATAGAACTACTTATCTCTTGGGATTGAGTTGAGAATTTCAGCAATGCAGTTTACCACGAATAGGTTTTTGGATGTGATATTCAGCGATTTTTGAATGGCTTCGAGTAACAATGCTACGCATAGCTTCAAGCGAGGTATATCTAACCATTTAAGAGCGAAACACGAGACGTGGCGGCGACGATAGTTGTTTTAAATACACGATTTAGAAGTATATGTCGTGAGTACATGACAGCAGCATATGCAGTTGTTGACACGTCCGTGAACCATGCATTTGAAATGAGGAATAGGACAATCCAATGATTCTAGTTTTCGTGCTAACTCTATTTCGAACTTAGTAGTGGGTTTCTAGAGCGTCCATGATATCGTGAAGGATATAGCTCAGTAAGTTTCAGTGCCTCTTGGGTTTCCTCGCACCTTCGGTAGTTACATTG